>CM060956.1:70340048-70495048 GCA_030765055.1 Mantis religiosa
TGCCAAATGAGCTCTTTTTATGTTCTGTGGTTTACAGTACATTGGGTGCATCTAACAGTGTGTTTGTATATCTAATTATGTTCATACCTTATTACCTCATGAATAAGATTGAAATTGAAAGACGTGCTATCATTGTAGCTCTGCATCTAGAAGGCTATTCGGTAGGATAATAGCAAGAGAATGGTGTAAATAAGTCTACAGCTGTATTTACATTGCAGCGGTTCAAACAAACTGGTGTCAATGCGAGAGTTTCTCGATCTGGAAAATCCCGAGTAACATCATATAGGGAAGAACAGTTCATATGTGTACTGAGTAAACGTCAAAGAACCTGTACAACAGCTGAAATTGGCGACGAAGTTAATAGTATGCGAATAGCTCCAATCTCTGTCTCAACCCTGGAACATCGTCTTTGTTAATAAGGTTTAAAGAGATGCATAGCGACCAAAAGACCTATATTACGCAAACAAAATAAGGTGAACAAAATTAGAAAGGCACAGCGACATAAAAACTGGAGCGTTCAGCAATGGTCCAAAGTGTTATTCACGGAGTCTCGCGATCAGTTTCAAATATTTGGAAGTCATCGTAGAAAGTTTGTTCGTCGATTTCATGGAGAACGAATGAAGAGTTCGTGTGTGATGGCAACGGTGAAGCATGGGGAACATAGGTTATGGTGTAGGGATGTTTTGCAGCTGATAAAAGTTTTTATTATAAGAATTAATGAAATATAAAAGAAGGAAGGATATCATAGCATACTGATTAATAGGGCCCGGATAGTTATGTACTAAAAATCAATAAAATATGTACATATTTTAAAATACTGATATATGTAATTAAACTACTTAAATACAAAGAGATATGTAACATCATAATATCAGAATTCTCCTACATGTTTATGGATTAGGTATAGTAAATTGGAGATATATGTAAATAAGTCAAAAATTGGAACTTGCATATTGTTCCTAATTTTTTAAATTACGATTCCCGGCAATAAGGTACAAACATGTGTTTGAAATCCTCAAATATAAAATTTATTTTTGGCGCGTAATATGGCTTTTTACTCACCGAATGATCGTTCAACTTCACGTGAAGTAATGGGTGCATATTTAAACTTGCACAAGTCTTCTGCTGTGTACTCAATTCACAAGTCTTCGGCACTACCTTGATGTAGAATTCTATTAATAGAATTGATTGTCTTGAATCCTGGGTTTTTCTTCAAACTGGATGAGAGTTTATCCTTCACTGCAGCTCCAACCGGCCCTTGAAGACTTTCCAGAGAAGTGACCACAGAATTAACAACATCAAGGTTCTCGGAGAGTTTAGACAATGATGCCTCCAACGATTTAATGGCAATGCACAAATAAGAAAAAATTCATTGAATGCAGGCAATATCATTTTTAAGTTTCACATTACTGAATGATTCCTTGAATGATTCAACAGAAACTGCATCTTGGGAATCAAAATGCTGGAGGACTTGTTTCACAGAATCAAAATTCTTCGCGTAGTAGCCTATAGCATCAATCCAGTTTCCCCACCTCGTTAAAATTGGCTGAGGAGGGAGTGGAAGCTCAGAAAACAGTTCTTTGAATTTATCAACTCTGTACAAGCCTTTTTAAACACTTTCTTTTTATTCGAAATGAGTGTGTCAACATTAGAAAATGTATAACGAACCAGTTCCGCTATGCGACGGAATGTATGGACAAGACATGTGAGATGTAACATTTCTTTATATAAAATTTGCAAAGCTGTGGCAGCTTTGCACATATATGGTGCTGCATCCGTCTCAAGAAGGAACAAATTGTTGTCTTTCACCCTATCGGGCCACAAAACATTGCATCAGTAATAATTTAGCAATACTTTGACGATTGTATTTTGGTAACACCTCACAAGTTAAAACCACAGGCTTACTTGCTTAATTATCTTTCAACACGCCCATTATAAAGTTTTCAATATGTCTTCCCTGTACATCAGTTGTCTCGTCAATTGAGATCCAAATGGAATTATCAATACCAATTTTCAAACGAACAGAGCTTATTGATTGCATATATAAGTCAGGAACATAGTTCTTTATGATTGTAGATTCATCTGGCACAGTTTCATGTGTTTATTTCTAAAGAAATTCACGTAGTGCTGGATTTTTTAATTTCCAGATCACTTGCAAACTCTGATTGCTGAGATCTTGGACGTTTCTGAGCTTGGGCTTCAGTGAGTAACAACTGCTTTTGAGATGTGGTCTTCGAAGCACGGGCCTGATGACGTGACGTAGATAAATGTTGAAAACACTTTAAAACGTTGGAAACAGGGAACATTCATCTCGCAGACCAGGCAAAAGGGGACCTTTCCGTCTGTTGAAGAATTGTTAAATTCCTCTTTGTAATGCTTTAACTTTACACAAAGTCAGATCTTCTCCTTCGGCATCTTTTACTACAGTGAAAAGTTCAATCTACCCACACCGGCCAACTGCAGCTGACCGACTATTTTCTAGTGTGATGGCTTGACTTCGACACGCAGTGGTAAGGTGCGCATCACATGAACGACGGACACGTAGTGGCAAGGTGCTAATCACGAGATCAACGCGACAGACCAGACATACCGACGGTCTACTGCAAGCTATATACTTCTAGTTTAAAACACGCATGTTAAAACGAATAAAATTTCAACAAAGCTTGTAAGTATCAATAAATATGTAAAAATATGTACTGAAAAGTAAAATATATGATAATATGTACTTAAGGGCAAAATATGTAAATATATGTACTTTCATGTATTTACATAACTATCCGGGCCCTACTGATTAACAATGCTGTGCTATGTGGTAAAAGACATATTGGTCGGGGTTTATTCTGCAGCAGGACAACACACCGAAGAATGCTTCTAAGTTGTGCAGAGGATATAGCAATAAAAAGAGCAATGTTGGGAACTGGAAAATATGATTTGGCCAAGTCAATCACCTTATTTAAATCCCATTGAACTCCTGCGGGACGAACTTGACAGGGAAGTGAGAAAAATTATTTTAACTAATGTTGAAGATCTGTGGAATAATTTACAGACGAGCTATTCTGCAATATCTGCAAAAACACTACACTATCTTATTTCCAGAATGCCAAAAGTTTCTGCAGCGGTTCTGAAAGCAAAGTGTGGATACTTGGAAGAGGCTAACATTTACGCTATATTGTAATGTACTTAATATTAGAAAGGAAAATATTGATTTTGTTAGACTTTTTAAATTTTACGACGTGTTTGAAAATAAAAATAAAGTATTTAGTTTTTTTCCATAGGTGATGAAAAACTTTTGACTATAGTGCATCTGTTGGATAAAGATAAATTGATCTACTAAAAATCACTATGAACGAAATAATTTGAGTTGAGTGCTTATTCATAATTGAAACGAAATTCTGAAAGTTTGAAAACAAATTAAAAGAATTAACTAAGAAAGAAAACTGTAACTTCGTTTAGCTTTCGTTTGCACTTTATTTTTCTAGTATGACTCGACTGAGTTTTCACTATCGCTTCACTTTTCTGGAGTGATTTATTTCAATGTCCAGTGTCCACTTTGCTTGGCGGGCAGTGTGTTATTAATCACACGATCTTCTTCCTTCTGTTTAACTCGAAGTGTCAACTCTGGACACCTCCCCTAAAGCACTTGGGCAGCGCTCCTATCTTTACAACCACACTCGTAGAACACAAGAGTTAATAGGGCTTTGTGTTGCAATAGCATCAAAAACCCACTAACTCACTCAACCTAGCGGTCACGTTCACTAACATATAATTGTAGCAGGTTCAAGAAAGTTTGCAAGAGGCGCGGGAAAGAAGCATACATTACACATTTGTGCATTTTAAGTGTTTCTGTAAATTACAATGGAAAGATCACCGTACTCTTCTACTTACCAGACAACCAACAAACTGGAAAGTGCTGAAGGCCACACAGCCAAACACGCGGTGCTAATAGTGACATCCTAAATAATAAATTATAACGCCAACGGATATGTTAGTGCGGCAGGTCCAATAGACTTGTGCCTTGTGAGGACAGAACAGGCAGTATATTTAATTCTTGAAGTGAAGATGTTGACCAAGTTGATGGTCAAACTGGAGCATCCTTCAGATGTGCAAAATAAACTAAAACTGCTGGTACTTACGTAACTTAACATATCACTATAATGTATTTTAAATGGGAAGGCGTTTGTTCTTGAGCGCTACTAGGTGAGCAACCAATCGGAGTCCTGCGGTGTTGTCGTATTGCATTCCCGCTAAGTGGTGTGTGACGAGCGCCAACCTAATCAATCTGTATGAAATACTATTCGCGCTAAAACAAAAATTCATATTTTGCCGAAACTGATCCATGTGGAAGGTAGAGAGTAATGTATCTAACATAACCATGAAAACCCCATATTTTTAGCTCAAATAGTTTCTTCTAATACAAATAAATAAACCAATATTACCTGTATTATAACAATAAATCGCGACGTAAGCACTGTATGAATATCATTATTGGTTGGCATGTATGCGTGTACGTATATTTGTAATTACTCAGAACTGAAACGCAAATGATTGACATGACGTGATAAAAGAATTAATTTGAATAATCCAAACCGAGCGAGAGGAAACAAATTTCAGGCTGCCCTGGTAGAACGTGTCTGGTCACATTATATCTTAGTTTATGAATGGTTCGTAATATCTATTTACTCTAGAGAGTTCAAAGTGGTTGGTGTGCATGTATGTGCATATACTTTTCATTACTCAGAACTGAAATTTAAACTACTGACATGACGGAATAAGTTATGGTGTGAATAAGTGTGAATAAGTCAAGGTGTTAAATTCGAGATAGAACAAATATATTTCCTGTTAGCCTGTGGAATGCTGTATGCTTATGTTTATGAATGAATGCTGGATAAGAAGTGTTTATTTACTCTGGAGAGTTCAGATCAATATCATTCAGTTGTTCTTTACACAACAGTAGAGTAAGAGTTAAATAGTGCAATGGCTTCTTGCGGTGAATTTAGTGGTGAGTCAAAAAGACAGGTATTGCGAAGTCAGGCTCGAAGTACTATTTTTAAGGTGTACACGTTCTTCGAAACTTTTTCGGAAACAGAAACTAAAAATGAGTTATTGCAAAGAGTACTTCCGTTTAAAACACGGAAAAAGTGTATCAGCTGGATCATCTTGCCATTAAAACGGGATACGAGGTAATACGCCTCCCACGGTACCGCTGCCAATATAATCCAATTGAGTTGGTGTGGGCTCACATAAAAAGGGGGATTGTAAACATAAATAATACTTTTAAACTGACGGACGTTAAACGACTTGTTTACGAAGAAATTGGCAAGGTAACTTAATAGGACTGGGTAAACTGCATGAGGCACGCAGAAAACCTTCAAGAAGAGGATTTTAAGAAAGAAATAGCACGGGATGAGATTTTGGAACCTATAATCATAAATTTGTAAGACTCAGGCGATGAAGACAGTGACAATGACGAATTGTCTCTTAACGGAAGTGGCACTGACAGAGATATGGATGAGCCACTGGCAGTTCCATTGGATTAGAAAACCAGGTAATTCATAAACAATAATTATAGTCATAGTATTTTAAAATATATAATTTGCTTACCCTTACGTCTGCGCCAAGCGGACCTGCATGGTGTATGACTGTGCGAGAGAGAAGGAAATATAAAACGAGTGGGGTAACAATTTGGCAACACTGAGTGTGATACGGCATCTGATTAGCTGGACTCCAGAACGCTTCCCATTTGAAACACATAATAAATGGCTAATTAAATAATGCACATTGTTGATTTTCTCACTGAATTCTCATTTATCTATAAAAAGAAATGTAGACATTACTATAACTACCTTTTATTCCACACGAATAGTATGCAATAATTTCCATGCGATGAGTTTCACTTACGAAGATGCAAGAGCGCGTATGCATTGATATATCTTTGAAGTGGTTTCATCCTTAACAACGTTTGAACTTTGCCTTTGACCAATCAACTCATATTTGAATGCATCTTTGAGGTTGACCAAAGAAATATTTCAGATGACACAAGATCTGGATTGAACTGTAGATTGAACAATAGTCCCTAGGTTGTGCGTAACCTTGAAGGAGGAAGTTTCTCATTTTATGAGGACGAACATTCTATTTATTACAGACTCTTGTCTGTTATTTCTTACTGTGTTGAATAAGCCCGCCTATAGGTTGAATAGTTGCCACTAACACACCTGTATGTGGCTATGACAAACGTTGAACATCCGATAGTCTAATTTACCATTGTACGTCATGTCAATCTGTATGCGGTGCTTGTTTTGTACAAAGAGAAGGAGAATGGTTGCCCTTACCTGACTAGAAGCTGTTCTCAAACTTTTGCAAATGCAGTTTGGCAAAAATCCCTTAAATATAGCTAGAAATGCCAGCGGTTGATATATTTTGGATTGCATTACTCTACAGATTCGGTATTGCGACCAAACTATTTCCTAAATGGAGCATCCCTGGGGAGAAGAATGAGGCGAGAGGAGACAGAGGGCAGGCGACACAAGGAGTCACTACAGTGCAGAGAACAGGGTCTATACAATTGATTTGTTGGAAACTCCGGGCAGGTCAGTAAAACTGGTAATGAAAGGTTAAAATTAAAGCAGGTCCAACCAAGAGGAAGTGGAATACAATACATTTCAGGACATGGACCGTACAAGACATACTTTAAAAAGATAGGAGAGGCATATGAAATCATATGCACAACCTGCATGGAATAAGATACTCCGGAACAAGCTTTATTTGAATGTATAAAGTATACACAACAGCTAGAAGAAGAGAGGAGAGAATTAGCAGGAAAATGTATATGGAACAGCATTAGGAAGAGGGAAGATTTTAAAATACTAGAATTGGCAGCGGAGAAGGCCTCAACAATAGTAATGGATGAATATAATCAACAAAGACAGCAGCAACGACGAGTAAGAAACAATATTTAACATGGATATCGTGAACCACCTTCCACACCAAGAAGATCTGAACGACTTCGAGGACAGAATATGGATACCTAGTTTCAACAACCAAAGGAAGAAGAGGAACATCACCTAGTCGAAGGATTAATAGAAGAGGACAATCTTGGATTCAAAAGAAGGATTTGAAGCGACGGAAGAAGACAACATGAACACAAGAACAAAAGGATAGATGATTTATTAGGGATAGGAAGGTAGTAGTAGTTTAGATTGTGAAAATTGTAAGTTACAATTGTAGCAATTAGATTAGTTAGGTTAGATTAGATAGGTTAGTGTAGGTTAGCTTTTCTGCAAATTGTTTGTAAATATCAATAGAATTATTATGTTTGAGTAAATATAAAATTGTAATACTGTGTCTTGGTATAGCATCTAGAGACCAAGACATAAGAAATGCAGAATAAAAAAGTAAATAAAAGAAATTCATTCACAGTGGTCCTTAAATGGCCCACTAGGCCGGCCCAGAGACTGAAGACCGTACTACTGGAGGAGGAAGCCTTCAACAGGAGCTCATCATCCTGGCATACAGCACCGAGACCCCCGCCGACTCCTCCAACCTGAAAGAGATCACCAGATGAGAGACGAAGTAAATGATAATAGAGATGAAATTGGAGGGATAGAAAATTCGGGGTATCCAGCATTCACCTGGCGATACGGGGAAAACCCCGAAAAATTTAGTCAGTTAGGCCGGCCATGGGAGGCAAATCCGGACCTCCCGAATGCGTGCCACATCCGAAACCACCTGAACCATTCCGTTAGTTCAGCGGATGTATAGTCGTGCCGACCTCATTATCAAATATTGGAAGTTAATGTCTAAGGAACTAACCCGTGCCGGAAGACGCGTGGTAGGAGACATCATAAAGATAAAGTACGAACCACTGAGAGTTGTAAATAAATTCAAATACCTGGGGATAAAACTACAGACGCAAGGAACTACATTTACAGAGCACATAAAGGACAAAGTAGCATCGGCTGTGAAAGCCATGTATGTCAGTAAACAAAATATCTGAACAAAATATCTGAAAATTTTTCAAAGCGAAAATTGGTAACATACGGCCCACAACTGATATGGGAGCACCTGACAAAAAGAAACTTGGAGACAATAGATAAAGTGAAGGCAACATATATGAAGAAAATTTTGCATTTAGTACACAGCTTCAAGACTAACATACGAAATATGCAGAGAGACAATGTGGATAGAAGATCTCAGACTACAAATGCTACTTCCGATAACAGAGGCGTACAATGAAATTGTAAAGTAATATCCAATGAAAAAAAAAACAGAAATTTGGGTAGATTTCTATAGCACAGACGCAATGACCAAGGAAGACTGGAAGGTCCCAAACTACGAACTAAGATATTTTGTAACAAGATACATAGCACATGGTTTCCATTATTTGATTTATAAAGAGAAAAGACACCATGACCCGGACGAGCAGTGCGTGTGCACGTTGTGTGGGTAGGGGTGCAACAGATATCATGTGGACGTGTGCGAGAGGAGAACAGTGTCATTGAAAAACTTTTTTTGTGATGAAAGTAGAGAGTGATAGTGAATTGAAACATCAAAAGTCGAACATTGAACTAAAGAAGAACAAAAAGACAAGGTTTGCACCTGATCATTGCACCTGATCACTTCTAAAGACTCATCTACTTCATGCTAACTACTACCCCCCCCCCCCAGCTCCTGAGCTATATTGGTGATCTCCAGCTCGTTAGACTACCAACCATGCTGCCTAGTTACATCTAGTCTCTTACGAGTTCCGTTGCTGAGCGCTAGGAAGCGCTACTTTCGCCTGTAGAGGGGGCCAAAAGCTTGGACAATTGCTTGACGCTGCACCGGGGGGATTGGCCTGGACTTGTCTGGGAGGCTCCGGTACAAGAGAGGACTTCTGACTTGGATCTCGGACACTGAACATCGCATCTGCACTTCGTCGCTCCGTACGTAGGAACATTGGGGACAACATTGTTTGGCTTCGCTTCATTATGCAAGTTCTGGATAAACTTTCTAAATTTTTATTCTAAATTTTTTCCTGTGTTTCTCGCGTCAATTAAGGCAAATTTCGAGGAGTTAGGGCATTTTAAACAACAAAAGAAACCTTAATGCAGTTAAATAAATAATAATATATAACCAATGGCAAGGATAATTAATTGACATGTTGTTAAAGATTTGAAGACAAGAGAAATTGTATATTGTTATATTTGAAAATTTAAGAGTATAAACATACCGCTAAAACATCTAATTTTGAAATACTTTGTGCCTTTCCTTAACCATCCTATACGGACCTTTGGTAATTTAACGCTTCCACGTTTTAAGTCATCCCAGGAAATGGTACAGGTTATATGGAAAATGTATTAATGCACACTGTGCGAATTTTAAATATTATTTATTTGGTGCATATTTTGATACATGCCTAATTTGGATTCCTGAAAGTTTATCTTTTAGATTCTCCTAAAAGTTTACTCCTGTCATAGTGAAACAAATTCTATTACACTGTCGACCAAGCAGTGCAGTATGCAGATCCCGCTAGGCAAGGAACAGTGACAAGGATTGCACACACTTTCAAAGTCCAAGAGGTGCTTTACTGAGTACCTGCCATAAAAACACCATGACAACTCTACAGGGCAGTTGTAGCCAGAAGAGTGTTCATCCCAGACACCTTGTGAATAAAACGCCATTTAATCACATTACGCTATTTTATTACGCTTAGTAAGTCTGGGTAAGTCTACGATACGAACATAAAAGCGCCAGACTACGTTAGACATTTGTGCACGAGGAAGGGTTGTGAATGAGGTAAACAAAACAGAGGTAGCCGTACAATATTTCCTGAAGCATATTTGTCTTCCCAGTAGATGCACTGTTCTGCGTCTATTTTTATTTTGTTGAATGATGATCATAAAAGGTAAAAATCTAATTACAGTGCTCATAATTAAGAGAAACATTTACAAAAAGTATACAATAAAAGCCCAGAGTAATTAATTAATTAATTTACATAATAAAATGATTCGCTAAACGATAGCAATAAGAATAAATGGAGAACACAGATGAAAAATGCATTTACCAGATAGATTTCATCAACTGCATTGTGCATGTTTTAATGAACTAATTTAATTTCATATTAAATAAATCTACATCTAAACGATGCACTCTATTATATGAGCAGCATTATAAACCACGGAGAACAAAAAAAAAGATTGCAACAATAAACAAAACCAAGTTTAGAAACATTAAATTATATGCTATGGCACATTTTATGTATTAAGAATATTATTTAACAGTCTGAATAAAAAGAATAATCAGTAATTGTCTTCTAATTTAGTTTCCAACTCAAATGACTCACATTATTATTAATACTATTATTATTTATTACTATTATTTATTATTACAAGTGAAGAACACTTGATAAATGCCAATGATTTTCTACCTGAGAGAAGAGTAGAAAATCCTGACACAGAGTAACATAGCACAAAAGGTGAACCTATTATTTGAGGTGTCTTATTCTAGTTAGGAAGGGATGCAAATATAGAGTGAGGAAAGCATCGTGAGCGTAGAGGTACACGTAGAACTTCACATAACTTAGAGGAATTGCAAGAAGTATTTGTCTTGGGACCCAGTAGAATGCTATAGGTTTTTTAAGAATTTGGAGCTGGGAAAATAGGAAAACAAAAAGGAAAAAACAGGAAATAAATAACTGTCTATATTATGATAAGTAAAACTTGTTTATATGCTTTATTTTTATGTAACAAGTTGTTTTATTATGTCATACTATATTCTAACATCTACTGAGTGTTTCTTAACACTGTACTATCGTTTGTGTTAATCTAACACTAGTATTATTAAGATTAAGCATGAAAATTAGAAGCAATTTAATGGTTTTTTTAAACTAATATATAATTGAAAAAAACCAAGTAAAGTAGTTAAACGTTATTGGCGCCTACTAGACCGTGCGACTGACCGTGTCGAAATTAAGAGGTGACCGACGTAGGGTTAAGATTCCCTCCATAACTTAAGATTTGTCAATCATATCAACGTCATCCACTAGGATCGAATCATTAAAAACACGAGGGTCGTTTCATAAGTCTGGTAAATTTTCATGAAGGGATGGAAAATATTTGTTACAACTGTGTGGATGGTAAATTTCATTATTCAAAAGCTCGAACAGAAAATTTCTTCTTCTTCTTCACTCCATGGTTTGGGCATATCGCCCATTCCGGCTTCATAGATCTCTCCAGCGTTTCCTGCGTCGTCCTCTGTCTCTTCTTCCTTTTGGATTATAGTTTAATACAGCATTTGGATATCTTCCATCCTCCATTCTTAATATATGTTCACGCCATTGTTGCCTTCGTTCTGATATTTTGTCATGGATTGGTTCGGTTTCTAATTCCTTTCTAATATCCTCATTTCTTATTTTGTCCAATAATGTACAACCTCTAACACTTCTTAAAAATGTCATTTCTGCAGTCTGTATTTTATTTAAATCCTTTTGTGTTGCACCCAGGTTTCGCTTCCATATAGTAAAGTTGGAATTGCCATTACCTTATACATTTTCTTCTTTGTATCCTTTCTCACTCTTTTTTAAAAACTTCTTTGGATTGTCCCACATATTGCTCGGATTTTTTTTTACTTTTTCTTCTGTATCAGCATTCTTTCTAAAACTTATGTTACATCCTAAATATCTAAAACTCGATATTTGTTCTAAAATCTTATTTTACTAAAACAATATTTGATCTTACATTATAATTTCCTTTAAAAGCCATAATTTTTGTTTTTTTCTTCAGATAACAGAAAATTTAAGTTTTCTAAAATATACAGTTCATTGTTGACAGCCATCTAAACTAGTGACTGTGATAGCTACGATTGAAAATGGAAACACAGAGCTTCGTGCTGTTATTACACATTTTAATTCGAAGGGCTGGACTGCTGTTACTCAAAACTGAACTGGATGATGTTCACATGGACTCTGCACCAGCACTGAAGATCGTTTACTTTAGGATCGTATAAGCATCGAAGTTGAATCGCGCTCTGCTCGCCCAATTGAGGTCATCACACAAGACACCAGTGATAAAAGTCCACGATCTGGTTTTCAATAACGTCGAATCAAAATTCATGAGGTTTCTGAAGGTAGGCATCTAAGTGAGTGAGTGCGCTATATTCTGCATGAAAAATTGGCACTGAGAAAGTTGTGTGCAAGATGGGTGCCGTGATTGCTCACAGTCGACCAAAACCGCATCCGTAAGAACATTTCTACCGAGTGTCCAGTGATGTTTAATCGCAATCCGCAAGACCTTTTGCGCCGATTTGTGATCGTGGATGAAACTTGGCTCCATCATTACACACCAGAGTTTAAACAACAGTCTAAACAATGGACAAGGCTAGTGAAAGTGTACCAAAGGGAGCAAGGACCATTTTGTCAGCTGGTTAGATGATGGTCACTGTTTTTTGGGATTCTCAAGGAATAATCCTCATAGATTACTTGGAAAAAGGCGGAACTTTAACTGGAACCCATTACGATTCATTGTTGGATCCTTTGCAGCATAAATTGACTGAAAAGTTACCGAGACTGAAACGGAGAAAGGTGCTCTTTCACTAGGACAGTGCACCATCACACACATAAACAATCGAAACGGCGAAGGTGCATGAGTTGGGCTTTGAATTGGGTTCTCATCCACCTTATTTAAAAGACCTAGCCCCAAGTGACTCCTTCCTGTTCCCAAAATTAAAAACTGGGCTTGGTGGTAAGAAATTTTCAACAAAATAAGAAATGATAGTCACCGTCAACTAGTGTTTTGCAGACCTAGACGGAAACCATTTTGCCGATGGGATGGAAAAGCTGAACCAACACTGCACCAAGTGTATATTATATTAATCCGGCTGCCAAAATCGGCACCAAGAGAGGGGGCATTACTAGAGCTAGGTAATACAAAAAGGAGGGGAATAATAATAATAGAGAGAATATTGATATTCTGGTATAAGTGGATTAAAGGGCAGAAAGGGGAATTAGGGGAATTATTGAATCTGTGCATGAAGCAACAGAAAAGCATTAAAAATACAAATAGTTGGTGGTCGGAATCGGAAAGATAGGCATGGGAGATCTATGGAGAGCAGAGGAGAAAAATTATAGTGGCTTTTGGAAGGAAGTGAGAACTAGAGTACAAGACATAGATAGGCAAGAGATATGGGAAAGTATAGAAGAAAAGAATTCTTTGAAATTTTATTAACAATTAAAGAGAGAATGGGGTAGGGAAAAATACATAGATCAATGTGGCAAAACTGGAAGAGAAGGCTTAGCATGGATGAGAGTAGGAATATTATACTTAAAAGGGTTGAGAAGTAATGAGATAGGAATATGTGAATTTTGTGGAGGTGAAGAAAGCACTGTTCATTACTTAATAGAATGTAGGGAGCTAACAAATTACAGGAGAAAAATATGGGATAAGAAATGGGACAGTGTAAGTAAAGAAATATTGGTGGTACGCATGCTAACGGGGATCGGAGAAAAGAAAAATAGATGTATAGGAGATTTCTTATATAGGATAACAGAAAAGTGGATTAGGATAAAAGAAGGAAAGGTCAAGAAGAAATGACATCAAGCTGCCTAGGAAAACCAAAGGCTTATAGCCAGGGGACCTGAATCAGCGAGTAAATATTAGGTCAGCAATTTCATGTAATTGTACACGAGGTATAATACAGCATGATCTATGTTAAATTCTCTTGTACTGAATTTGTAATGGATACTGTACAAATAATTAATAAAAAATGTTGATTCCACAAGTATAGCTTCATCAACAGTTTCTTAAATAAGAATTCTGATATGTATGATGGTTACAAATGCAGCAATGCAAAAGGTAATGTGCACTAAGAAATTAATTACAGTTAAAAATTTCGCGTAATCAGATTAGGGTGACTAAAGTGAAAACAGGACTTTTTTTTTCTCTTGCATACCCTTCCTCGCTTGTAGCAAACTCAGAAGCTATGTTTTATCAGGGACTCCATTGTTTCAATGGGAACTATAACATATGACCCAGTTTCGTATGCGAGTCTAGATAAGCATTCAGTTGTTTCCTGTTAGGACGTAAACTTCTGCCACATTATTTCGTTTTACCTTTTGTTAACAGAGTCCATTCTCATTCACAGCTACTTCAGTTGATTAAAGCGCGCACATCACTTCTAATTAAATCGGTCTCAAACGAAGAAGTTGAAGCTACAGATCATTGATGCCGGCAGCTTTATGCATAAAATATACGTATAAACACCTTCAGCCACCACCACGAGGGTCATTTGATAAGTCTGGTAAAAACCAAGAGTAATTTTCTTTTCGTGAACATCTTACCTTATTTCTCGATACGATCTTCATTGAGGGCTATACACTTGGTCCAGCGACGTTCCAAATTTTTCATCCAGTAGGAAAAATAGGTTCCGTCTAGGTCTGCAAAATACTCGCTGTTGGCGACTATCAATTCTCCATTTGATAAAAATGTATTACCACTAAGCCAAATTTTTTAACTTTCCGAACAGGAAGAAGTCACTTGGGGCTAAATCTGGTAAATAAGGTGGATGAGGAACCAATTCAAAGCCCAACTCATGCAGCTTCGCCATTGCGATTGCTGATGTGTGCGATGGTGCATTATCCTAGTGAAAGAGCACTTTCTTTTCCGTTTCTTCTTAGTCAACTCATGTTGCAAACGATCCAACAATGAAGCATAATAGGTTCCAGTAATGGTTCTGCCTTTCTCCAAGTTGCCTAGGAGGATTATTCCTTGAGAATTATTAAAAACAGTGCCCATAACCTTACCAGCTGACAAAATGATCCTTGCCTTGTTTGGTGCACTTTTACCAGCCTTGTCGATGGATCCAAGTTTCATCCACGGTCACAAATCGGCGCAAAAAGTCTTGCGCATTACGATTAATATAATATTATAATTATTATATAATATTAATTTAATATTATATATTATAATCTAATCTTATGTAATATTGAATAACACAATAATCGTCACCTCTCAAACTATCAGATATCGTGGCCTAATTTTAGAAAGCAGATGCACCTGGAACGACCACATTAGTAATTTAATACAAAAAATAAAACATTGTATTCGCATTCTGAAGCCACTCCTCGCAAAAAAGTCATCTAGAGCTCTGCAGTACAAGCTGTTGCTATAGACTTCTCTTATTCGACCTTTATGGCAGTATGCTTCTGCAGTATGGGGATCTGCTTCATCAACACACATAAAAAGAATTCAAATCCTTCAAAACAGATATTTACGAATCATAACTGATACACCATATGGTACATTCACAAAGCACTCTCTATAGTGACTTAGATGCTCCGAAGGAATCTGTAGTCCTCCGAGAGAGCTATAAAAGACTACACAACTCATTTCTACAACATACTAATCCTTTGTTAGGACAGATACCAACAAATCCTACACCAAATCGAGACAATAAAAGATTAAAAAGAAAATGACACACCAACCTACTATCATAACCTTAAAGACTATTGGGATTACCGGTGGGTAACACCCCATATATAGTGTCGAGAACCCGTATCTACGATCGCGCGGCTTGTTTACACAAAAGGAACTGATAGGCGGGCAGTGTAGAAACCAAGAGCCCGCGGTCAAAGATAACATGCCGATAAAGTTCTGCCGAAACAAACAAACTGAGATAAATGGAAATTTCTAGCTACTTCTTGACTGATAGAGACTGTTCGGAAATGGTTTATTTTCGAATGATCTAGAAATTATCAGTGAGGTATTTAAAGAGGCGACGACTCGCCAAGAATCGAGTTGCAAGTTGTTGTAAAGACATGTAACAAGAGTGTTGTAAACAGTAGAATTTGAGTAAGCTGTTTGTTATTGTCATCGACCTTGGTGTTGTATATGTGATGTAATGCTGTTACGTGAGAATTGAACAGTGTATTGCTACGGAAATAAAAACATTTAGAATTTCGGAAAATTGGACTTTTAATTCCACGAACCCACAAAGTCACAATATGTTTCATGTTATTAATATGTTATAAATAATTTGGCAAAACTACTCGTATATTGCATAAGCTATGCACAGAAAAGTTTTCAGTAATAAATTAAAAATATTAAAATAACTGAATTTCATTGTTTTGCTGTTGTTTACATGGAGGACTTTTAAATGGAGCAGAAGTCACTGATAGGACGACAGACAGCCAATAGTTGACTACAGACCTACCCAATACCATACAAACACCATAAGCGTGTCTTATGTTGTTCCCAGCTTCACAATCGCTGTTACGGACAAAATAGAAACCCCCTAATGCTCACACTGTCCATGGCAGACATTTCAGATAATATGGTCCGTTTGCTGATGACCTACGCTCGACCAAACAGACACCTACACAGAACTTTCATCCCCAACATATGGTATAAGCGCCTCGTCCAATAGTCGGTAAATCCAGGGGAAAAAGAATAACCCGCCACTTTTACACATTTTAACTTTCCGCTCCCTGTATGATTATCTTTTTATACCACGTACATAGCAGATACAGAATGTACTAAATTCCACCCTTAAACTTGCTACCGAAATTTCGCCGAAAGTAACCGTGTTCTTCTTCCCTCTCTGATTCCCAAAATAAAGTTTAAAAAATGCCCATACACCCTTGAAAAAAAATGATTAGAGCAGATTCTGGTGTAAGTCCACATCGTGTCCACGGGCGGTTTACAATTGTATCACGGAACGCGTCTCTTTAGTTCCGTTCTTCTGAATTCTCATAATGTTGATGATGATGATGATTGATGATGAGAATGAGAACGTTCACACGTTGTGTGTAGTTTCATATGCTTCGTGCATATTCACATAGGCAATCCTTCCTTTTTTCGCACCCTGTAGTGCTTGGGAAAAATTGGGTGTCATAATTGAATCTCAGTTACTAAAGGTGCACTGATAACCGAGCGATTGTAGACACACATGTACGTAGGAGCTAGACCTAAAAAAGGTTCGAATCCCAGATCTCATTTTGATATTTTACTGTGTAATATGGTCCTGCGCCATGACGTAGCGGGCTAAGGCAGCATGCCTTGGTCCCTGGCCAAGGAAAGCGGCCCGGGTTCGATCCCATCCATGGGCTGCGGAGTTTAGGTCCCAGGTATAGGACCGGAGCCCACTCAGCATCGTGAGGAAGGTGAGGAGCTTACAATAGGTAAGCGGCCCTGGTCACGGATACCAACATTCTGGCTGGGGGATGCCGAGATGCTGACCACATCTCCTCCCCGTATCGGTTGAATGATCGCCCACCTCTGCCGTGCGTAAGTGAGCGTGAGGGCGGCAGTCGGGTTGGTAGGCTCAGGCCCACTTAGGGCTTTTACGCCATGAGTTACGTTACTGTGGAATACGAAATGTGTCTTACGCACATAATACTATAACTTCCAATTGCTAAGGTTTACTTGATTTTATGGCATTTATGCTCACACATAAAAGTGAAACACTGTACTCCAGGTGTTACCTAACTGAAGTAATATTATTCCTGTATGTAATAAAAATGGAAAATAGCTTAGTAACGAGTGTGTATACAGCTACCAGCTCTTAGAAAAGTCATAAGTCTACTATATTCCACTATTATCATTGGGTCCTCAGAGATACGTGGGATACAAATCCCCACACTCCAAAATACACCTTATATTGCACACTTATTTTCTCAGAAAGGGTTCTAATTAAAATACCATAATATATTTAAAATGTTATCTTAAACGAAAAGAATATACTCATTTTTTGGGAATAACTTGTGAAGTCATCCGTCCTTTCAGTTTGAATTTCGCAACAGATTGTTTTCAGGTAATTTGACTAATGTAGAGATCATAAGTAACAGCATACATTTTAAAAATATAACTGTCTTGCCAGTCATTTGTTTCTCGTATTTACAATCAAATATGACATTTCGGTTCACAGTAAAACATAACTAACAGGACAAAACTAAGCCTTTATATCAACATTTGGAACCATCTATAATTAAATTGTATTTAGTAAAGAAAGCGGTATCTATAAACATCAAGTAACTGTCGAAATTTATTAATAACCAGCCAGATATAACTATCTACCAAGAGTTCATGATAATCTTCATTTGTTATCAAATACATTATGTTAATTTGCGAAAACAAACTTGTAAACTACACTATTATGAGCTCCATGTGTTTAATCTTGTGTTTGTTAATTGTTTTTTTCTTGGTAAATAATAGCTCTACAATTTCATTCAACAATATTCTGATTATCTCTTGTAGTAATTGTTATATTTAAGACATTATTAATGCAATACAGTGTTAACTACTAGTATGGTCAACATTATAATTTAAAGCGAGATAAATAATTAATAACGCTAAGTAATCATGCCGTAGCAGGAATTTGAACCACGGATCTTCTGGTTGCCGTCCAGCCGCTCTAACCATTGAGCTACTATGGCCAACGTGCCGACATGACCTTAAATTCTCCGACTGACTCGTATATTTCCCGGTAAACCTCTTAGGAGTTCTCATAAACACATGAGACAACTACCTTAATGGCGAATTACTATATTGTAAGTACTTTAAGGCCCGGGCTTTATAGTTAACCACTATTAGGTACAGTTAATGAAAATTTCAACAAAAGTAATTAGCAAATAATTGGTAAAACTTTTAAAATCAAAGCATTGCATATTCTTATTTTATTTGCAATTTACCTATAGGTGCTAGTCAAGGGGAAGTATTTCATTCCGCCCAAAAGTGTGATGTAGAGCTTTCGCTAGAAATACATTTTTCAACCCCCTTGGTAAAAATAAAATTATGAGGCTGTTCAATAAAGAATGATCATTATTACTTACGGTCATAATGTTTCGCACCAAAATTCAAACTTATTATAGTCTGTTAGCTTAATGTAAAACAAACACGCCATAGTAGTTTCATTGTTGGTACTCCTGGTTCCCGCCTGTGAGGACCAGGCAAGTTCAGTCATGTTCAGTATCGCCTACCGCTGCAATGGAGTTGATGTTAGAGGAATATCCGGAGTTTCTTTAAAACGTAATTACTGCTGATGAAACTTGGCTACATCATTTTGATCCTGAGAGCAAACAGCACAGCTCAGTGTGGAAATCTCCTTCATCATCAACCCCCCAAAAAGCAAAAGTGGTTGCTTCTGCTGGGAAAGTTATGGTCATCTTATTCTTTGATATTCATGGAATGGTCTATCAGCATGTTATACCTGTACACACATCAGTAACTGCACAATACTACAGGGATGTGCTGAAAACATTGCAAGTCCACATCAGGCGCAAAAGACCACATTTCCGTGAAGCAGGCTGGATGCTACACCACGATAATGTGCAGCCGCATATGATCTTGCAAAAATCAACGTGAAAAGCATCCCTCACCCTCCCTATAGTCCGGATTTAGCCCCATGTGACTTTTTTCTATTCCCTAGCTTGAAGAAACGCCTTCGTGGGAGGCATTATCCATCATCAGAAGCGGAGGCGATTTTGAGGGATCTCTCACAAAATTGTTTCCAGAATGTCTTTGAAGACTGGCAGAAACGCTGGGATAAGTGCATCGCATTCAGGGGAGACTATTTTGAGGACCATCAAAATTATGAGGGTGAGTAAAGGTAAGTTGTCAAAAAAATGTGATCATTCTTTATTGAACAGCCCTTGTAAAAAATAAAAGTCATGTCCCTTTCTCTGGGTATGTATGTGCGTGTTTCGGTGAGTGAGCAACCTAAGTCCAAAGTAAAATGTTACATAAATACGAAACATACTATTTAAACTTGAATATCTTCCATAGATAAGATACGAAAACAGAAGAAACAACTCTCCAACCTACCCTTCAAATTGAAGAAATTTCAATTTATTTTCTTAAAAATAGCTAAAGCGATTAGGATTAAAATGTCATAAAATAGAGGCATTTAAATCATAAATAAAACATACATCTTGGATTAAAAATATTTAGATATACTTTAATTACAACATAAATCACTTTTTCTGTGGCTTCGTCCATTTCCGATCTATCCGTGTTTGCAATTTGAAGTTCAAAATGATTTTGTTATAAAGCGCTTGTCGCTATTCAATTTTTTGTCGTTATGTTCTAGAAAGAGTATGATATGATATTTATTTGTACAGTTTCTATTACAATTTCACTACATTTACTTAAACATCGAACAAGCACTATTATATCTCCTGTACAAATATATAAAATTGTTGACCCAAGATTTACTCGTTGGCTAAGGTCACATGGCCATAAGATTTTGGTTTTCCTGAGCAGCTTGGTGTCATTTCTTCTTGACCTTCACTCCCTTTACTCTATTCCACTTTTCTCTTATCCTATATAACAATTCTCCTATACATCTATTTTCCTTTCACCCATCCCTGTTAACATGTGTAACGTCACCACCCCTTTGCTTACACTGTTCCATTTCTTATCCCATATTTTTGTCCTGCAATTTGTTAACTCCTTACATTCCATCAGGTAATGAACAGTGCTTTCTTCATCACCACAAAATCTACATATCCCTACCACATTACTTCTCAAATCCTTTAGATATATTATTCCTACTCTCATCCATGCTAAGCCTTCTCTTCCAGGTTTGTCACATTGATCTATATATTTTACCTACCCCATTCTCTCTTTAATCGCTTATAAAGTTTCAGATCTTTCTTCTATACTTTTCCATTTCTCCTTCCTATCTATGTCTTATACTTTGGTTCCCACTTCCTTCCATAAACCGCTATGATTTTACTCCTCTGCTCTCCATAAATCTCCATGACTATCTTCAATACCATACCTTGCAATTCCGACCACCAACTATTTGTGTTCTTAATGTTTTTCTGTTGCTTCATGCACAACTTCAATAATTCTCCTTTCTGTCCTTTAACACACTTATACCAGAATTTAAGTATTCTCTTGAAACAGGAACTTTGGTCCTTGGATCAATTATTTATTTACTAATATGTTTAGTACTTACTCATAAATTTAAGAACTAAATAATTAAGTTAGTTAAAGCAAAAGTGTAGACTTGAAGAAACATTGCGATGGACCTGGGCAGACATACCTGAGAAACCCTGCACTCCCGGACGACAGCCTAGAACCAGCGGATGTTTGGACAATAGAACGGTATGCTAGCTATTTGGCGTACCGTTATACAGGTCAATACACCCTTAGTTTTTGCTAGTGACGCGGTGCTGCGTGTATATAAGAGGATGCTAACCCCTACTCACCCCTCAGTCATCCCTCAGTTGTACTCAGTTGTACTCAGTCATCCCTCAGTTGTACTCAGTTGCTACTTAGTTGCTACTAAGTGTTGCTCATTGCAGTATTGTATACATCCGTCAGGTGTATTCGACGAAGTACCGCGTCTAATAAAATGTACTGTAAAATGTCCGCCGGAAGTGCAGTTAATCAAGTGCCCGGGTTCCACGAATGCAAGGACGAATAAAAGCAGTTAAGAGATTATCGTTGGTTTGTGTTGTCTCAACCGTAACCCCTGAGAACCCAAAAATAATCCATGCAGGAGAAGCCGCTAGAGCTAGGGTGAAGCCAGCAGCCGACGACGACGTGGAGACCGAGGAAGGAATCCCGACGTCAACCCAGGTACGTGCAGCCGGGAGGCAGAGAGGTAGTACTGCCATAGTCTCTATTATTGTTCACCTCCCTTTCGTATTACCCAACTCTAGTAATGCCACTTCTCTTGGTGCCGATTTTGGCAGCCCTAGTCGTTCGTTGCAATACAATCCTTACATCTGGTCTACTTGTGTACCTATCACTGATGTGCTCCATACCTCCACTGGGAAAGAGTATACACTACTGGTCAAAAGTTTTCGATCACTTACCACAACTATGGATTTGTGGATAACACATGGATTTCGTTTTGAATGTTTTATCATATTTCCGTTCTGGTACTAAAATATGTATAAACATGTAAATACTACGTGCCTCTATTGTGTACTTGACACGTTTACACGTAAAGGAGTGCTGATGACTGATGAGTACCTATCCAGGACTACACTGGCCTTCTTTTCCCTACGACGTTTCCATTTGAATAGGTCTTATGCCTTCAGCAATCTGTGTAGCAAGCAGTTCACACTGGTATACAATACTTTTTACGCATCTAGAAATGTATTTATATATGTGATTAATTTCATACAATATTACCTCCTAATGAGAAGAAAGGAGGAGATTGGAATTGAAAAACGTGCTCTTATTATAGTACTGTATCTAGAAGGCTATTCTAATAGGGCAATAGCAAGAAAAGTTTGCCTAGCCCAATCTACATTGGTGTTTACATTGCAGCGGTTCAAACAAACTGGTGCCAATGCAAGTGTTTCTCGATCTGAAAGACCCCGAGTACCATCATATAGGGAAGATCAGTCCATATGTGTACAGAGTAAATGTCAGAGAACTCGTACAACCGCTGAAATTTGCGAGGAAGTTAATAGTATGCGAACAGCTCCAATATCTACGTCGCCTTCTTGAACAAGGTTTGATGGGGTGCATAGCGGCAAAAAGAAACCTATATCACGGAAACAAAATAAGGCGAAAAGATTACACTGACACACCAATATAAAAACTAGAGTATTCATTAATGGTCCAAGATGTTATTCATGAACAAGTCCCTGTTTCAAGTGATTGTAAGCCATCGTAGAAGGCCGAGGAAGACACCTTGGAGACTTGTGACGTATTTCAGCCGAGAACGAAGACGGGAGTGCGTGTGACGTCAGGCAAGAGTCGTGTAGTACCAAGTGGCCTATATAACTGTCGCTGTAAGTACAGAATCTGAGGGTTCAGTCAGGTGTAGCGCATTTCGATGACAACATTATAGCTGCCACGTGGAACTGTTAAATTTAAAATGTGACGATTTATTGACGGACAAATATCGCACAAGACAGTTTTGGGTGATTTTTACAAGAATGTCCCCCAAACTAGATTTCCGAGGTTGTATTCACTTGCCGCACGGACATTGTGTATGTTTGGCGAGACATATGTGCGAACATTTTTTTTCTGTACTGAAATTAGCTAAGTCTAAACCCCGAAGTACCCTGTCGGGTCGCAATCTAACATGCAGCCTTCGATTACAAATTTCGCAAACATTATGTCCTGACATTGATAAACTAGTTAAAGAAAAACGAAACAGAAAGTGTCGGAAAATGTCCACGTAATTTTGTTCTGAATGGGTCTCCTCTAATTTGCAGAGAATGTTACTTAGTTTTATTTTTATTTACTTTATAACATGCCTGACCTTCAGATAAACTACGAGTTGAAGTTTTATATATTTTCTCATAGCACAGATCCAAAATATAATTGTTTAGTAATTGTGACCACTTGTGTAAGTAAAGCAGTCAGCATTAATATTACAACACCCAAGATGTAAGTTGTACATATTATTAATACCCGACACGTGTCCTGTCTTTCCTACACTGTCGGAACTCCAACTATTTCCTTCGTCTTGGGCAGCAGAAATCAGCGCGGTGAAGTCACACGCTGACCTGCCTTTCGTTCGGGGGCATATTTGGCGGTTAGAGCTGACGGAACTGACGTCACACCGCCATTATCTATCTTCCCTTGGTGGAAGGTTTGTTCGTGGACTTCATGGAGAACGTATGAAGAGTCAATTAGTGATGCCAACGGTGAAGCTTGGTGGAGGGTCGTTATGTTGTGGGGATGGTTTGCAGGTGATAAAGTTCATGATATAGTGAGAATTAATGAAACATTAAAAAAGATATCACAGAATATTGATCAAAATGCTGACCTATTTGGCAAGAGACTTACTGGTCGTGGGTTTATTCAGCGGGAGGCCAATGATCCAAAACATGCTTCTAAGTTGTACAGAAGTTATGTCAATAGAAAATATCAGTGTGAGAAACAGTAAAACATGATTTGGCCAAGTGACTCACCTGATGAGAATCCCACTGAACTTTTATGGGATGAATTTGAAAGAGAAGTGAGAAAACTGAGGTCATTTAATGTTGAAGATCTGTGGAATAATTTACATACGTATTGGCGTAAAATATCTGCAAAAGCAGTACATAACCTTAATCCACAGAATGCCAAGAATTCGTTTAGCGGTTCTGAGGCAAGAGGGTAGGTACTTTGATGAGGCTAAAATCCACAGCATATTGTATTACACTTAATAGCAGAGAGGGATAATATTACTTTTGTTGGCAATTTTAATTTTACAACGTGTTTGAAATAAAGTATTTAGCTTTCTTAATAAGTGATCGAAAACTTTTAACTATGTAACGGTAAGTTTTAGTTGGAACTTTTTATATGAATATCCAGTTTGAAATTCTTGTTTTCTGATCAGATTATTAGTGGGACATGTAATGAAAATATAGAGGAAATAAATGAACGGTTGCTAGGGGAAGCATAAAATCAATAACCTTGCTTGATGATGGAAAAAATGTCGCGGTGAATATAAAAGTTTATAAAGTAACATAAAATCAATAATCTTCAGAAAGATATGTTCTGTAATCTTTATGGTGGAAGGACGACGCGGGAAAAAAGTTTAGATAGTGATGAGTGCACGTGCAGGAGTGATAAATTTTATATAATTAATGGAAACTATTTATTAAGGAAGCAAGGACTTATCTATATGCTGGAAGTAACCTGCAGTAATTGACTAGGAAAGAAAGTTCTAGTAAAATTCAATTCAGTTGATACAATTGGTGAGCTGAACAAACTGATAGCCGTAAAAACCAACACGAGATGGGAAAAGATTGTGTTGAAAAAGTGGTACACAATATTCATTCTATAATGAATAGAAATTTGTTTCATATGGCGCGTGCCGCGGAGCTCGAATAAAGAGTGAAAGCTGAATAGAAAAACAGGTTACAACTAGTAGTGTATATAATTTCAATGTGAGCATTCATGGTGATTTCTGACCACTGATTTTGTTTTCTGGATTCACCTTGTACCTAGAATAAAAATGCGTACTAAAATTATCTCTGTAAAGTTTATCTGGATTAAAGACTAAGTAGGAAAAGTGCTAAAAATACTTTTTATCATTCAATTACTTCAAACTTTCCCCATAATGTGGTATACACTTTATCACTTTAAGGGGGGACGTGCAAGAAAATGTTCAAAAACTCTAATTTTTGTATTGTTTTGTAAAATAGTATATAGTGTTAGCAATCAAACACCAAAATATTATGACTGTACGTGGTCTGTAAGTACCTTTAAAAAATTAAATGCCCTAGTGTTGCATAGTAGCAACACATAGTCTTCCATCAGCTGTCCTGGAATCTATAAGGGCCACCTACCAATTCTTAGCACACCCAGACTTGCTTAAAGAATGTCTCTATAGAAAGACACAAAACCCAAATGAAAGCCTCAACTGTTTGATATGGAAAAGGTGTCCCAGAACAACATTTGTGTCTTCCATAGTGGTGAAAATTGCTACATTTGATGCTGCAATAGTGTTTAATGATGGGAATGTTGGCAGAAAGAAAGTTATGCATCAGTTAGGGTATCAAACTGGTGCGTTTATGGAAACAATTTTGCAGAGTATCGACAACATTCTCATCACTGATGCAGAAAGAGCTATGAAATTAATGCAGAATGAAGCAGGACAGAAGAGGAGTTTATAAAGAAAGGCTGAAGAAGACCAAAATGAGGATACAGGCTATGGATATGGGAAGTTCTGACTTAAAATTAAAATGCAAACTGAACAATAATAATTATTGTATTTTTAATTGCCTTTCCCCGTAACTTGCATTTTCTACAACTTCAACCCATTTTTCTCTCAAACTACTTCATCTACAGTGATGCAATTTAGCACTCAGCTTTCTTATGCCACAATGAACATTTTGTTGGTTGTAGTATTTAAGATTAAGCTCCAGATGGAATGTGATGATACAAAGTATATGAAATTATTTTAATTTTTAAAGGATGCATATGATTAACATTTTTTAAATTCTATACAGCTTCAATAAGAAATCTAAATGCAACAAATTTATTTTAGTGTGTTTTAAAATAACATACCAAATTTCAGAAAGATAGCATATGTGTATTTTGAAAAAAAAATGGGCTAAGGTTTGTAAATATCTCTGCATACAGAAAAGATATGTAGCATTAGTTATACACAATGGAAAATTATGAAACAAATTGCGCATATTAACTGTATTATCTTAAATGAGCATGCTAAGTTTCACTTCTCTAACTTGAAAACTTTGGATGTTATGGCCATTTATGTAAGGCCCTGAATATTTGCATACATCCCCCCTTAAATGAAACTATGTTTTACACACACACAACCACACTTGAAAAGTTAGTCCCATCATTTAGCCCTTCCTAAGGCCGCGGGAAGTATGCTTCCCACTTGCTTAATCACGTTAGAAGGGGAAGCCTACTGATCGCGTACAATCTACGCTGGCATTTAGCTGAGGGTTCAACAAAACTGGGAAAAAGTATTGAGCGAATCTTAGTATCACTTCTATGAGGTCAGAGAGTGAAAGAAAATAAAAGAACCTTGAAGGGGGCTGGCTATGCCTGCTAGTTTCATAAACAAAGTAATTTATACCAAAGATGTAATAAGTTTTATAGTTTTTGGTTAACTTATAATGCTTCAAAGCTGATAAAAATAACATGATAGATATGCAAAGGTTGCAATGTGTCTATATTTGCTTTATAAAGTTCCATGGAAAGTAACCAATGGAAAAAAAATACTTTTGTAATATTGTTATAAAATACTTAATGCAGTATAGCACAGGTGAATGTTGTAAATGTTTGATGTAATCAAAGACTTTTCCCTTGCACAGTATTTAATTTCATATGTGCCGTGGGAAGTATACTTCCCTCTTAAGACTTTTTGAAAATAAAATTTTCAAAACCGTTTATGTAAATTATATCATAAACCGACTTTTCATCTTTGAACACAGATCGTGTTTTTTCGTCTATAAGACGCACTCATACAAAACTTCTTAATGCTTTTTAAATTAGCGAGTCTCAATTATTTTTAATGAAACCTCAGAATGGAGTTTTTCGGTCATTCAAATTACCCCTATTTACTATGTGTAGTGAAGAAATTGAAAAGCCACACTTACAATTCCGAACGTGTTTTGCTTTCCTTTGTTGTTGTTTTTTCTTTCATTTATACTCCACTTTTAACTGCAATGCTGATATCGGCGGCTGTAAGTGTTTTGGAATTTTTAGCTCTAATTCAAACTGCCAAAACAGGTGGTAAACAAGAGGCGGATTCTTTATTATTAAAGACAGTTGAACTAGGGAAAACCGAAGATGTAAACCCTGCTAACAAGAGAACTACTGTTGTTAATGCGAAGCTTTGAAACTTAGCAAAAACAAGAGCAAGGAGATAATGGAGTTTTGTGGTTACCCTATTACCAGACTGTGTAGTTCATTAGCTAACTTGCTGCTCTATTACGTAACAACGACCGCAGTGTTGTCTTCAAATTCTCTCGGATGCTTATACCCATAGCGACCATATGTTTTCATTTTTTCTTTACAAAACCTCTGGATGCACGAGATGGTTAGCACCACCCAGTTATTAGGAGCAAATGCAGCCCACGCGATCACTAGAGTCAACCCTTTCAATTAGATGATCATGATCAATAGTTTATCTGTTGGTAAACTAACCTCTGCTGTTATTCGAATTGCATCATCCGTAGTGTTCAATATGAATTTTCTCTTCCAGAAAAGTTCTGATGACTTATTCTATACAATCTAATACAAAATACTCATATTAAGCATATTTTAGATGCGTTTTATAATCCGAGATAAACTTGCACACATAATTATACCACTCCGCAACCGATTTTTGGCACACAGGCCCCACATAGAGCTGAGATGATCCATTAACCTCAACCTCAAGGAATAAGCATAGTGATAGTGCCCTTGTTAATGTTTATCTTCTCTAGTAAACATGTTAAATTCAAATGTTGTTACCATGTTTTGTCCAACGTCCTATAAATATTCAGGTTAGTACACGCTTAATTTCAGTCACGTTAATGTTGGCAGTAATTACGTATTTTCTTTTGCTAAACTGTATCACAGGTGGATATATATCCATGGTGCTCATTGCACCTGTGCAAATTGTATATTTGTGCCTGAAGGTATTAATACACTAGAGAACTTCTTTCGAGATTGCATCAAGCTATTAAGTCTGTGCTGACATCGTTCATACTGAAGCACAGTTACAGTTAATTATTACTAAAAAACCGTTAATGTAATGTGAATGTGACAAAACAAAAACAAATTCATCGCTACCGGTATTAGTAACAAGTACCTAACCGTTAGTGCACTATAACTGCGACAGTTCCAAAACTGTTTTGTCATAACCGTATTGAGGAAAGGAAAATCTTCCAAAGAAAATTCAATATGCACATATAAAAAATACCCATGATATATTAATGAAATTAATAAAGCTCCTTTTAGAAAATTAAAACTTTTAGAAACGTCTTCCATATAAATGATAGTTTGTAGGAGTAAACCTTCCTTGAAAATCCCCATTTGGTATCTTTCAAACTAGCTTAACGGAAATATTAGGTTTTCTATTTTTCCAAGTTTTCAACTTGTGTTGTCCACAGACAAAAGTAATAACAATTATTCTCAAAATTGTATGTTTTTCAGGAAGTCTCCAAATGGTATCTTTGACGAAACAGTGGTATCAAATTTTGGGTGTAACACGATCCTCGCTTTCATATTATAGGTAATAGAGAACATAAAATGGAAGTTACTATATATGCACTAGCTCTGAAATTTTAAAAATTTTCGTGACATCGTGAGAAGCACTTTAAAAGACATGCCCACATATTGTCGCGAACTTGTGTACACAAAGAGCTGGCAAATAAAGATAGCTGAGATAAACTACTTGCCGGCGCAGATTAAGTTACCCTTCTGGAAGGTTCGGATTACGTTATTCGATGTCTTGTTACTCCAGAAACACCTAGTGATTGTACAAAACGTCGGATTTTTGTTTGTCCGAGAAATGTCTCGAATTTATGAATGAGGTATATAAGAGATTGTGACACGCCAGCGGACAGTTGTAAAACAAGAGTGCGGCTAAGCAGTAAACAGCTGTAGAGTGTTGTTGTAACGAGAGCGTATTGTTATTGTCATCGACCTTGGCAGACTGTGTGTATGTGACGTAATTCTGTTACGTAAGAACTGAACAGTGTATTTGTACGAAAATAAAGCACATTTGGAATATCTGCAACTTGGACTTTTAATTCTACGAATCCACAAAGTCACAATATGATGAAACAGTGCAAAGTCAAACTAACAGCAAGGAATATATGGCAAGGGATTAATGTCACAAAAGATTATTAGACTAAATGGTATATTTTAAAAAGATATACAAATGTCGTTCAGTCGGCTTTTGCACCTATCTAATGCATCACGACTGAAACAAAATTATAAAATGTTAAATTAGAGTGTAGAAGACTACATTAATTATTCGCAGAAAATTATATATCTGAGTATTGTTAATCATGCTAGTATTATAATAACAATCGTTAATTGTTATATGATTAGATATAAGAAACTTTGCCAAAGACCCAAAACTAAAATGTTATTAGTTAAAAACTAAATTTCGTATATATCGGCAATTTTATTTTAATGAGTTACCTACAAGCACGCGAAGCAGATTCTGATAATTGAGATGTAACCTCGATATTCGGCATATTTTGTCTACTTATCATAGTTCTATAGTAACTTTGTTATTTAAAGGTTTGTATCAGGTGGAAAATTATTTGCTTGGCATTCTTAAATCTAATCTGAATCAAGTATAAAACGTACTCCTTTAACTTGGCTTTTTATTTTTGAGTCACGCTGCTCTCTCTCTTGAACTACTGTCGTCAGTTCTTTGAGAGAGGGTTGTTTAGTGAACCTTAAAATGTGGAGACTAATCAGTATGAAACCTTGGAGCAGCTATTTTAGATCAAATCTCATAGGAGTTGTCAATATTTTAAATTTATTGAAAAAAATCGCAGTAGAAAAGGAGCAAGTTATGAATCAGCCTATCCTGAAGACGGGAACAATGTATGCTCCCGAAAAGTCGGTACATCAGCACATCTACACCTGGCTTGAAGCCCGAGAAAACTTGGAATACATGTATTTGGTATCTATTACGACGTGTTTATGTTCATTCCAGAAACGTTTAAAATTTAAATATTTGAAAGAAAATTAAACCACTCTTCAATTTATTTAGCTAATAACTTTCATTTTTACCCCCATCCAATACCACGCCAGAGGTAAGAAGTTGTTTGTGCGATGACTGAAGCAGTCGTGGTAACTAAGAGAGGACATCGCAATTTTAAACGTCGGCTCCAGTCCCAAGGACAGGACGCTGCAGCATCCTTTCTCTAAGATCCTGCAGCAACGAAACGCAGACATCGATTATTATTATCATCATCATCATCATTATCATCCCATTTGCAGTCCTGTCGCAACCTTTGGATATAAATGACAAATCTCATATTGTAGAGGGCTGTTCAATAGAAATTTTGACAACTTCATCCTCATAATTTGTATGGTCTTTTCCAAAATAGTCTCCCCTCAATGCGATGCACTTGTCCCAGCGTTTGTGCCAATCCTCAAAGACATGCTGGAAACCATTCTTTGAGAGATCCTTCAAAATCGCCTCCGCAGCCTTCACCACTGCTTCTGATAATGGATAATGCCTCCAACGAAGGCGATTCTTCAAGTTAGGGAATAGAAAAAAGTCACATGGGGCTAAATCCGGACTATAGGGAGGGTGAGGGATCCACTTCACGTTGATTTTTGCAAGATATTCAGCAACAACATTGGCAATATACGGCCGCGCACTATCGTGGTGCAGCATCCAGCCTGATTCATGGAAATGTGGTCTATTGCGCCTGATATGGACTTGCAATGTTTTCAGGACATCCCAGTAGCATTGTCCAGTTACTGATGTGTGTGCAGGTACAACATGTTGATAAACCATTCCATGAATATCAAAGAATGAGATGACCATAACTTTCCTAGCAGAAGCACCACTTTTGCTTTTTTGAGGGTTGGTGATGAAGGAGATTTCCACACTGAGCTTTGCTGTTTGCTCTCAGGATCAAAATGATGTAGCCAAGTTTCATCAGCAGTGATTACGTTTGAAAGAAACACCGGATCTTCCTCTAATATCAACTTTAACTGCATCTTACCTCCATTGCAGCGGTAGGCGATACTGAACATGTCTGAACTTGCCTGGTTCTCACAAGCGGGAACCAGGAGTACCAGCAATGAAACAACTACGGCGTGTTTGTTTCACATTAAGCTAACAGAATATAATAAGGTTTAATTTTAGTGTTAAAAATTATGACCGTAAACAAATTATGATCATTCTTTACTGAACAGTCCGCGTACATTTTGCTGGCCACCATTATAGGAAAAGGTACTTTCATTTTCTAATTTTTAATGCGTAAGATTCAGTGCATCGGATAAAAGGTTTAACATTTCATTATATTTGGTGAAATATTCGTACTTTATAAATGTCATCACTAATTTAGTATGTTATCATATCGACAATTCTTTCGTTTTTACAATAATTTCCTTTGAATGATCCTCATTTTCAGATCATCTACTTTCACAATTTTTGTTAATTTATAAAAATTAATTTCCGCTATGAAACGTCTGTGAATTTAACACTTGTCTTAAAATGGTATATTTGTTAACACTTTATAACATTTTAGATGTTTTTATGTTTGAAAAACATTTAACATTTTAACGAAATTTTCTTCACATGTGGTTTTAATCATTAAACACATATTTGGTCATTCGACCCAGAACTTAAGTTTTATTTCCATTCAGTTAACGGTTATTTGTAGAATTATTTCTAAAATGCGACCAACGCAACCTTCCTAATGCTGCTTTGTACTTTGCAGGAATTCCCTTAATGCATTATTCCACTTAGCAAGTGTCCGTTTCACTCCCTGAAACTCTGTTTGTGGAATATGAAACACACTTAACATTTTAGAGTCCCATGTACTTAAGGGCAAGGATGTGTTTGTTATTTCAAGTTATGCCACGTTAAGTGAGGTTTCAGAAGTCTGGTCACAATACCCTTGCATGAGTTGGAGCGAGTTTATACAGCGTCTCGTGCAGGTAGGTGCCACTTGTTGAGAACGGTCTATATATAGACTCTCCTGCCACGCAAGTATCAGCCATTTCCTACAACGTGGCTAATATGAAACTCAGAAATACTTCTGTACTAAGGAACAAGTGTAGTTACTTGCTAGCATATGGCTCAGTTTCTGCCAAGACAGGCGCTTTACCATCTAGTGCTGTAAGGCTCTACCATAAAACAACAATAGCAGGGTATAACAATAAGCTGCGGCAAACTTTCACATGCAGACACATACTTCATGTGCAGAAGAAGAAACTATATGGACGTGGATCCGGCAAAGCTTCATTTCTATGTTAGAACTCATTTTCTGCAACTTTTCACAGTACATTAACAATGGGAAACAAAGGAGCAACATACCACATGAAACACTTTCTTGCATGAAATATTCAAAATATGCTTCCTGTGATGTCTGGCTAAACTAATGTCTTAAGTACACCACCAGTTTCACAGGAAAGAAGGTAAATTTTAATTGTTAACTTCATTAACCTTACTAAACGTATTATAAACTGTTCAATGTTCATTACAAACTGGGTTACTGGTGTTGCGTGTTAAAGTTTTGCAGTGATGAGCTGTTCGTCAATTTGTGGCCTTGTATTGCAGGATGATTAGAAGATGTAATAGATTTATAAAGAACTGAATTTTTTCTCCAAGCTTTCCTCCAGTCGGTGCACGAGGAACCTCATCCTATGTCACGATCCCAGATTGGTGCAATATTTTAATCTCAACCCAGTAAATTACTGATTTTGAGGCTTCTTTGTTAATAATTATTTACTTGAATAACACTAAATACAATCTGAAGCAATACAGTTTTATACAATAACTCTTTTAACACTTTCCCTTCTGCAACTACTAATCGTCTTCCCTCTAAGCGCCACTTGGAAGTTGATTCTGTCACCCTTAAGGGGATGCAACAACGAAAACCCCAAATCCAGCAATTTTCAACCAATGTTGCTGAACATTTTACCACTTAGTTCTGCTGCATAGTGGACACAGGATTCAAAATATGGTTCTTATATCTTCAATAGTTTTTGAGTAATTAATATATGAAATTCAAATTTGGGCAAAATTCAAACCGTTGCACGTGATGAAAATTTTCGAAATTTTAATTTTTCTATTCCTAAAAATATTCAGACGGTTATGAAGAAAAGATCTGTCTTATGAATTTCTTATATTGGCTTTAGTTCCAAAGAGAGAAAAAATTAGGCGTGGAGCAAACAAAAAAGAGCCAAAAATTATTAAACCTTTGATTTTATAAATCAATAACTGTAAAAATATAACGCATATTAAAAATTAATATGATAAAAACCTTTGTTTGCTTTCTAAGAACATGTGTTGAAAATTTTATAGGGACTAAATCAAAACTGCATCGTGTAGAACATTTTGAATTGCAAAAAATGTTGAAGAAACTATAACTGAGTAAATAAAATTTTAAAATACAAAATATTTTCCTTCTCTCTTCTGCAGCAGTTTTCTTCAATTTTAGTTTCCTTCTGGATGTTCTAGAAGTTACCTTCGCAGAAATTGCTGATTGAAATAAGCGTAATTGGTCCTTCCCTTGACTAATTTTTACAGATGCTGGTGAAATCTGTGTCCATTATGTCTGACTGAAGCTTGAGTGAGGCAGAACAACCAAAAGTGAACTCACTGATGGCTGATGTCACAGCAACCTGAAGTCTCTTCTTTGACACAAACATTTCTTTTGGCCAACTATGCCATATCATGTTATGTGAACTTTCATTTGCATTTTGTGTCTTACCCAATGTACATCTCCTTAGGATTTCATCTGATGCCAGCGTTTGGTACACAGGCATTAGTGTTCTTGCAACATCAGGCCTCAAGTATGTTCCCATTGTTGTGTTATGTTTAGGTGTTTCTTCCCATGTATCGTTTAGCATATTCATGATCCTGACTATGCACACAGTCAACAGGTCAGTTGTTTCAAAGAATGTTTTACCTATAACCTTTATAACAGTTATATGCACGTTTTGATGTATAAAATACCTATATAAATGTTAAATGGCAGACTAAAATTCATCAATTGTATATAAACAGTATGTAGTTTAACGAGAAACACAAGAAAATCCCGACCAAGTTAGAAACTCACACAAAAGCAAAATATAAACATTACTATTTACTTTCAATGTTTGCAGCCAGTGTTTTTTTTTTTTTTTTTTTTCATGGTGCCACATTTTTTAAGAAATATCCATCATACCAACACACAAAATTCCACCAGAAACTTTACCCGCTAATTTCAAGTGTATTAGTTTAGTACGTTCAATCGAACTCAAATGACAGAATTCTGTGAATCCAAGGGACGGCATGCACGTGCGCACTGGCATTTAAATTGTCATGTGAAGGTATTTAAATACCTGAAAATCATAAATTTAGTTTAATCATGATACTATAAGGTTGACGGTAATTTATTAGCTCAAAAAATATATTTTATGCCATATTTTAAGCCAATTTCTGTGCTGCATTCCGTTAACAACTGTTCAATTCCTTATACACCCAATACTCATAGACTATTATACGTATCTATTTTGTGTTTTATTTTATCTACGACTTCACTTTCCATTTTTAAACTTTCAACATTGCTACAAAATCCACAAACAATATTTATTTTGGGACCAAACAAAAACAACTGCTTGAGTCGATTTCCCGTTCAGTGCAGCGAAAGTTTACGTAAATGTAAAGCTGGTCATTACTATTTCATACATAGGAATGCAGAGTGGTCTCTGTATTGTCGACTTGAAAACAACATGCAATTCGCGGGGTACATCAGCGTATCCGGAATGTAATCCGACCGCCATGTGATAAAAGTATGTCCTAGCGGTGAACACTTCATGTTCCTGTGTTTTTACCATAATTAATGCACTCTAAAATAAGTTCCAACATGGAGAGGAAGCGTTTCTGGATCTAAGTGTAAGTAAAATTTTCCACATGTGAGGAATGTGTCCTGAAAGTCTTACCATACTTTATTTTACTGTTTTTACATAGCAACCAAAGACACTGACAGCGAATTCAGATATTTCGCTGATTATTCAGATTATTCAGACAACACCCAGGTCAATGTGCACATGAATAAGATGGTGACAGCGTTCTGCCATATCGAAAACTAACTCTTGCCAGACAACACCCAGCTCAGTGTGCACATGAATAAGATGATGACAGATTCTGCTGTATCAAAAATTAACTCTTCTCAGACAACACCCAGGTCAATGTGCACATGAATAAGATGGTGACAGCGTTCTGCCATATCGAAAACTAACTCTTGCCAGACAACACCCAGGTCAATGTGCACATGAATAGGATGATGACAGATTCTGCTGTATCAAAAACTAACTCTTCTCAGACAACACCCAGGTCAATGTGCACATGAATAAGATGGTGACAGCGTTCTGCCATATCGAAAACTAACTCTTGCCAGACAACACCCAGGTCAATGTGCACATGAATAGGATGATGACAGATTCTGCTGTATCAAAAACTTACTCTTCTCAGACAACACCCAGGTCAATGTGCACATGAATAAGATGGTGACAGCGTTCTGCCATATCGAAAACTAACTCTTGCCAGACAACACCCAGGTCAATGTGCACATGAATAAGATGGTGACAGCGTTCTGCCATATCGAAAACTAGCTCTTGCCAGACAACACCCAGGTCAATGTGCACATGAATAGGATGGTGACAGCGTTCTGCCATATCGAAAACTAACTCTTGCCAGACAACACCCAGCTCAGTGTGCACATGAATAAGATGATGACAGATTCTGCTGTATCAAAAACTTACTCTTCTCAGACAACACCCAGGTCAATGTGCACATGAATAAGATGGTGACAGCGTTCTGCCATATCGAAAACTAACTCTTGCCAGACAACACCCAGCTCAGTGTGCACATGAATAAGATGATGACAGATTCTGCTGTATCAAAAACTAACTCTTCTCAGACAACACCCAGGTCAATGTGCACATGAATAAGATGGTGACAGCGTTCTGCCATATCGAAAACTAACTCTTGCCAGACAACACCCAGGTCAATGTGCACATGAATAGGATGATGACAGATTCTGCTGTATCAAAAACTTACTCTTCTCAGACAACACCCAGGTCAATGTGCACATGAATAAGATGGTGACAGCGTTCTGCCATATCGAAAACTAACTCTTGCCAGACAACACCCAGGTCAATGTGCACATGAATAAGATGGTGACAGCGTTCTGCCATATCGAAAACTAGCTCTTGCCAGACAACACCCAGGTCAATGTGCACATGAATAGGATGGTGACAGCGTTCTGCCATATCGAAAACTAACTCTTGCCAGACAACACCCAGCTCAGTGTGCACATGAATAAGATGATGACAGATTCTGCTGTATCAAAAACTTACTCTTCTCAGACAACACCCAGGTCAATGTGCACATGAATAAGATGGTGACAGCGTTCTGCCATATCGAAAACTAACTCTTGCCAGACAACACCCAGGTCAATGTGCACATGAATAAGATGGTGACAGCGTTCTGCCATATCGAAAACTAACTCTTGCCAGACAACACCCAGGTCAATGTGCACATGAATAAGATGGTGACAGCGTTCTGCCATATCGAAAACTAACTCTTGCCAGACAACACCCAGGTCAATGTGCACATGAATAAGATGGTGACAGCGTTCTGCCATATCGAAAACTAACTCTTGCCAGACAACACCCAGGTCAATGTGCACATGAATAAGATGATGACAGCGTTCTGCCATATCGAAAACTAACTCTTGCCAGACAACACCCAGGTCAATGTGCACATGAATAAGATGGTGACAGCGTTCTGCCATATCGAAAACTAACTCTTGCCAGACAACACCCAGGTCAATGTGCACATGAATAAGATGGTGACAGCGTTCTGCCATATCGAAAACTAACTCTTGCCAGACAACACCCAGGTCAATGTGCACATGAATAAGATGGTGACAGCGTTCTGCCATATCGAAAACTAACTCTTGCCAGACAACACCCAGGTCAATGTGCACATGAATAAGATGGTGACAGCGTTCTGCCATATCGAAAACTAACTCTTGCCAGACAACACCCAGGTCAATGTGCACATGAATAAGATGGTGACAGCGTTCTGCCATATCGAAAACTAACTCTTCTCAGACAACACCCAGGTCAATGTGCACATGAATAAGATGGTGACAGCGTTCTGCCATATCGAAAACTAACTCTTGCCAGACAACACCCAGGTCAATGTGCACATGAATAAGATGGTGACAGCGTTCTGCCATATCGAAAACTAACTCTTGCCAGACAACACCCAGCTCAGTGTGCACATGAATAGGATGATGACAGATTCTGCTGTATCAAAAACTTACTCTTCTCAGACAACACCCAGGTCAATGTGCACATGAATAAGATGGTGACAGCGTTCTGCCATATCGAAAACTAACTCTTGCCAGACAACACCCAGCTCAGTGTGCACATGAATAGGATGATGACAGATTCTGCTGTATCAAAAACTTACTCTTCTCAGACAACACCCAGGTCAATGTGCACATGAATAAGATGGTGACAGCGTTCTGCCATATCGAAAACTAACTCTTGCCAGACAACACCCAGCTCAGTGTGCACATGAATAGGATGATGACAGATTCTGCTGTATCAAAAACTTACTCTTCTCAGACAACACCCAGGTCAATGTGCACATGAATAAGATGGTGACAGCGTTCTGCCATATCGAAAACTAACTCTTGCCAGACAACACCCAGCTCAGTGTGCACATGAATAGGATGATGACAGATTCTGCTGTATCAAAAACTAACTCTTCTCAGACAACACCCAGGTCAATGTGCACATGAGTAAGATGGTGACAGCGTTCTGCCATATCGAAAACTAACTCTTGCCAGACAACACCCAGCTCAGTGTGCACATGAATAGGATGATGACAGATTCTGCTGTATCAAAAACTTACTCTTCTCAGACAACACCCAGGTCAATGTGCACATGAATAAGATGGTGACAGCGTTCTGCCATATCGAAAACTAACTCTTGCCAGACAACACCCAGCTCAGTGTGCACATGAATAGGATGATGACAGATTCTGCTGTATCAAAAACTTACTCTTCTCAGACAACACCCAGGTCAATGTGCACATGAATAAGATGGCAGGATATTGAAGTATCGAAACTTAAACCGTATCAGGCTACGATATCTGGAAGTAACAATATGGCTCTTTTCGCTAATTTTGCTCGTACTCTAGGGCTGGCATGCAAAGTAGTTTAACTTCGAGTATTTTACTGACATTTAGCAAATTGTTTTCTCATATACAAGAACATATCTTTCATAGTTAAGGGAAGGTTGTTTACGACGTTCTGAGGATACCTAATTCGAAACTTCATATACAATTCCTCCTTTAAATATTTTTCTTGCATTTTAAACTGAAGGTAAATATGGAACGTTTATGAGACTTCGTCTGACATCTATTACTAAGAAAATTTACGTCCTTATTAATTTATACAACACCCGTATGTCAAATTCGCTATACAACAGAGGGTACCTAAGATTTATTTGGTGTAAAATCAGAAATTTGAAGGAGTGAAACTTTAAGTCATGCAGTATTCTTGAATGCTTCTTCGCCCAACCTGCAGCCCCGATGTATGTTATCGAACGGAGAGACGAAGGCTGCTCTCGGTGGGAACTCAACACTGTCATCCTTCTCTGAGATTTGTATCTTTCTATTTGTGGACTACTTCTCAGAGGATTACTTATTTCCAAAAGTATTACGAAACTGAACATAAACGAATCAAAGCTGCTAGACTACATTAATGTATTAGAAAAACAAAAAACAACACCAAAAAGAGGAAAAGCGAAACAAAACAGTGGAATAAAGCACCGACAAGAGCTTTATTATTGCGCAGCACAACAACGCAACAACTAAACAGTTAAACTGATTAAACAATAATCAATATCTATTACATTTAATATTAATACTCCAAGTAACAAAAGAATATCTCAACATTTGTAGGAATCGAGAAACACATACACATAACTAATGACGCTGGTTATAAACAAAATATTTTTATACTTTAAAATTGATAATGTGCTACACAAAAAACAATAAAGTAAGCTAATTAACTTAATTGACAGCAAAGTAGAGCCATTTACGTATCATTTAATTAACAGTACGAGTATAAAACTACCTTCAGCTAATAATTCTAAATGACTCCAACCTAAAAAGAGCAAAGTTACGTAACCAATAACCTAAACAAATTAACTTGATGACAGTAAGCTCATGGCAAAGCTCCTAATTGGTGGTTTAACTGCTCTCGCATCATTCATAGCACAAGTATACTCTTATAGTAAATTAAAATAAGCGAAACAGGTCATTGGAACGAATTTATTTACTATAAGCATGTTACTCTGAGCAAACTCACATTTATAGCAAAATTTATGATTTCTGATAGGACTTTTCTCAATTAAACACTTACTGTATGTTGTGCTAGCACTTTGAATAAACTAACAGTTGGCAAACTTTATTAAGCAATTATATAAAAATATATTTTATTTAAAGCAAGCATAATAAATTTATTAGCCACATTTACATTTCACAATACCAATGTAAAATCACTTACACTATATGAAGTAGGGGATAATTTAGATAATGGAGGGGACAACTGGCACCTCGACAGCAACTGGATATTTTGTGCGTATATCCCCAGGGAAACGGATGAGATGAAGTAAACGTAGAAGCCGTATGAACTTGAAGGAAGGACAAACTAAAGCAGCAGAGATGCACAGAGTTCTAAGTTGGGAGGCTCTCGCGACGACCTGTCCAAGCAACGCGTGTTTTTTTCTCCTTTAATGGTTTAACATCCTATAACCGCTTAGGTTATATTAATTATCGAACCTTAATGAGCCCGGGATCTATAGGGCTTAGAGTCACCGATATTCATCTTCAAGATAAGAGAAATCCAAGAAATAGCCTCATTTGTGTAACTATCTGATAGAGACTTGAATTCGAGACCTGTTGAAAACAGGTGAGGCAGACACGCAGCTGCACACATAGCAGTAGGGCGTAACGTGTTATGCTTTAATGGTTTGTTGATATCTTCTCTCATCTAATCCTTGTTTTACATATATCTAGTGGATATGTAAATTGAGTTCATAATTAGTTGTTTACGATTCTTTAAGCCGTAAGTTGAGTTCCAAACTTTTTAATCCATGCGGTATTTTTTTTTTTTTTTTTTTTTTTTTACTTGCCCCATTTATACCCTGCCTTTAACTCCAATGGCTATATTGGCGGCCGTTCTCCTTTGAAACATATCGAAGGTGTTAGTTCGTATTCGTTGGGTTTTAATCATTAGATAACGCACACATTCGCGATCTCATTTATTCTTCCAGACTCTGGAGAAGACGAGGAATTATCTTGGTAGGAGAAAAGTCCCCCCCCCCCAGTGCCGGGAATTTAACCCGGGACCCCTAGCACGGCAGGCAGGTTCTTTACCGACTGAGCTATGAGGCCAGCCTTGCGGTAAATTGCGTCCACTATATGGGCTAATTTCACAGCTACCACAAATCGTACACCTAATAGCTGTAAATCTTTCCTTGCCAAATTTAATGGCCTAATTTACACTTCACACCCAAATATTTACAACTTCGTTGACGTTTTGACTAGCATTTAGGCAGATTTGTATGCTCAATTACGTAGTACAGGGGAAAAATTGGAAAAAGAAACATCTTTGAGGGAGCAGATGGTAAAGTTTACTAATAAGAATATACTGAGATTTGACTTTGTGAAAGGTGTTTCTTTAAATTTTTACATCTGTGACAAAACTGTTGCAAGTTGCTCGAACGAACGATTTTAACTTGACAAAATTTTAACCATGCTAATCTGCTAAATGATTGCGCAGTCCCAAGTCTGCACAAAGTGAGTGGGAAAATTGTGCCACAATTACGGGTCGAGGGACTCAATTTACCTATTATACGTTTCATGGGAAGGGTTCTGGAGTCCAGCTAATCAGATGCCGTATCACATTCAGCGCTGCCAGTTTATTACCCCACTCCCTTTATATTTCCCTCTCTCCAAAATCAAAATTGAAAAAAGCATTTTCGCAAATTATGTATATCTTTAAATACTATAACTATAGTTGTAGTTTATGAATTACCTGCTTTTCTAATCCAAATGCGGGACATACTTGTTTTACCTACACCACACGCTTCAGCAGTAAGCCGTTGAGCATTTTTGAAATCGATCTCATTTCTATATTCCTCATTGCCCAATTTTTTGAAGAACGTGTCCACATTTAAAACAATACTTCGAGCCTGACTTCGCAATAATTGACTTTTTGACTCGCCACTAAATTCATCGCAAGAAGCCATTGCACTATTTAACCCTTACTCTACTGTTGTGTAAAGAACAACTGAATGATATTGATCGGAACTCTCCAGAGTAAATAAACACTTCGTTTCTAGCATTCATTCATAAACATAAGCATAGAGCATTCCACATGCTAACAGGAAATGAAGTGTTTGCTCTTTCCCGAATTTAACACCTTGACTTATTCAAAGTAATTCTTTTATCACGTCATGTCAGTAGTTTAAATTTCAGTTCTGAGTAATTAAAAGTATATGTACATACACACCAACCAATATGAACTCTCTAGAATAAATAGAGATTACGAACCATTCATAAACAAAGATATAATGTGACCAGACACGTTCTGCCAGGGCAGCACGAAATTTATTGTTTCCTCTCGCTCGAATTGGCTTATTCAAAGTAATTCTTTTATCACGTCATGTCAAACATTTACGTTTCAGTTCTGAGTAATTACAAATATACGTACACGCATACATGACAACCAATAATGATATTCATACAGTGCTTACGTCGCGATTTATTGTTATAATACTGGTAATAGTGGTTTATTTATTTGTATTAGAAAAACTATTTGAGCTAAAAATATGGGGTTTTCATGGTTATGTTAGATACATTACTCTCTAACCTCCACATGGATCAGTTTTGGTGAAATCTGCATTTTTGTCTTAGCGCGAATAGTATTTCATACAGATTGATTAGGTTGGTGCTCCTCACACACCACTTAGCGGGAATGCAATACAACACCGCAGGACTCCGATTGGTTGCTCACCTAGTAGCACTCAAGGACAAACGCCTTCCCATTTGAAGCACATAATAGATTGAAAATTTAGGAGGGACTGAATTTTCCTTGATATATGCAAAAGGGGCTCCATTTACCGAAACAACTTTTTCTAAAGAAACATAATAGATTTATTTCTAATTAGCTGCTGAGTTCACTATGATAGTCAAAAAAAGATATGACCAAAATATGAATATAATAAAATAGGCATAAACATGACCAAAGATCTGATAAAGTGAGAAAATTATTTTTAAGACAAAATAAGTGACATGTCATAGGAATCCGCCCCTTAGTTATAAGGAAAGGGCGATTAGTGGAGGATTTTGAAATACAGGCAGAACAGCGTTAGCACTTCATCCACAATGATGACCGCACTAGATATACAGTGGGTATTAAAAGCCATGCTGCGTTATGAACCAAAGGTAAAGTGATATCTTGCAAGTGTACAAAATCCCTAACGCTAGGGTGCTATTTCCAGCACACCTCGGCGCTCATTTATCTTCATTACGTCATTTCGGACCAAGTACAAGGCACGAGAAGCATCTGGGGCACGGAAAATATTGCCATCTCGGCTTTCTCCCTTGCTGACAAATACGTTCCCGCATTCCAACTCAACTTTTGCTTCATTTTAGGATTTTTACCGCGCACCATTAGCTGATGTAAAGTTAGCTTTTGTGCACGAGAAAGAATGAATGTAGCAGTGTGGGGATATATAAAAAAGAACAATGGATTTGTGCTGTTGAAAGCAAGAGCTTTATTAATTGACTAAATCCCCAACACATGCCTGACCCTTTGTTTCCAACGTCCGTTGCACATGCTTGAGCTGGCAGGCTGAAGGAAAAGGTAAACCGAACGGAACTGAAACATGTCTATTTCGAAATTGTTTGAGCTACCCCACTTCATTTCCTAATAAAACATAATTTGAATCAATTTAACCAACTAATACTATAGCATAAACCACAGCCATCAAATCCTAAATGATTTGTGGGATACTAACAGAGCAGTACAGATGATTTAAGCCCAACAAATAAGATGTACACATTTGAAATTAATGTATCGGCAATTCAAACACAAACATCACTTAAATTTTCCTTATTTGGACATGTTTCGGAGAACGGTTTGTCCCCATCGTCAGCAGTTATCCGACTGGTTGGATCCTGAAGTGAGCTGGTTGTCTGTGGTGGCATCTGTTGTCTGTGAGACGAACTTCCAAAGAGAGTTTTCAGGCGGCAATTCGAAATTTAAACTACACTGTTTATTTTTTTATGATTAGCAGCTTTTCCCAAACATCGAGTTCGGCTGCATTACTGGATGGCTTTAATAGTTTTATATTTGGTACAATTTCATGATTAGTAGACCAGAAATGGTGGGCTATTGCTGATTTTTCTATTTGTTTGTGTTTCACACATCTCAAATATTCCTGAAATCTAATATGTAAACCTCTTTTGGTTTTTCCGATATAGAACTTATTGTAGTCTCAGCAGTTGATTTTGTATATTCCTGATTTCTTGTTTTCAGGTACTGGGTGTTTTGGAAGTTCATCTCACAGACAACAGATGCCGCCACACACAACCAGCTCACTTCAGGAAACCTAGGATCCAACCAGTCAGATAACTGCTGACGATGTGGACAAACCGTTCTCCGAAACATGTCCAAGTAAGGATAATTTAAGTGCTGTTTGTGTTTTAATTAGCGTCTCATTACTTGCAAATGTTAAATACATCACTGTTTCTAATCTTGTGCTTCAAATAATAAAATGTACACAGTTTCAGGAACATTTTTGGCTACATATGAAAGAATATTTATGTATTTTTTTTTATATTTCTTTTCTACTGGTTTTACAGTATGTTATTCTTTTCGTTAATTTTTTATGTCAATTAAGAGAAACTTCATTAGAAATTTATACATACGATAGCGTAAAATATCCGTTTAGGTTCGCTTTGAACCTTTCAAAGAGATGATTTTATTTAAAAAAATGACACTTTACTCACGCTTATATAAAATATTCTTACAAACTTTCTATTCTAATTCCTGTTAATCGAGATGGTCATCATATATATGATTATATTTCATATTTCCTTTTAGCTACAATGTCGTAATCAGGATTGACTGCTATATGATGGCTTTGAAATACCGTTTCCTTTGCATGGCAAAAGAAAAAAGAAAGTATAACTGTTTTCCATCTGAAAAATGTGTAACGTACTGTGACTTTGTGGGTTCGTGAAATGAAAAGTCCAGTTTCACCACTCAAAAATGTTCTTTATTTCCACCGACTTACAGTTGAACACTTGCCAATTACACAAAATTACGTAATGCACACAATTACAATTTACCAGTTCGTCCGTTACAATTTCACTTGTACTCGCGATTACATAGACTCCGATGCACATACCAGTTACGTAAAGTCTTCCGTTGCACAATCTTCTCGTTCATTAACACGGCGCTCCTTTGCTAACACGTCACTGACTAACTCTTACACCAAGAACTGCGACTGTCTCCTCACTCACTAACACACTAACTGACTAACTGACTTCACTTCGCTCCGGCAGCCCCTTTTTATAGGAATATCGCCGCCTTCTGGCTTCTACAGGAAGGTTCCAGTAATAATGAAAGATCCCGTAATTTCTAGAACACAGGTGGAAGAGAAACAGACGGCACACTGATGTTTTTCCTCCGACCACCGCCTGTCACCACTATAAGACAGACGAGGGGGAGGTGTGGCTAACACGAACCTCCCCTGTCTTCCGCTCCCAGCTGCTTCCACAGGGTGTTCCAGCGCTCGCGCGACAGTACTTATAAGGCAAACATATTTCAGGGAGTACCTGGGAAATTGCTGAATGCTCACAAAATATAATCGTCTGTCTTAAAGAGATCTACAAGGTATTTCAGAAAATTCAAAGTATTCGTCTCATTTATCATGAAAATACTTTAAATAGCTATTTAAATAAAATCATTTCAGGAAATCAAAACTTTTGAAGAAAACTTCATGTTAAGAGCAGTTGGGAGGGAGGACTTCCTTTTAAAACACCTTGAAACTAATACAAAAATTACCCAGTGGGATGGCTCAGTGGCCCGCATTTGGGAGGCATGAGTTCGATTCCCGTGGCCAAACTTGCTAACCCATTTTTTCCCCGAGTCGCTAGGCGAATGCTGGGTAAGTTATTTACATTTACCGAATTTCCTGTTCTACTATTTTACCTCCATTATCATTTGACATCATCTCTCATCTGGTGGTCTCTTTCAGGGTAGAAGTGTCACCGGGAGTCTCGCCGGGATGACATTCTCTGAAGGACACTCATCCGCCGGAAGGACTCCGGTCTCCGAGGAGGCCTAGTGGGCGGATTCAGGAATGCGCCTGGCGGGTTACAAGTTGCTCAAGCCTTACTCTGCAGGGGTGGCCTCCGGTCTCCGAACCTGCCTCGTCACTGGTTTTATTTTATTTTTTATGTTTTTATTTTATTGTATTTATTCATGTATTTATTTATGTATGTATTTATTTACTTATTTATTTATTTACTTATTTATTTACTTATTTATTTATTTACTTATTTATTTATTTATTTATTTATTTATTTATTTATTTATTTATTTATTTATTTATTTATTTATTTATTTATTTATTTATTTATTTATTTATTTATTTATTTATTTATTTATTCATTCATTTATTCATTCATTTATTCATTCATGGGTAGGCCGCCCTCTATCTCCTCTCACCTCATCCTCCTTCCCGGGGGTGCCCCACTTGGGACATAGGTAAAAAGGATCAATCTGGTCGAGGTGCCGATCCCCTCTGAATAATCCAGTCCAGTATAACATTCAAGGAATCTGTTCCAGTTTGCTACCGAAATATTACACGAAGATGTGTCCTCTATACTGTATCTGTTGTTGATTTGGAAAGCGAGTGAAAGGCGTTTACCATTCATTAAACAATGCATTATACACAGGCAGCGAAATATGCTCACCAATGGATGAGAAACTGATGACAAGTCAGTAAGTTAGAGTACTATTATGTGTTTCAAATGGGAGGATGTTTGTCCTTGAGCGCTACTAGGTGAGCAACCAATCGGAGTCCTGCGGTGTTGTCATATTGCATTCCCGCTAAGTGGTGTGTGACGAGCGCCAAACTAATCAATCTCTAATAAATACTATTCGAGCTAAGGCAAACATTCAGATTTGGCAAAAACTGATCCATGAGGAATGAGAGAATAATGTATTTAACGTAACCGTAAAAACACCATATTTTTAGCTCAAATATTTTTCCTAATACAAATAAAGTAGGTACCATTATATTATAACAATGTATTGAGACATAAGTACTGTAATGTATTGGTTGGCATGTATGCATGAAAGTATATTTTAAATTACTCAGAACTGGAACGTAAACATTTGACATTACGTGGTAAAAGATGTATTTACTTTGAATAAGCCAAGGGGTTTGCTAAATTCGATGAGAGGAAACTTACACTTCTTGCTAGTCTGGCAGAACATGTCTGGTCACATTGTATCTATGTTTATGAATGGTTCGTATTCTCTATTTACTTAAGAGCAGAGAGTTCTGAGCAGTATTATTCAGTTACTCTTCCATGAAAAAGTGCTTCAGCTGGATCAATGATATACGATCCACCCCCCCCCCCCTTACTACTGCTAGAACAATCCAATTGAGCTACTGTGGGCTCAAATTATGTTGCAAACAGAAACAATATTTTTAAATTGACTGACGTTGAATGACTTACTCACGAAGAAATTGACAACGAACACAACAAGACTGGGAAAACTGCGTGAGCCATGAGATAAACTACAAGAAGAAGACTTTTGGAAAGAAATAGCACGTAACGAGATTTTGGTACTATCATAATAAATTTGCAGTACTCAGACGTTGAAGACAATGACAGTGACGAATTATCTCTTAACGTAAGTAGTATTTACGGCTATACGGAAGCCGTTGGGTTAGATAAATAAGTAATTCATAAACTATAATCAATTTTAAACTAAATATTTAAACCGCATAACATACGAATATCCATGATTTGAACAACTGCAATATTATAAAACTTTGGAAAATTCAGTTTGCCTTCCCTTAGGTTTAGCGCCACGAACACTGGCAAGTGTGCGAGAGAGAGGGAAATATAAAAAGAGTGGGGATAACGAGGTGGCAACGGTGAGTGCATTAACGCATCTGATTCGCTACACGCGAGAACTCTTCCCATTTGAAACACATAATAGTGTCTGCAATCCTAGAGCAGATCCTACATAAAAATCGTAGATATGCCAAATATGCAAATATGCCAATACGCAGTATACTATTTTGAAGCGTGAACAGGAGAGTACTACGTTGGTTGTCGCACCGCATTCAGTTCGGTTGATTTTATTTGCCGCTAGATACCTCTGCACTGCTGACCATGACAACTTGCGGTATAGTTGCATTTAATAACTTTCTTCGGTGTTCAAGCTTCACTGCCTGATTATAAATATCACATAATTAATTTAGAAGCCAAAACCAACCAAAACCCAGCATGCATTTGATACCACACAACATTTAATTATAACGGGTGCTTTTCATTAGAACTGGAGTAGCCGAAAAGCATTATCCTCGTAAAACAAGTAGATGAGCACGTAGCATTTAGCATAGATTACCTCTGGATAATTTTGCTCTATAAATTCCAAAGTGGTACATTAACAAGCCAAAACGTGAAAAAGAAATGCCTTCATACTTCATGGTTTATTTGTACTAAAATTCGCAAACATTACTTGCACCATTACTGGTACTAATGATATTGCACACAGATTCCATTACATATATCTGCTGACTGAACTAATTTAATTATCATGAAATAGCGTACGTTACTGAAACACACACAAATTGCTTTTTCGAAGTGGAGTATGGCTTCACGCCAGAGCTTTATATTACGCTAATTAAGGATAGCGGCTAACCTAGCAAAACCCTTCATTCAGCAACATTCAGTGAAAACCGCAGTAATTTGTAGTATGAACAAACACGTTAAGACTGCATAAGTTTATTTCTTACTTCGCATTTCAGACGTTATTGGCTCCTACATCACTTCGTCCTTTGACCCGATGCTTCGTACAGTTGTAGTGAAAATACATACTTAACCCACTTCCTGTGAACAATAACTAAACGTTTTACTTATCATACTTATATAAATTCTTCAAAACACGCTTTAAACTTTTATATTGTCACCCTGGTGGTAGGCTCGCGAAGCCGATGAAAAATGATGGCCGATCGTTGCCTGAAGTGAGAGACAGTTGAGGGTAGTTGTTGGGAAAAATAAACAGTTTGAGGTTAGCTAGCAAATTGTGATGGACGAATGTATTTGCTAGGAGAATAAAGTGTAGTTTTTGTGTTTTATAACCTCGTTTTATCTTCGCGGCCAAGTTGTTATTTGCCGCTTCCGACTTCGCTGTTAATTCGTTCATCTTCTGCAAAAGCATTTCCAATGCCGATTCCATGGCCATAATCTTCGGTGATGTTGTTGTCCCGCTTCCTGACACCAGTTGTGACTTTGTGGGTTCGTGAAATGATAAAACGAGGTTATAAAACACAAAAACTACACTTAATTCTCCTAGCAAATACATTTGTCCATCACAATTTGCTAGCTAACCTCAATCTGTTTATTTTTCCTAACAACTACCCTCAACTGTCTCTCACTTCCGGTAACGATCGGCCATCATTTTTCATCGGCTTCGCGAGCCTACCACCAGGGTGACAATATTTTTCATCTACTTTGTGTTAATCGAGATAAACGTTTCCAGAAACGCTTTCAGTATGCATTTCCCGAGTTCCAATCTTGATCTGGGCGTGTTGTCTGGATAAAGGGTTTTCCGACACTCAAATTAATTTGAGTTTAGTAGTACCAGATTTTTATATGACTCCATCAGTCTAAGAATACATTGAATAGGTAAGATGAAGTTTTAGATTCAAATTAAAGGAGGCATTTTATAATTAATTAGAAAATAAAAGAGATAAGCCTCACGTTCATGAGGTGCCAATAAGGTTTTTCAGGGGTTTTCCGTTATCCTGTAAGACTAATGTCGGTTAACTCTAAGCTCCATGGACCCCGGACTCATTTGAGCACAATTTCAACCATTCCATTCATCGTCCGGTATGACTTAACGTTGGAGGACGTAAATTACAAACAAAAAAAGAAAATCTCGGGTAGGGCGAGTTATCTGGATAAGGTTTTTTCCGGGGTTTCCCTTTTCCTAAAAGATTAATGTCGGGTAACTCTAAACTCCATGGATCCTGGGTCCATTTGAGCATCATTTCACCCATTCCATTCATCGTCCGATATGACTTAAAAAGTTAAAGGACGTAAATTACGAAAAAAGAGATAAATAATGAGAATATAAATAGTAAATAATAGTAAAAATAAGAAATAAGAAGTAAGAAGAAATTAAATTAATTGATATTGTTCTGATGTCAGTGGCAGTCTAACGGACATACAGAGGTATTTTTAGAGGTAGTGCGTGACCCTGCTCGGATGTAAGCGAGTGACGTTATGCAAATCAAAGGTCGGGGTGGTTTAGATGACCGATGACTAACCTGACACCCCTTTTTCTTACAAATAAACAAGTGGACACGACCATAAACTACTGCGCAACATTCCGTCATACGCCACGTCTAAAAAATAATTCTGTACTTTGAATGTAGCATGACGTGCTGAGTAGCATGACGCCAACTCACTTCGCGTCTAGCAGGCAAAGAGAGCGGACCGATGTAGCGTTCCATCTTGGAAATTCAATAAGAAATCTACAATTTATGAAAACGTTTATTTTATAATGAGTGAATTAGTAACAGATGTGTGATCGGCATTATCTGAACAATTAATATTAAAATTAATTGTTCTTTCGCACTATCCTTGTATAGGACGCACTATGAAAGAGTAGAGCCAGACTGAAAAATTCAATGCCACAGCCGGGATTTGAAGCACGGATCTTCTGGTCTCCGTCCAGCCGCTCTAAACCATTGAGCTATTATAGCCAACGTGCCAACATGACATTCAATTCTCCAACTGACTCGTGTTTTCCCCGGTAAACCACTAGGAGTTCTCATAAACACATGACACAACTACCTTAATGGCGACTTACTATACTGTAAGTGCCTAAGGCCCGGGCTTTATAGTTCGGACCACTATTAGGTACAATTAATGGAAATTAATTGTTCTTTCACACTATCCGTGTGTTGGACGTACTGTGAAAGCCCGGGCCTTAAAGTACTTACAGCACAGTAAGTCGCCATTAAGGTAGTTGTCTCGTGTGTTTATGAGAACTCCTAGTGGTTTACCGGGGAAAACATGAGTCAGTTGGAGAATTTAATGTCATGTTGGCATGTTGGCCATAGTAGCCCAATGGGTTAGAGCGGCTGGATGGATATCAGAAGATCCGTGGTTCAAATCCCGGCTATTGCATTGAATTTTTCAGTCTGTTTCTACTCTTTCATAATTAAAATTGAGTTTTAAGCAGTAAAACCTTAAAATAGCGTAAATTCTGTGCCTTTCTTAACAACACCTACACATACCCTGAAGGTTACTCCTTATGGCTCTGCCGAGCAAGTCTGGGAATAAATACTGATGTTGGTGAGATCTTCGAGATATTTATCGACGGAATTACGGAAAGAGACGGCATCACTTTTCCTGAAAGATGAATGGCGGGTAGCTCTAAGCTTTATGGACTCATAAAGCTTACTTGAGCATCATTTCACCCACTTCCTTTACCGTCTGAGTTCACTCACGTTTGAGCACATTAATTAATGTATATACAGGGTGTCCCACCTAACTCGGTGACCACAAATATCTCCGAAATAAAACAAAATATGAAAACTCCAATTGACCAGGAATGTACCTATGTCACGGTGTGGCAAATGAGTAGGCATGCACAATCCACGAAGGTAAACAAATAACACTTCCAATATTAAGTTGTGAGTTTTTAAATGGAGCATATATGTTTATTCTAGAAAAATGACACCTAGAGCCACAATTAATTATAACACACTTGTTTTCTAAACACATTTACTAATAATGTATAGCCCTCCGAAGCTTCATTGTTGTGCATTACATCCGGCATGGAAAATGCGCCTACAATTCATCAGTAGAGTCTTGCCCGATGGAACTCTGTCACTTCAACAGATGTTCGAAGTGCCCTCCGTTTGCGTCAATACACATTTGGAATCTGATAACAAGAGAGTGTTGCACGGATTGCAGTGTTTCTACAGATATTGCCGCACACGCGCAGTAATACGATGTTGCATATCCTCTACTGTCGTTGGTGGTTCTTGGTTCAGTCTATCTTTCACTGTGTCCCAAAGAAAGAAATCTAATGGCGTCAAGTTTGGTGACCGAGCTGGCTATCGCATAGGACCTCCCCGTCCTATCCACCTATTTGAAAATCATTGGTAACCGAATTTTAGGTCCTTATTTTTATCAGGGAACATTAAAAAGACTGTGATGTGCATCATTTCTGCAACACACTCTACTCCTTTTCATGGAGGATGTGGGACTGAGAACGCGTCTATTATGTGGTTTCAGTATCATGGATGTATGAGAGATGTTGTGGATGCGAAGTTTTCAAGCTGGTGATTTGTGGGTGCATTTTTCAAGCCGGATGTAATGCACAATGAAATTTCTAAGGACTATAGGCCACTGGTAGATAGATGTGTTTAGTAAAGCGGAACCAAATGTAGTACCTCCAGTTGTCATTTTGCTAGAATAAACATACATGTTGAATTAAAAAAAACACACAACTTGGTGCTGGAAGTGTTACTTTTTTACCTTTATGGATTGTGAATACCTTCTCATTGTGTGAGCCCCTGACATAGGTACAATCCTGGCCGATTGGAATTTTCATATTTTGTTTCCTTTCGGAGGTATTTTAGGTCGCAGAGTTAGGTGGGACACCCTGTATAGTTTAAGAGTGAAACTTACGTCCCCCTGAAAAGAATTGCTCTTTCTCTCTTTCTCTCGCTTTATATATATATAGAAAGATATATATCTGTAGAAACATTGCAATCCATACAACACTCTCTTGTTCCATATACGTGGGTATACGTCTTAAAATGTTCTTGGCTTGTTTAGGAGCGTTTAGAAAGAAATTCGCCTCCAAGTTTCATTCAAGGGGAATTGTTATGACTTTGTGTCGCAGTAGAGCGTCATTTTTGGCGAAAGTTTCGAAAATGTGGTAAAAAAATATTGAACAGCAAATGTTTAACAGCCTATCGGAAGGAAGAAAAGCCACATTTGCGATGTCTTGCGGCAAATTAGAGTCAATACGGTCTTAGATGAGCTGTAGCCATTGGGAGACAGCTTTCGGTATAAATAGCAGGGTATTACCTCCCAGTTCAGAAATATAGTGACAAGTTAATCCTGTGCTACGCACCTTCAGGATTATTGCGCCTAAAATGGTTTGTAGATACCGCGGATGAATACTTATTGAAAGTGTTGTACAGCACTAACAATGGTTTCAGCGTAGATTTAAGATTGAAGCAGCATACCTTTTAAAGGGCCCGAACAGTTATCTACATAACAGAAAACTGCATGTGCATTTTATAATACACACACTTATGTAAATAGACACGCGCAGACATATTTATTTCCTCTATTACATACATATATAACAGATCGAAAAGGTATTGCATTCCACCCAAACATTGGAGAGATATTTTAACGGAAATATATTTCTGAAGTTCACTGAGTACAAGAATACTCATTTTTACAAAAAATGTGTGTATATGTGTGTCAGCATATCTGTAAAAGAATAACTCAATAAAAAGAGCATCCTTTTTCTTGCCCTGCAATGCAGTGTCTCACTAACCTGAAACAATAAAGCAAATGAAATGAGAAGTGAAATAAGACGGAGGGAGAGGAAATTCGGTGGGTGTAAGTAACTTTCCCCGTATTCGCTTAACTTCCTCCTAAGTACGTCAAAGGCCAGGAAGGTCGGTCGCGGGAATCGAACCCCGGACATCTCGAATGCGATTCACACGCACTAACTTTAAAATGAGGAAAGAAAGTATTATTGAACATCTCTGCAACGTGTTATGAGGCATTTTGAGGTTCATGTGCCTCAAGAAAATCACACAAAAAATATAAAATGCATATAAGCACAAAAGGAAAATAGAAATAGCATTTGGTTAACTTGCTCCAGTCGACTTTTCCTGTTTGGGAACGCTAGAAGTCTGTATTTGTGATATAATGAACAAGAATTAATTATAATGATTTTAGAAAACATTATCTAAGTCACAGATAGCAAAGAATAATCAAGTATCTTACAAGTTATAGCATGATATTTCAAAAATCACAACGTGCCGCAGAAAATACACAAACGTGGAATGGAGGAGCATTTTCTTCGAGCGGAGGACGTTTAATTTTTTTTTTTTTTTTTTTTTTTTTTTTTTTTTGTATTTTACGTCCTCCAACGTTAAGTCATATCGGACGATGAATGGAATGGGTGAAATGATGCTTAAATGAGCCCAGGGTCCACAGAGCTTAGAGCTACCCGAAATTCGTCTTTCAGGATAAGGGAAAACCCTGTAAAAGGCTTATCCAGGTAACTCACCCTGACCGAGATTCGAACTCGGGACTTCTTGAACGTGAGGCAGACTTCTTACCACCACGCTACCGAGGCGGGCGACGCTTAATCATAATGCTGAATTTCAGTTCAGCTCCTCTTGGAAACCGCCCTTTTAAAGGAAATCCGTGTACTTAAGGAACACGGATTTTACAGGTTTTTTTTAACTTACGTCCTCCAACGTTGTCATATCCGACGATGAATGAAATGGGTGAAATTATGCTCAAATGAGCCCGGGGCTCATGGAGCTTAGAGATACCTGACATTCGTCTTTCAGGATAAGGGAAAACCCCGGAAAGAACCTTATCCAGGTAACTCACCCTGACCGAGATTCGAACTCGAGACCTCTTGAACGTGAGGCAGACACGCTACCATCTACGTTACCAAGGCGGGCAATTATACAGCTTGATAATCAAGTTAAGTAGTTACGTTTCTTTGATCCAATTAATTTTCTATACTCACGCCATCTCCTGACCTGGCATTTAATTTACTGAAAACAGTCTTTTGTTCAGTAATGCGAATATTGATAGTATTTTGTCTTTGTTTATGTTTTTGTTATATCCAGGGATTCATTTGTGGTTATAACATTTAATAAATATACTGATGGTGGGAGAGATGTACGCTCCCTAAACGTCTATTTCTAATCGTCTTTTTGCCAATCTTGCTTCCCGAGAAGAACATAACGCAATGACAGCGTCACACTATTTAGACGTTTTTAGCATCTAGCAGAGAATAGATGGAATCCGTAAGATGGTGCTACCTATTAATATGAACTTAAACTAAGCCATTCATCACCTTGTCCCAACCTCCCTCAATTCCTACAATTTCCGTTAGATTTCTTCTTTAGGATAGCTGAGTTTGGCGGGGAATTGGTGGTGTGTAGCGTATGCGATAAAAGTAATTTAATTGTGTTTTTCCTGGCATGTCAGTCTGAAAAGCAATGGGCTGTGCTGTGCTGTGCCTGCCTCTTCAGAACAGGCGGCCCTTCGTACTACCTCCTCTGCTCCCTGAGGTTCATTAGGCATAACAGGGAAAGCCTTAACAGCAACACTGTAATTCTTCATCGTTTTTGATCCCTGGTATGTTTCGAAATGCACAGAAAACATGCAGTACGAGGCAAGAAGTGACTTAATACCACGTATCACTGTGTGTGCTATGTAGTGTAGACTTAAAGGTTTATAAGTGTCTTAAGGATAGTATCTAGTATTTATCCGATATTCTATTTATGAGTCATGTTGTGCACACACACGAATATTAATTCTGACAGAATTTCTGGGGAAGGATTCAGGAGACGTTAAAAGTCTGCCTCTTATTATATCTCAGTTCAGAATGTTTTCTATGGAGTAATTCACCTATCCCGGTTCTTAAATTGTAGAGACTATAATAGTATCATCCCTCTTGACTGCTTCACCTTTCCAAAGTATAATTCTGGAGAACGAGGGCTGATCAATAAAGAATGATCATAATCTTTTTACGGTCATAATTTTTCGCACTAAAATTCAATCTTATTATATTCTGTTAGGTTAATGTGAAACAGACACCCCATAGTAGTTTCATTGTTGGTACTCCTGGTTTCCGGCTGTGAGAATCAGGCAAGTGCAGAGATGTTCAGTGTCGCCTACTGCTGCAATGGAGGTAACACGCGAGGAACATTATGCAGCTTTGAAATTCTGTTTTCGTCTCAACAAATTTTTAGTTGAGGCCTATAAAATGTTACCGGAGGCCTATGGAGAGTCTGTTCTTCCCTACAGCACAGCTTGAAGGTGCTTTAAAATATTTAAAGAGGGGAGACAATCAATTTCAAAGGAAGGTGGACCCGGTGCTCCAGTTACTGCTCTTACGGAAGGAAACATCAACACTGGTGCTGCCATTGTGAGAGAGGATCGACGAATTACCTTAAGATCACTTTCTGAAATACTGAACTTTTCATTGGGTGCCACCCACACGTTGGTGAAAAAACATTACACATGAGACGTGTTTGTGCGCGATGGGTTCCAAGACTGTTGATTCCCGAACAAAAGGACAATCGCATGCAGGTCTGCATGCAGTTAAAGTTTATGTTAGAGGAAGATCCGGAGTTTCTTACATACGTAATCACTGCTGATGAAACTTTGCTTCATAATTTTGATCGTGAGAGCAAACAGCAAAGATCAGTGTGGAAATCTCCTTCATCTCTAACCCCCAAAAAGCAAAAGTGGTTGCTTCTGCTGGGAAAGTTATGGTCCTCTCATTCTTTGATTTTCATGGAATGGTTTATCAGCATGTTGTATCTGCGCAAACATCAGTAACTGGACAATACTACAGGAATGTTACAAAAACATCGCAGGTCTATATCAGGTGCAAAAGACAAATTTCCGTGAAGCAGGCTGGGTGCTGCACCACGATAATGCGCGGTCGCATACTGCCAACGTTGTTGCTGAATATCTTGCAAAAATCAACGTGAAGTGCATCCGTCACTCTACCTATAGTCCGGACTTAGCCCCATAAGACTTTTTATCTATTCCTTAATTTGTAGAAAGGCCTTCGTGAGAGGCATTATCCATTATCAGTAGCAGTGGTGAAGCTGCGGAGGCGATTTTGAAGGAGCTCTCAAAAATTGTTTACAGCATGTCTTTGAAGACTTGCAGAAATGCTGGAGCAAGTGCATCGCATTCAGAGGAGACTATTTTGAGAAGGACCATCAAAATTATGAGGATGAGTAAAGGTACGTTCTGATCATTCTTTACTGAACAGATCTCATATAAAATTACACTAGTCGACAAGGTTTTCTACACACTAAATCTGATTCGTGAATCTAGTGTATTTTTTCATAGTGAATTCAGATATGTAGTCAGAATTTTGCCATCTACTTCAAAAAGAAGTAAGAATATGTAGTTATCGTGACCGCCATAATGGTTGTAAGGACTGCTTCTCTGAAGAAAATGATACTGTGTTTCGAGTGATATTTGTTCAGTTATGGAAACTCTTGGGCTTTAACAAAGACCAGATGAGTGGCGACTATTCATAGATTCATCTAAAGTTAGTTTGAAGACTGCGCTGCTACATATTGGCAATGAACTTGCATCAATACCTGTAGCGCATGCCGCTCATATGAAAGAGGCATATCAAAATATGAAACTAATTTTAGAGAAAATACAATATGGAAAATATCAATGGAATATCCATGGTGATTCATTGCTTTATTGTTTGCAACTTGGTTTCACCATTTTTTTTGTGCCTCTGAGACAGCAGAGATAGGAAGTGTCACTATGTTAAAAAAATCATGGCCTAAACGTGAATATCTTATCTCTGGCCAGAAAAATGTGTCATATGTCCCTTTAGTGAATCTTGAAAAAAATATTATTACTTTCAGTGCATATTAAGTTAGGAGTTATGAAAAATTTCATCCTAGCTACGGATAATCAGTCTGATGGATTGTTGTCCCTGAAATCGAAATTTCTCAAAGTCAATGATGCTAAACTTAAAGAAGAAATTTTTATAGGACCAAAAATCCGGTCGTTAACGGTTGATGAGCATTCCGAAGGATTCTTAAATACACTGGAGACAGCAGCCTGGCAGTCTTTTAAAAGTTTATGTTTCAATTTTCTTGAAAACCATAAAGCAGAAAACTATCGTGACATAATGACTGATCCTCTGCACTCTTATAAAGCTATGAGATGCAACATGACCTTAAAAATTCACTTCTTGGACTCTCACTTAGTCATCTTCCCCGAAAATCTTGGAGCTGTCAGCGATGGGCACGGTGAGCGTTTTCGTCAGCAAATTTCTACGATGGAAAAAAGATACCAAGGCAAGTGGAGTTCCAATATGCTGTCTGACTATTGTTGGACCAAGAAGAGGGACATTCCAGATGTAAAATATGCCCGAAAATCACTATCTACCACTTTCTATGTAAGTCAGAATGATTAGTTATTATTTTGAGTTAGATAGCTAGTTACGGATTTTTTAGAATACAATAAAAATTCAAATAAATATCACACAAGGTCCTGCCCGGTGGGGTAAAACTGAAATTATATTTGAATTAAGCACAAAAAGTACTTCTAGAAAATGTTATTTTAATCCTTGTGAAAGAAAAAGGTTCATTTTTTTTTACTAGTATTATTCAACGAAGGTTCCCTATGGTATAAAATGGCATGCGCATATAAATACACGTTATGTTGTCAGTGTTTTGTTTTCTCACGCCCGAGTTCCCGGTTTTCGTTCCCGCTGAATGCGAGATCATTCTGAGCTTTAAAACCCACAAACCTTCAGAAGGACTTCCATCAAACGAGTTTGGTTATGAAGTTGTATCAATATAGCCAACCCTTAAGCGAAAAGTGAAGGTCGGATTTAATTGTACGCATTGCTCACAGAGCAATGATGTGCTCATGTAGCCACAAACAAACCTCACTAATGTCTTACAACACACCGTTGTGGTTAGCCGTCACTGTCATGAATGACTACACACACAAAACGAAGAAAGTGGAGTAACATGACAAAGTGACATCAGTAGCTCGTGTTGATTTGTATCAATCATTACTTCGAACAAAAATACTGAGTGGAATAGCTCAGACGGTTTCTTTTGTGGCCCACATTTGGAAGGTCCAGGTTCGTTTCCCGTGGCTGAATTACTTGATCCATTGGTTTTTTCAGTGGTTTTCCCGGGTCGCTAGGCGAATGCTGAGTTGATTAATTACATTCCTCAATTAATTACACTATCATTTCAGATCATTTCTCATCTGGTGGTCGGTGGCTGGTAGAAATGTCGGTGGGAGTATCGGCGTTGCATGGCAGGATGATATGTTACTGATAAACACTTCCTCCGCCGGCAAGGCGGTTTCCACTCTTTAGGCCTACCTGGTGAGAAGTTTCAGGACCATGATGAGTGGGATATGGGTTGTACTGGCCCTCCAACTGGTCCATTGTGGGCACGCAGCCCTCTGCACTGTCAGCACAAATCAGCTCATGCATCCTGGCGAGCTGCATATACCAGAGCTCGAACAGTACCCGCATTCTGTCCATTATTTACCTACTTTGTTTCCCAATGACGCTGCCAATTGCCAGGATCATATCAACTACACCGGCATACCGGAATTTTGACCCGCAGAAGTTTTTTACATGTTCGTAAGTCTGCGGATATTGGCTATCCCTACTCAACAATGTAATCTACCCAGAGCGGCTCTGTTTTATGTGGCCCCGGAGCGAGTTGGTGTACCATTTGCCTATGGGCATCAAATATGAACAGACGAAATGGGAAGACCTGGTTATTTTACTGGCGTTTTTCGGTAGCTAGGTTTGCTTATATTCCAGTATGGGGTCAAGTGTATGTGGTTTTTTTGTTATAATTGAGTTTATCACTTAAGAAATAAAACCGGAAGAAGGACTTTGTTTATTTTTGAAAAAGGTAATGATAATGATGATGATCATGATGATGATGATGATGATGATGATGATGATGATGATGATGATAATAATAATAATAATAATAATAATAATAATAATAATAATAATAATAATAATAATAATAATAATAATAATAATAATAATAATAATAATAATAATAATAATAATAATAATAATAATAATAATAATAATAATAATAATAATAATAATAATAATAATAATAATAATAATAATAATAATAATAATAATAATAATAATAATAATAGTAATAGTAATAATAGTAATAGTAATAATAATAATAGTAATAATAGTAATAGTAATAATAATAATAGTAATAGTAATAGTAATAATAATAGTAATAATAATAGTAATAGTAATAGTAATAATAGTAATAGTAATAATAGTAATAGTAATAATAGTAATAGTAATAATAATAATAATAATAATAATAATAATAATAATAATAATAATAATAATAATAATAATAATAGTAATAGTAATCTACTTATCTTTAATCTAGCTATACGATACAAAGTGTGATTGTAATACATTATTATTATTATTATTATTATTATTATTATTATTATTATTATTATTATTATTATTATTATTATTATTATTATTATTATTATTATTATTATTATTATTATTATTATTATTATTATTATTATTATTATTATTATTATTATTATTATTATTATTATTATTTTTATTATTATTATTATTATTATTATTATTATTATTATTATTATTATTATTATTATTATTATTATTATTATTATTATTATTATTATTATTATTATTATTATTATTATTATTATTATTATTATTATTATTATTATTATTATTATTATTATTATTATTATTATTATTATTATTATTATTATTATTATTATTATTATTATTATTATTATTATTATTATTATTATTATTATTATTATTATTATTATTATTATTATTATTATTATTATTATTATTATTATTATTATTATTATTATTATTATTATTATTATTATTATTATTATTATTATTATTATTATTATTATTATTATTATTATTATTATTATTATTATTATTATTATTATTATTATTATTATTATTATTATTATTATTATTATTATTATTATTATTATTATTATTATTATTATTATTATTATTATTATTATTATTATTATTATTATTATTATTATTATTATTATTATTATTATTATTATTATTATTATTATTATTATTATTATTATTATTATTATTATTATTATTATTATTATTATTATTATTATTATTATTATTATTATTATTATTATTATTATTATTATTATTATTATTATTATTATTATTATTATTATTATTATTATTATTATTATTATTATTATTATTATTATTATTATTATTATTATTATTATTATTATTATTATTATTATTATTATTATTATTATTATTATTATTATTATTATTATTATTATTATTATTATTATTATTATTATTATTATTATTATTATTATTATTATTATTATTATTATTATTATTATTATTATTATTATTATTATTATTATTATTATTATTATTATTATTATTATTATTATTATTATTATTATTATTATTATTGAAGCACTCATATTTACCTTTAAACAAACTCTTTGGTTTTATTCTTACGGTATTTGAAATTTCGTAATGTAAAATAAATTTTATTCAAGCGTCATTTTTCATTAGCGATTTTTTTTAAGCGCACGGTTTATTTCCTTATATGTGAAACAATACGAAATTTTAAACTTTGTTCTTCATTATTATTGTAATTTTACATTCATTAATGTTTCGCATTAAATTTTTGGTTAATTAACCTTTATTTTTTTTAAACTTTGGCGGTGACAAATTTCCACACAGTTACAAAGTTTCTTGAATTTTAAGAATAATCATTAATTTAATGTATTACATATAACCTTAGTGTTTAAACAGCTAAATGTTTATACACACGAGTGAATTTTATTTGCTGTCACAAATGTTCATAATTAAATTATATAAAGTACTAGCATTTTGTGTGTTTTAATATTTGCTTTGCTAATGACAATAGAAAGCTTCACAAAATGGGATTTGTGTAAAAAAAGGTAACGTATTGGGTATTAATAATATATACAACTTACATCTTGAGTGTTGTAATATCAATGCTAACTGCTTTACTTACACAATTGGTCACAGTTTATAAACAATTACATTTTGGCTCTGTGCTATGAGAAAATATATAAAACTTGAACTCGTAGTTTATCTGAAAGTCAGGCATGTTATAAAGTAAATAAAATAAAACAAAGTACTTTTCTCTACAAATTAGAGGAGACCGCTTCAGAACAGTATTACGTGGACATTTTCCGACACTTTCTGTTACATTTTTTTAGAACTAGTTTTTCAATGTCAGGACGTAATGTCTGGAGATTTTTAATTGAAGGCTGCATGTTAGATTGTGATCCGACAAGGTATTCGGGGTTAGGACTTAGCTAATTTCATAACAGAAAAAAATTGTTAGCACACATGTCGAGAAAAATTTTTGTTAAAAAAAAAACAACTTTTGTAGAATTAACAACTTCGGAAATGTTGTTCATAATATTTTCTCAACAATACACGTAAAAGTTTTCTTGGCAACCCCGGTAGCGTAGGTGGTAGCGTGTCGGCCTCACGTTCAACAGGTCCTCATTTTGATTCTCGGTCAGGGTGAGTTATCTGGATAAGGTTTTTTTTGGGGGGGGGGCTTCCCTTATCCTGGAAGAAGAATATCGAATAACTCTAAGCTCCATAGACCCTTGGCTCATTTGTGCATCATTTCACCCATTTCATTCGTCCGATATGACTTAACTTTGGAGGCGTAAATATATATATATATAATATAATATAATATATAAATATAATGTATATTATATTATATAATATATAAAAAATTCTTACGCATGGGAAGTTGTTCTGTTTTATTAGTTTCTCTCTCTCTCTCTCTCTCTCTCTCTCTCTCTCTCTCTCTCTCTCTCTCTCTCTCTCTCTCTCTCTCTCTCTCTCTCTCTCTCTCTCTCTCTCTCTCTCTCCATGGCATGAAAAATAACAGAATTTCACAGGTAACAGCACTCAGTCTTAAAATATTTTATTATCGTATTCCCCTACTTCCATTCTACTAACAAGGAAATTTCTACAGTTATTTATTTCGGTTAAGAAGAATTGGATAGAAGAATTAACTTCTCTAGGAGTACTTAGTTGAAAAATGGATGGAGAATGAAATGCGAATTTAACAATACATTTTTTTAAAATACCAAATAGTGTATATTTCTTTATAAAATGTATATTCTAGGCACGTACTTCAAATTTAACTGGCATGAGCACAAACATTTTATTTACGAGTAAATTGAAAATTTGCTTTCAAGTTTTACGTATCCCTATTGCTATACTACTGCGTATTGTTATTGTTATTATTGTTGTAGTTGTTCTTTGGGTGATGGTTATTCAGCCATTACCACTAGATTCTTTGCACAGAAGGTATGCAGAGTTGAAGTTTTCATTTCTCAATATCTCCCAAGGAAAATTCCACAGAAATTCCCATTTACCGTGTATCGGTCCGTAATCGAGCTCATGTCCACTATACACGAAGTTCATAGATTACGATGTGTGATGGTAGGGGTGTTTTATAAATCAGCTGTCATTACAGAACAGACACTTGGAGTTGACAAGTTAACATTCATTGTTTGAAAATGATTGCTTGCATTTCACACCTTGAAAGGGAAAAGGTTAGGTTACATTCCCCGGCCAGAAGGCGTGGCACATAAGAGTTGACGGTACTGGATGGAGGGGGGGGGGGGGTGCTCGGTATGACGTCAGGTCGCCCACGTTTCGGGGATGGCAGCAGAACTGCAGGGGCTTGCCCTAGAAGCTGAACAGATGCCCTAGTGATAATCCTGTTACTATACAAGAAGAGCTGGAATACCAAATGTGAAAATTAATGATGATTGATAGGGATTTCGATAATGATAGTACTTGGGTTCGGTTCTCCCTTAAGTGAGACTTGATTGTTGCTACATGGAGAACATTCAAATGGTCTGGTTTCTCCTCCTCTATGCCCCATGCAAATTTCTCCCCTCAACAGGTTAGGCATTTCCAGAGAAAAGATTGGTTCACATATTTTACCAAAATAGATTTGCCCGTAGTGATAGAGGTTTTCGGAGATTATTTGGAGACGTAATAACAAATTTTGCACATCAGCTGGCTTGATGATTTAATTTTGAACGCGGACTGATACCCCTCCCGGTGCAATCGCGCGGGAGCATTTCCTTCCCTGCTGTCTGTATTCTCAGTTTCACTGATTAGCAGGGTAAATGAGGGCAAGCTGGAGGTGGGTGATGAAAAGAATGATTTTATTAACTAATGACAGCAGAGCCACTATTAATTATTTATTTATTCATTTATTCATTGATTCGTTTAGTAATTTATTTATTTATTTGTTTGTCTCTGTTTGTTTTTGTTTGTTTGCTTGCTTGTTTGCTTACTTGTTTATTTATTTATATCATTTATTCATTCATTCATTTATTCATTCATTTATTCATTTATGCATTCATGCACTCATTCATTCATCCATTCATTTATTTATTTATATATTTGTTTGTTTGTTTGCTTGTTTGTTTTTGTTTGTTTGTCTGTCTATCTAACTGTTGGTTTTTGTTTGTTTCTTTTTGATTGTTTGTTTGCCTTTGTTTGTTTGTGAAAAAAATCAATGCTGTATTTTGGTTAGGAAACAATAGATTCCTTATTACATAGTACAATAGAAACTAAAAAAAAAAAAAAAAAAACAAGCGCAACCTAGATGTTTCTGGTAATTTTTGTTTCGATGAAAAATCGGTATTCGCTGTTATTATGAGCTGCAGCGACAGTGCTGGCCCGCCTTGGTAGCGTGGTGGTAGCGTGTCTGCCTCACGTTCAAGAGGTCCCGATTTCGAATCTCGGTCAGGGTGAGTTACCTGGATAAGGTTTTTTCTGGGGTTTTCCCTTATCCTGAAAGACAAATGTCGGGTAACTCTAAACTCTATGAACCCCGGGCTCATTTGAGCATCATTTCAACCATCTCATTCATAGTCCGATATGACTTAACGTTGGAGGACGTAAATTACAAAAAAAAAAAAAAAGAAAAAAAAAAAAGAAAAGCGGCAGTGTTGCAGTTATGTAGGTGTGAGAATTGTTTTACATTTTTATGCAAGAATGGCACAACCTGTTGTTATGAAATGTAGATAGGAGTTGTAGATCCTACTTGGAAATAAACTCCTCCCAGATGGAGGAAAGTTTTAAATATTTCAAGTTTAGACTTTCATTTCCAGCGTTGATCCAATAGAACGTAGATTCCGAGCTTGAAGGCCATGGTCCGGTTGAAGCTGCGCCCAAAACTTCGTTGGGCATCTTCAGAGAACGTGATTCCTGGCTTATTTATAACTAGAGTGGCTTTCTGCGCGATTCGGCAGAGGAATGAAGTCTGCGAGAGTTCTAATAGCAACATCTTCACCGACCGGCAGCGGAACCACTATGCCACTCGAGCGTCGCACCATGACAGCGGCGTTCACCACTGTGGAAGAAATACCGCAATAGCTTGCTACACAGGCACCCACCATTGGCGTAACAGGGTAGGGCGGTTAAGATCGCAGTCAATAGTCCCGTAACTGGAATCTGGCACTTCTTTGGCGTCTGCGCTTATATTCGCCATCTATCCACTTTATATTTATACTATTTTTCCTCTTTTTTTTACTTAGTTACAATAGTTACAAGACTCGACTCTTGACAACCAGAACGAAGACAAGGACCATGCCCCCTCTTCGCCGATTCTCCCACTTCCTCCAATGTCTAACAGCAAAGGTGAGAGGGAAGGAACTGTAAGTGTGAATTTACCCTTGCTCTCGTCCCCACTACTTTCAACAGCCAGGTAGACAGAGCCATTTATTTTGATATTTGATATATTTATTGTGCATGTTCCAAAATTTTACAATTTACAACTTTTGGCTACATATATTTGTCGTTACGTTGTTGCTACCTTGGCTTGCATGACACCCTGGTCTTTTGCTCTGCCAGGTAGCTCTTAGCCTACAAACCTCCTTGCTTACTTAATTAGTCCCTCTCTTCCCCCTCCTCTTCCTTTCTTACATTTTTTACATTTCTGGCTCATTTTTCTTTTACTTTCTGCAAGAACTCACCAATACTTCTTACCTTCCTTTCCTCCCTGCCCGTTAACATTTTTATAGCCACTATCCTCTTCTCTACTTGCTCCCATTTTTCTCCATATTGCAACCTCCTCGCATTTTGTTACATAATGTTGTATGCTTTCTTTCCCCCCACACAATTCACAAATTCCCTTTTCCCTACCTCTTATCCCACTTAGAAATATTATTCCTGTTCTCATCCATGCTAACTCTTCTCTCTCTTGCCTATTGCAGTAATTTACATATGCTTCTCGTCCCCAATTTCGTTTTATTTGCTTGTAAAATTGTAATGATTTCATATTGTCTAGACTTCCCCATATTTCGTGTCTTTCTATATCTTCTATTCTGCAGTTTACTAATTTACCCACATCGCATGTATTCCTTTTCTTTAATCTCCATATATCTCCCATTCCTATTTTTTCCATAATTCCTCAAATCTCTGCCCACAGTATAACACAGGAGTGAACTATTAATATGTTTTAATCGGGACAGGGAGGACGAGAGAGAGAGAGAGAGAGAGAGAGAGAGAGAGAGAGAGAGAGAGAGAGAGTGTATGTGTGTGTGTAATTTTGAAGCCTATAAACTTTCAAAGGAACTCACCATTGCGCAGCTCAGGGATACATGGTTTGAATTTGTACATATCACTGTCGAAAACATTCCCCAAAATGTGCCTTTTTGTGAACAAATTACTGGTCAGGTTTGTTACTGCTTATCAATGTGAGTTACTGTTTAACAATTGACGCTAGACAAGAACCTACTCCGCAATAGCGTTTCGGATCTTCAATACCAATTTGCATCCGAATATTAAAAACAAGATTATTTAAAAATAAATCATCAAGGATACCAATCGTATAAATTAAAGGAGTTCCATTATGACCACGCCACTAACAGCATGAAACCAACAATTATCCCGTCTTTCTTTGTCTTGCATGTTTAATACGTAGCAGTGTGTGCATAGGAAAACAGTGTAGCTCCTGAGGATGATCATCACTGGGGGTGGCGAATGTGGGACCACCGCTTAAAAATTAAAAAGGTTCAAAAACATTATAATTCCAACCGCTAGGCATACATAACGAAGAGGGAAAATGTTGTGCACTTTTAAACCGTATGTTTTAATGTTTAATACTACCCCAAAGGACTACTTCTCTCTTACCGCTTTAGAAAACTCTAATGAAATACAACTTGCTCAGACAGTGAGGTTATAGGGGCAATGAAGGGGGGTAGAGCGTGAGAAATAGTGAAATGAAAGAGCGAATGGGTTATAAAGGAAGAGGAAAGGAAGTGAGACAGAGATATATTAGGATATGAGAAAAACAAGGAGAAATTTAGGAGGAGTGACAGAGAGATCAGCATTTAATGTGTAGTGGGAACAGAATTACGGGTTCTACTAGTAATAAACAAAGAAAACTATTAGTTTGCTGCTAAACTAAAAGTCATTCTTATTGCCCTTAATTATTTTCATAGTAGATTAAGTAATGCGTTGTATTTTGATAAAGCCTTTTAATTGTGTGATGTTGAAATAAATTATTCGTACTCAAAAATAAAAGTATTAATGCCTACTTTGTGTAATGAAAGATAAACCTTACTTCATAATTTTATTAGAGTTCCCTGCATACAATTTGAGCAAAATATTCCTTTTTGTTTTCTCAAACTCTGTAATAGGCAAATGAACTATATTTCATCGAAAATTTAATACTTACATTTCATTGAAATAGATTACCTGAAAAGAAAACATTTATACAATTTAGTTTTTGGAAACCCTGAGCAAAAGTCGTCAGAAGCGAACTTAACAAAATAGTATGTGCATTTGTATACGTACGAAGGCTGCTCAATAAAGAATAATCATTAATTTTTATGGTCATAATTTTTCGCACCAAAATTCAACCTTATTATATACTTTTAGCTTAATGTGAAACAAACATGTCGTAGTAGTTTCATTGTTGGTACTCCTGGTTCCCGCATGTGAGAACCAGCAGGTTCAGACATGTTCAGTATCGCCTACCGCTGCAATGGTACAACATGCAATGTTAGAAGAAGATCCGGAGTTTCTTTCAAACGTAATCACTGCTGATGAAAGTTGGTTACACCGTTTTTGATCTTGAGAGCAAACAGCAAAGCTCAGTGTGGAAATCTCCTTTATTACCAAACCCCAAAAAAGCAAAAGTGGTTGATTCTGCTGGGAAAGTTATGGTCATCTCATTCTTTGATATTCATGGAATGTTTTATCAGCATCTTGCACCTGCACACACATCAGTAACTCGATAATACTACAAGGATGTCCTGAAAATAATGCAACTCCATATCAGGTACAAAAGACCACATTTCCATGAAGCAGGCTGGATGCTGCACCAAGATAATGCGCAGCCGCATATTGCCAATGTTGTTGCTGAATATCTTACAAAAATCAACCTGAAGTGCATCACTCACCCCCCTATAGTCCGGAGTTAGCCCCATGTGATTTTTTTTCTATTACCTAACTTGAAGAAATGTCTTCGTGGGAGGCAATATCTATCATCAGAAGCAGTGGTGACGGCTGCGGAGGCGATTTTGAAGGATCTCTCAAAAATGGTTTCCAGCACCTCTTTGAAGACTGGCAGAACGCTGGTACATTCAAGTGCATCGCATTCAGTGGAGACTATTTTGAGAAGGACCATGAAAATTATGAGAATGAGTAAAAGTTCGTTGTCAAAAAAATTGTGATTATTATTTATTGAACAGCCCTCGTATATAAAAACAAGTATATAGGTACTCGTATACATGTTTGTACAAAAATTAAGATCAAAGCTATTTCAAATTAATTCATAAATTTACTTTATTGTATTGTTATTCATATATTTATCTATGGCATAAGGAGCCCTTTCCCCACAAGCTGTTGTAAGAGCAGTCTTGAAGTGAGTGAGTGAATGAGTTAGTGGGTGAGTGGGTGAGTGAGTGAGTGAGTGAGTGAGTGAGTGAGTGAGTGAGTGAGTGATTGAGTGAGTGAGTGAGTGAGTGAGTGAGTGAGTGAGTGAGTGAGTGAGTGAGTGAGTGAGTGAGTGAGTGAGTGAGTGAGTGAGTGAGTGAGTGAGTGAGTGAGTGAGTGAGTGAGTGAGTGAGTGAGTGAGTGAGTGAATGAGTGAGTGAGTGAGTGAGTGAGTGAGTGAGTGAGTGAGTGAGTGAGTGAGTGAGTGAGTGAGTGAGTGAGTGAGGTTTAAAAATCCGTTGACAGCTAGAGCAGTTTCGAATAATTGAAGAATTTAACACTTAAATTACGCAAAACTGTAAATGAATTACAGTCGCATTTTCAACATTAATTTGTAATTCAGAATGACTCAGAAAGATGGACACACTTTCAAATTGTTATATTTCCTGCAGTACTTGACTTCCCTGAGTTACACAGATGTTCAATGTGCCCTTCTCCTATTCCACGGATAACGTCTAGATGGTAGCCCAATTCCTCCCACACTAGACGATGAATATATTGCGTCACTGAGTTCACCGCCGCTGTGATACGGTTTCGTAGGTCTATCAAATCTGTGGCAATAGGTGGTACGTGAACAGCTTCTTTCACGAAACCCCCCAAGAAAAAGTCGCACGGTGATGAGGGGACTTCGGTGGCCATGACTGAAGTGCCCAATCGTCATTCTCCATGCCACCACTCTAGCGGTGGTATTCAAAACGTTACAACATCCTCTTTCAAATATACATGACGGAATTCAAGTATAACATAGATTGCGGGAAATATTTTGAATCATCCTGTATATAACATAAGGTAATTTTAACAAAATTCTTATTCTTAAATGTTCTCTTTAACCGCAGTCAAAGAGATTAAGGATTATCTTAGGAAGTTCTATGAAATTGCAGATTTCGTAAGTAAAGAAACATTGTATTCCGCTAAAAATTTCAATGTCAATATTTTGTGTGCTACATTCATGTGAACGTCAAGTTGTTGTTGTTGTTGTTGTTGTTTTTTGTAATTTACTGAATGGAATAGGTGAAATGATGTTCAAATGAGTCCAGGGTCCATAGAGCTTAGAGTTACCCGACATTCGTCTCTCAGGATAAGGGAAACCCCCAGGACCTTATCCAGGTAACTCACCCTAGCCGAGATTCGAACTCGGGACCTCTTGAACATGAGGCAGACATGCTACCACCACACTACAGAGGCGGGCTGTGAACGTCAGGTACAAATAGCTTCCAAAGGCTAATCCTGCCATATAATATTTTCCACCTACTTTATATTAATCAAGATAAACATTTACCTAAGAAGTTGTGTTAAAAATTTTGTTTAGGTACATGGGGAATAGAGGTAGCTAAATTGATATTCATATGTTAAATAGCAAGTTTGATTTTCCATACTCTCTTCTGTACCTTATCGTGTCATCGAGAAACTACTATATTGAAAAACTCAAAATTTATTGAAATATTCAAACAGTAATAAATTATATCTCGGAAATTGCTGCTGCACATAAAACTGGATATAAACTGTGAATTTTGAAGAGGTCTGAAATTTCTATGTTGTATATTTTTGTAATTTCTTAAGGTTTAGCCTACACAAAAAAGTATATGAAATTCCTTACGAATAAAATGGAGGCTATTACCAAACTTTTCACGGTATAAGTTTTTCATATACGAGTAAATAAAATCTATGTTTATCGTATATGCAATTTGTATTTGTCACAAAGTACGAACTGTCTTATGGGAAATCATTATAAATAATACAAAATTATATTAAGTGTCCTTGGACTCGCTCATCAGGGGCAGATTAATCTGTTTATAGCAGAAGGATTTGCTCTCTTCTAGGATTTATTCAGTTTATTCAAGAACATCATGCGGATTTCCAAGAAACCTCGCCATGTTAAGATATAACCAGACATCGGATCACGTACACCTTAGCAATCAATGTACGCGCACAGGTAATATACAAGTTCAGGCGTGACATCAACAAACGTCTGTGTGAACAAGTATACAGATGTATTTTTCTATTTTAAAAAGTGCAGAGCGATGCGCAGTGCTATCTGGACGAGTCCACCTCAGAACGGTTGCAACTGGATGTGAGGGCAGGTCAGTTGCGTACCAGTTGCGAGCAACTAAACACGTGCAGAGCTGCTCGGTAACACTACAGCTTGTTTCAAACTGTGCTTGTCTCCTGGTTCCAAGAGAGCATTTATAAATGACGCCTCCTAGCAGCACATTAGGAAATAAAGTGCCATAGATTTATAAAACAGGAACAATGGTCTGGGTCAACTATAAAAATCTGGGGAAGGGTATCTAAGGCTTTGTGTCTGAAAGCAGTTTAGGAGAGTTATTAAGGAAAGAAAAGCCATTGGTGCTAATGCAACAACGTCCTTCTCTATGCCCAGTAAACAAAGATTAAGAACATGCACAAAATCTAATTTCGATGTTTTAATTCAGAAGTAGTTAGGCGAACTATGAATAATTTTTAAAGCACAGAAAAACAAAGATCAACTTTGAAGAAAGTGCTTATGAAGCTAAAAATTCTACTGACTTCCAAAGCAGTGTCTGAACATTAAGAAGAGTTCTTTTGAAGCTAGGATTATTTGGAAAAAAAACACTAATCATGACAGACAAATTTTAATCGAACATCGCACCAAACGTGCAAAAAGGCTTAAGTATTTACGAAACATTCGGAGATATCGAACGGAAATTTATATCGTTTATATGGATGAAACTAATATAAATACAGCACATACTGGACCATATGCCTGGAGTGAAATACGTTACAGGGACTGCAGCGATATTGAAAGGCCGACAGTTGTTTATCATGGAGAACAGGGTTTCGTTCCAAATGCCTATGTACTATTTAAGATCCAACAAAAGCGTGGAGATTACTACCATAGTAAGAATTACAACTTAGTTTATAAGAGCTGCAAAACCGGCTTCGAGAATGAAATTTGTTTTAGACACCTTATGCACCGCCCTCCCCTCTCGTAATCTTACGCGTGTGACGCATTGTGGCGATAGGTGCACTATCCCCACCACAGTTGCTACTCATCCCTACCGCGCAGGATTCCTGTCAAGATAAAATAATACATCTGTACCAAAGCGCTGTGTGTGTACATTCCGGTATGGATACGAAGTTTAAGCTACGTTACAACATGTTTTCGATGCTTTCTCATTGTTTTCGATGCGGGAATTACAGTGAACAGCCATGTTCATTCGTAAATTGTCGAATGTGAATTTTCTGCGCCTCTCACTGAAACAATATACAATATTGGGAGAAATTTCGTTCAGTGTTACATGACGTTAATGGTGCATATGAGTAGTACAAATCCTTTTCATATGTTTGTCCGAGACTTAGTTTATTTCTTATATTACGCAGCAATGAAAATCCAGTATTTTTGTGTAGAATACTGGACAATTCTTTTTTTGTTCGTTTGGTAGGTGGTGCATCCCCTATATTGTTAATTTTTGCAGAGACCTCCTCGACTGCTTTTAAACAGCTCGAAAGTACATTCTTGAAGCTGTTTAATGGTTGTTGATAACACCCGAAACTTTTTATTTATAAAATGGAGATTGTCCAATAATTGTTGTGAAAGTAATGCTATTAACACAATATGTCGAACACCTTGCATTCCCTGAAAGCGGATCTACCTGCGTGGCGAGCAGTAGTTGTAAAGAAACAAAAGCTACGCGTTGCGAACCGCGTGTTGTCCCCGGGACTGACTGCGAGACTCGTAAACTTCATACCCCTTTAAAGGTGTACGGGCTCCTATATCTGGATATGACTAATTAAATGGTAGATTTTAATTGAATAAGCCGGGTATAAAAATAGAAAAAAAAAAGAATGATCACTCGGCATTTGAGAAAAGCATAGATAGGACAACTTAAATTTTACGGAATATTTTGGAAATGGTTCACTCCACCAAGAACGTATTAACAAAGTGTCGAGATTTAAGATTTTGTTTATATCTTACGATGTACCAGTGAAAATTAAGAGGAGATATTTTTAAAAATCGTCCCGTTTGTATCCTTTGTGAATGCTGAATTTAAATACCTAGTTTGACGTTTAACACACTTTTCGAATTTCAAGTGTGCTTCTACACACATAAATACACACCGAATGTTTTACTTATTTTAAATTTGGGGGTCTTAAAACGTATATTTCGAGTAAAATCGTAGTAAGGAATGTTTTGGTGGCAATTCTTCATCAGTAGCAGAGAAAGTGAGCTAATATAGAGATTTTTTGATTTTTTTTTTTATTCTAGTTTATAAAAAATCACAAAATTACAAGTTCTTATTGGTTAAGTGTACAATGGCATATCGTAATATTACTGCAGTTTCTGTTGCTCCTCCTATTATAAAACAGACAACAATTACCTGTAAAAAAAGAGTTAGATATCTCATATACATTACAAACCAAGCATTTTCCGCTAAGTCATTGTATGTTTCCGGGCTCTTTCCTACAGGTGGCGCATTTTTCCTCTCGCTTGCTAGCTTTCTATCTCTTTCTCTCCCTCCCTCTGCGATTCACAAATTGCCCCCCCCCCCTATGCGAATTACCAGCGATTAGGATTGTATGTCTTAAGACGAGGAACTGAGGAACATAATCCGTGATTCCATCTATAATGTTATGTTATGTAGCAATTTCTCCAATTGTTTATTTCAATTAAAATACAGTGGGGTTAAAAATAAAATTTCTCAAGAATCCTTTGTATACAACGATGGGAGTAGAGAAAAGCAATGTCAATGTACCATATAGGATATATTTATAACTGAATAATGGTAAAACAGGCCTATATAAATATATTACATTTCTGGTATATATTGGTTTAGGTTTCATGTTCCAAGGCGGCCCGGGTTCAATCTCCAGCGACCGTAAAGTGAGATTTGTGTGGACAACATGGCGCTGGATTTGCTTTTCCCCGGGACCTCCGATTTCCCCCGATATTACATGGCACCAGTGCCCCATTATCACTTTCCTTTCATTCACTTTGCCCTCATTCCGTTCATCTCCTTCCCTCACAATCATTCCGGGGTCCGGGCTGATCACCCATCCCTGGATTTCTCTCTCTGATCCGTAGTTGTGTCTCCCTCATCCGATGCCTAAAATGGCATAAGGGGAGTGGCCTATATGTGAGCATATACCAAGAGGAGAAGAAGAAGAAAGTTCGTGTTTATTCTCTCTTATCCATATATTAAGAAGGAAGAATATTGCTTTCCACGCAAAATCATAAATACGTTAATCGAGACTATTTTAGTTAATTGATGGAAATTAATCATATCTCTACACTAGCCGTATATAGGCTAAGGTTTTTGATGGATAGAGTCAACATGAAAAATTCAATGCCATGACCGGGATTTGAACCACGGATATCCTGGTTTCCGTCCAGTCGCTCTACCCCTTTGAGCTACCATGGCCAACGTGCCGTCCCGACATTAAATTCTCCATTTGACTCATATATTTCCCCGGTAGACCACTAGGGGCTCTCGCATTCGAGATACGCCGTTTGTGGCGACTTACTATCGTAAGTACTGAGTTCCAGGCTTCATCATTTAACCCTTATTATTTTAGTTAATTGGTGGAAATTAATCATTTCTCCACACTAGCCGTATATAGGCTAAGGTTTTTGATGGATAGAGTCAACATGAAAAAGTCAATGCCATGGCCGGGATTTGAACCACAAATATCCACGGCTAGTGTGGAGAAATGATTAATTTCCATTAATTAACTAAAATAATAACAATTAAATGATGAAGCCTGGGACTCAAAAACGTGCAACAGTAAGTCGCCCCAAACGGTGTATCTCGGATGCGAGAGCCCCTAGTGGTCTACCGGGGAAATATACGAGTCAAATGGAGAATTTAACGTCAGGACGGCACGTTAGCCATGGTAGCGCAGTGGGTTAGAGCGACTGGACGAAAACCAGGAGATCCTTGGTTCACATCCCGGCCATGGCATTGAATTTTTCATGTTGACTCTATCCATTGTTAATCGAGATTTTACCTGAAATACTTATTTTAGGACTTCCATGAATCCGAAAAAAAGAATTTTTAGAACAAAAGCCGTTACGGTGTGCATGCGAATATCATAACTAAAAAGTGAAAAGGCAGTTAAATGCTGAACCTAGTATTGAAGCTTAAAAATGTACGCAAAGATTTAAAAAAAAAAAAAAAAAAAAAAAAAAAAAAAAAAAAAAAAACTTACTACAAACTCCTCTTTAGAGAAATACCTATATGAAAATTCTGAACTTCTCAAAAACTGATAATAATTATTTTGAATAAATAAAATATTACTAAGCTATTTTTATTGACAAAAAAGTATTCTTTGATTTTACTGGGAACGACGTTTGAAGCTTTCATCATTATGGATGACTTTTACATAATCACTACATGTTCTATTAAACAAAAATAGATCTCCTTAAAACTAGGAATGGTACGATACAAGTTTTTCTCAATATTCAATTATCAATACCGATACACGACATTTTCCCTGATACCCGATACTTCGATTCTCGAAACTGTCCTTTCTACTTCTAGTTTCAGTACAAACTAGAATGCTGAGAGATCTGTGCAATGTCAATAAAATTAAATGGGTGCACATATTAAATTAGACAAAACTTAAAAACCACATGATTTTTTTTAAACTCTACATGAGACATTCAAAAGCAAAGCATTCCACTTTTATAGTTTTCGTTCAAAAATACTACCACTTTCACTTAGACTTTCGGGGTCAAGTCTGTTTCTTTTTCTGTCACATTTGAGTCCTGCTGTGCTAAATAGTCCTTTTGTTTTAGTTCCGGAAATTATAATTTGTTTGTTTACATTGCGCTAGAAAGAGGAGGTGATTTCGTCTTGGAATTTGGTAAATGGTACTGAATTTGATACTTCATTATTTTCTTGCTTAGTGTTACTGTGCAGGTATCACGTTCCTGGAAATATATAAGGGATGGTGACACGCCAGCAGGACAGTTGTAAACAGAGTGAGCTGCAAGTTGTGTAACAAGAGTGTTGTTTTAACGAGAGCTAATGTAATCAGCTGTCACGGTTTGTTATTGTCTTCGACCTTGCAAAATTGTGTTATTATGTGATGTAATGTTATTACATGAGAAATGAACAGTGTATCTGTACGGAAATAATGGAGATTTTTAATTTTTGCAACTCGGCCCTTTAAAATGAAATGTGTAGTGTTTAACGCCCGCTTTTACTACATACGGTACCGCAGGCGGTGACACTGATGATGCATGAGATGAAGATGGAGCAGCGGTGGAATGAGATGACGGGGAAAACCGGAGGTCCCGGAGAAAACCCGCCCCAACGCCTCACTTTGCGGTCGCCTGGGATCGAACCCGGGCCGCCTTGGTGAGAGCCAAGCGGTCTAACCACTGAGCCACGGCGTGGCCTCGGCCTTTTAATTCTAGGAACCCACAAAGTCACATTATAAACTGTTTTTATTGATATTCATTTTGAAATAGCTGTGGTGGTTTTCATGAACTCTTGCTGCAAATACAAACTATATAAACTTTATTTAAGGCCATTTAGACTGAAATGATAGATAATCTGAGTTAGGTTTAAATTTAAATTTGTAAAAAGTTTTAGTCAGTGCCAAGTTGTTAGCTAATCTGAATAATAAATATTAAGTAACCATAACACTGCTTTATAAAATGTATTATAGATAACTATAATATAACTGTACTATGTTGTACAGCTCTTGTGTTGTGTAACATTCATTATTACTTATGATGCAGTTGAAACTGCAGATATTTTGGAACTAATGTTTAAGACAGAGTGTCTCTTTTGTAATATTTGTACAGTGTTAATACTATCTGTAGATGTGTAGTTTGGTACCGAAATTAAGGTTCATCAGAAGTAAAGAATCATGATGGAGGTCAAAGGAATGTTGATTCTTTGTTACAAGGGCAAGGCCAGTTGAGTTGGGGGAAAGTGTTGTAACAAAAGCAGTGTCCTTAGCCCACTTGACGTGTATGAATAGGGAATTCTTTGGATCATTTACAATGGCAACAAAAAGCCACAAAGGGATTTTGGTTGAAAAGGAGCTTCCTGAGAGTGAAAGTTAGATATGCACACACGCGCAGCTGTGGTGAGGAGAGCACTCTTCGGCGTGGAGCCGATGTGGCCAGTTGGCGGCTAGGAAGTCATTATAACAGTCTTCGGCTTGAAGCCGATCAGAAGAGTCTTCGGCGTGCAGCCGATGAGACAAAAGTCTGAGGCGTGAGGGCGATAAAGGCAGTCCGCTGGTTTTGTCTGGAATATTTGTCAGTTCTTATATATGAGGAACGAATAAATTTATCGAGTAATAAACATTCTGCATTCAGTAACTCTAAACAGAGATTGGTAACCCTTGGTCGGCAACTTTCCTTTAGATGTTTTAAAAGAGGAAGCCTTAAATAAATAAGTTGGAAACGGGCATTCAAGTGTTATTAAAATCTCCTTCTCACACCCATCCACGCATACCCTGAGAGAAACCTCATTGCTCGCCGACTTATTTGCACGCCATTACATTTTAGTTACAAATTGGCGTCCGCAACGTAGAACTATTTGTTCGCCACATACAAATTTGCTTCAAGTTGATAATTGTTTCACAAAGTCTACAAGACTTCATAATTGAATTTCTGTATGTAATGTGAATTTGTTTTGTATGAACAATAAAAAAGGTAATTGAAAAAATAATGTGTGCAAGATTGAATAGCGTAAGTCATGTGAGAACACGGTCAAATGCTGGAAACTTACTTTTAGATTGTATTGATGCCAGCAGAGCAATCAGCCAGGTGCATAGCAGGCGATGAGAACCAAAACAGTTTCAAAGCACTACGAGTAAACACACTTGATTCCACGAAAATCAATACACAAAATTCTTTGTAATATCGCATAGAACATTAATATAAACTGCTTTTCACAAATAAAAGTAACCGGCCACATTTAAACACAAAACCCTCGTGGAACAAAACGCACCTGTCAGACTCAAACCACATCAAAGCTCACACTAATCGGCAGAGCAAAGTTCCGAAGGTCATAACTCCCAAACCACTAAAACAAGTACCGCACAATCAAGTTAAACCACGCCACAAATCCATAAATGGTGGAAATGTAAACACTTTCCCCCAGCGCATATATTATATATGACAAGACCTACACTTGACAGTTTGTACCGCTGTAAACGTAAGTTATAAATATATAAATTATCATTACGGCATTCTTTATCATAAATTAAAATCTGCCCAAAATTATAATTTTACTTACTTTTAAATTTATCTTCTACTAAGTAGTGTATTCTATACCGAGCGGGATGGCTCAGGCGGTTTCGCCTGTGGCCCGCAATCGGGAGGCCCAGTTCGAATCCCGTGGCCGACCTACTTGACCATGTTTTCTTTTCAGGGGTTTTGCCAGGTCACTAGGCGAATGGTGGGTAGGTTAATTACATCCCCTGAATTTACTGTCCCTCCATTTCATCTCCATTATCATCTCTCATCTGGTTGGTCTCTTTCAGGGTAGAAGTGTCGGTGGGTGTCAAGAGTTGCATGGCAGGATGATATGCTCTGAGGAAAACTACTTCCTCCTCCGGTAGGTCAATTGCCGGTCTCCGCTCCTGTGCTGGGACAATTTCGGGACCGCCAGCCAGGTACGTTATAGGCTCGGATCGCCTGCGTGATACCTTTGGGGCTCAGCTGCTGCGCTCGTTGCCATCCCGCAGTAGGGGAGCGTGTTCTTTGTCCTGGCCTGTCGGGGAAAGTCTCTATCCAAGTCAACTGCAGGGACCCTGCCCTCTGTACTGCCGTGGCTCCTTGGGTCAGCCACCCTCTTTCTTCTTGGTTCCATCCTTCCTCCCGGGAGAGCCCCACTTGGGGCATAGACACAATGGGCCCAGCATGGTGGCCTACGTACCGAATCCCCTCAGTAATCAAATCCCAATCCTCCTCCCACTGTATTCAATTCATGCCGGAGCGTCTACTCCCATTAGTCCTGGACCCGTAGGACCAAGGACCCGGGCCTCCTTCAACCAGGGAGTTACCGAGCTGTCCCAAAAGGGCGCCTTCGCCTCTGAGGCTCTTTCCTGGGGCAAGACCTAGAGACTAACAAGCCCCCCCCCCAAACTGGTCCTGTGGACTCAAGACGGGATGCGCGCCAACTCCAAAATAGGAAGGCTACCGATATGACCTCGGTGGGGCCGCCTGGTGATCTAGCACACCTTCTACTAGCTATGCTGGATAGTACGCTTCCCTCAACCCCGTTCGGAGACGTACCCGATCTCCCACAGGTATCGATTCCCATTGTATTCTACCCAAACTTGGAAGAGATTTCACCAGAAGTATGTTTTGAGGTCCCCTGAACCGCGTTTTTATAAATACTTGTGTACTGTCTGCCCAACACATGAAAGCAAGATAGAGGAATGTGCAATGTAAACACTAGGACTCGGAAGTTTAGCAAAGAAAAATAATAATACAGCTGGTTCGTAGTGACAGGCTTATATTTATGCTCGCTTTCCGGATATGATAAGAATGCTAGGTTTATAGCTATATTTGCAGTTATTGAAACGAATATTATATATAGTAGCAAGGGTGACACATATGCAATCTCATATACCCCCTTTTTAGTAAATAGATCCACTAACAGAACAGATAAACAGTTAAAACTACCCTTCCTATTCAGACCCCGCTTGTCTTCTTGCACTCAAAAACGAAAAGACTACCAAAACAAAACTTTATATGTTTAATTTAAGCATCCTTCAAGGATACGACATAAGATTTTCAAGAAAATACAATTGTTTATTTTCTCAAAAATGTTTAACATTGTTGACTAAAATCCCCTATTTTTAATATATTTTCACTGTAAATGAAATACATATCTTGAATTTACTCGGAATAACCTCTGAATTCCTCTACATTCTCGATGAATTTTACTTAACTGTAAACCGTGACAGACAAAACCTTATTACAAACACACACACACACACACACACACACACACACACACACACACACACACACACACACACACACACACACACACACACAGACACACACACACACACACACACACACACACACACACACACACACACACACACAGTATTTCATTAATACATACAGTTTATATCTAGTAAATGTTTTGTGGAACAAACCACAACATTTAAGATACTTTTTATTAATTGTAAGAATTTTCAAATACTTATACTTTGCTCGTAAAGTTGTTCTCTCTGTCTCCCCCTCTCTCTTATTTTTTGACCATGCGAACAGAACATATTTCAAAGATTTAAAACAACCACCTTTTTAATGTTTACTTTCACTTAAGGTCTACTGTATTCCTCCATTTCCCTTGCATGTAAAAGAAAATCAAAAAGTATAGAATATTTGCAAATGTTTAACTCAATTAGCTTGAAATAGCGGAATAAATGTTTGTAAGAAATGAAATGAAATCTGCAGCGTTTAATGCCCACCGCAGGCGGTCACACTGGTGATCAATGAAATGAAGATGGAGCACCGGTGGAATGAGATGGCGGGGGAAACCGGAGATCCCGCAGAAAACCCGCCCCAGCCCGTGTGGTCCATCACAAATTTCACTTTGCGGTCGCCTGAATGGAACCCGGGCCGCCTTGGTGACAGACGAGCGGTTTAACCACTCGTCTACGGCGCGGCCTAAGTGCTTGTAAGATCAGTGTGGACAAGTGCAGTCAACATCATATGCCTAGAACACGTCAATTTTTTCAAGAATTTCCTCTATAATTTAATATGTACTTATAGGCACATTTTTTAAGCAATGTAGGCACAAGACTTAAGTTTCAAGTATATTTTTAAAACGTCATTTTGCATCATCTCTGGTTCGATACCACTCTTAGGTATAGATTATACAACCAAGAGACACATCGCGCAAATAGATCTATTTTGGTAGCAAGGAATAAAGTTATGGGAAGCACAGAAAACTACAGACCACAGGCATAGAGAGGCCAAAGAGATGCACAGTTCTGTGTTCGGAGACTCATCCCATTGTTGGAGCAACCTAGAAAGGGCAGTTGTTAATTTGCAACTACTTTTAGTGCATCTGTACCTGAGATTCCATTCTACAAAATTTAGCCTTTCAATTGTTGCCAAAGAGAGTTTGTTTCTGCTTTGTGTTTATTCATCCATGTGTGAATTAGTTGCGGACAACTGCGGCTGATGATGATGGTACATTTAGAAGTGCAGATGCCAGGAACTTATCGGTTACCAACTGATTGAGTATTTGTGCACACATATCTAGGAGAAATGCATGAGATGAAGGCACCAAAACGAACATCAACAGCAGGGACGCTCACTTAGTGGCTTGACTTGCCGATCGTGTCCCCATCTGCCGGAGGGTCCCCATCTCAGGGTTCCCCTCAAGCGGGAATCGGGGAAAGAGTCATTCGATGTTGGAGCCTCAAATGGCCAACCTTTCCGAATCCAAGAAGTTCTAACACGCTAGCCTCTGTGTCATCTGCCCATTGTCAACCGACACACAGCCTGGGAGTCGTAACACGTAAGAGGCAGACGAAATATGAGAAAATGGGAGAGAGGATAGCCGTGGTAGAAGAACTATTCCAGCATTCAGCTTCTGACCAGAAAAGTAATACTATAAAAATACCATAATCAGGGTATGGAGTCATCAGGGATCGAACCCAGGACTTCCCGAATTCAAACTGCAGCTGCAGTTGGAACTGAGTGGACTCGGTACGGTGGTCCAAACTTAAGTCCTTTGTACCTATGCACACAAGTGAGGCTTCGCCGGGAAGTAAGAGTGAGGCGAGAGGAGACAAAGGGCGGCTGTTTCAAAGAGCCGCAACAGTGCAGAGGGCAGGGTCCTTACATTTTACTTAGTTGGAAACTTCCGCCGACAGGCCATGACAACGGACATCCTACCCTAAAGTGTTTCAGAAACAGTCCCACCAGCAGACCTAGGTTCGGAGAACGGCAACCGTCCTACTGGAGGAGGAATTGTTTACTCTGAGTATATGATCCTGTCATGCACCGCCGAGAGACCCGCCGACACTTCTACCCTGGAATATAAACATAGATCAGCTAGATCGGACACGGAAATCGAACCCGGGCCTACCGAATGTAGGCCACAGATGAAACCGCCTGAGGCATCCCGCTCAGTTCCACAGAGCTACTCCCTCATTTAACCTAAAACAAATGCACGATTTTATGAGTGCCACCCGAGAATCTCGCCCCACAGTTTCAGAACCACTATGAGTTATCAAGGGTGGGATTTGCTTCAAACCGCAACTCTTGTAAAACCAATCGTTAAAGCTGAACCAGTGAGGCTGTCACGTTTTGAGAAATAATATATGTTCCATTGCAACATGGACATGGCAGGTGACGTGTCACACAGCCCTGGAAATGCTTGCTTTATTGTTACACGTATTCAATTAGCATTATACAAACACGTTAAGCGGATGATACTAATATCGGGTACGCACTAATCACATCACCTACCTTATATGTGCTTCAACAGATCCAATTATGGTCTCTTCCTTCATCATTACGCAAGCCCATTTCTGTTGAGAACAATGTTCTTATGCTGGAAATGTTGTAGAAAATTTGATGCTACACTTCCGGGCAGGATCTTATGACAAAGATTTCTTTAGCATTGTGATTTTTTTAAATTTATGTCCTCCAACGTAATATATTGGATGATATATATTCAGCCACATCAGACGATGAATCTAATGTATCAAGCGATACTCATATAAACACAGACTCAATAAAGCTCAGAGTTATTCGACATCCATTTTTAAAGGTAAGCGAAATCCCCTGAAAGAAACCTGCCCTGGCCGAGTTTCGAACTCGGAATCTCCTGAATGTGAGACAGGCATGCTACTCTCACACAGAGGTGGGCTAGCAGTTATATATAAACTCGAAGTTATCTTCCAGGACAATCCACATTGAGTGAAGAGTGACCTCCCTCTGACGACCAGGGAGTTACCAAAAGGGCACCCGGCGCCTCCATGGGGCTCTCTATAGGGCAAGACCTAGAGACTAACATGCCCCCCATCTGGTCCTATGGACTCAAGACGGGATGGAAGTGGATACGCCACTTACGCGCGTCAACCCCAAAGGGGAAGGCTACCGAAAAACCTCGGTAGGTCCGCCTGGTGATCAAGCAAACCATCTACTAGCTATGCAGGCTAGTACCCAGGAATATATGGCTTCCCTCAACCCCATCTGGAGACGCATCCGATCTCCCACGGGTATTGGGAACCACTGCCCTCTCGAGTCCAACCCAATCCGAACAGCTCCCATTCAGGGAGCAACTCGAATCTTCGGCCCAAGGTTCCTCTAGTAACGTCAGAGGTACCACGAGTGCTAGGGGTCCGGAGTCTGCACCACGGCAGCTGAAGGGGACGGGTCCCCTCCCCTACGGGGGTAGCAGTTGACTACTTTACGGAGGGGATTTGGCACCAAGGCCCACTTGGTCTTTATACCTATGCTCACAGGTGGGGCAGAGGAAGGATGGGCCGAGAAGAGACAGAGGGTGCCATCCCAAAGAAACCACGACAGTGCAGATGGCAGAGAACACACACTTCGCCATATGGAAACTCTCGACAGGCCAGGGCAACGGGTATCTCATCCTACTGGTTCGGAAACGGCCCCACCACAGACCAGGTTCGGAGACCGGACGGAGGAGGAAATTTTACTCAGAACATATCATCCTGCCATACACCACCGGGACACTCGCCGACAAGTTCTCCCCTGAAAGAGACCACCAGATGGGAGATAATCTGGAATTATAATCGAGATGAAATGGAGGAAATGGAAATTTGGGAAATGTAATTAGCCTACCCAACATCTGCCTGGCAGCCCGGAAATAAAACCCGAAAAACAAACCCATACCTCAGGTAGGTTGGCCACGGAATCGAAACCGGACCTCCGGAATACGTGCCACAGACAAAACCACCTGGCCCATCCCGCTCAGTTAGCAATATGATACACATGACTTCTTAAGGGAAAGACTATGAAAATATTGATAACTGTACTGTTACGCTTATATGACTCTCTGTTATTGTACAAAATAGCTGTTTACAATCTAGTATATTTTTTGTGTACTTCATGTTAGTAGAGATAAAAACTTGCAGACAATAAGCTATTAGTAACTTAATATGGGATATGGGATACAGATAATGATAATGATAATGATGATCATAATAATAATAATAATAATAATAATAATAATAATAATAATAATAATAATAATAATAATAATAATAATAATAATAATAATAATAATAATAATAATAATAATAATAATAATAATAATAATAATAATAATAATAATAATAATAATAATAATAATAATAATAATAATAATAATAATAATAATAATAATAATAATAATAATAATAATAATAATAATAATAATAATAATAATAATAATAATAATAATAATAATAATAATAATAATAATAATAATAATAATAATAATAATAATAATAATAATAATAATAATAATAATAATAATAATAATAATAATAATAATAATAATAATAATAATAATAATAATAATAATAATAATAATAATAATAATAATAATAATAATAATAATAATAATAATAATAATAATAATAATAATAATAATAATAATAATAATAATAATAATAATAATAATAATAATAATAATAATAATAATAATAATAATAATAATAATAATAATAATAATAATAATAATAATAATAATAATAATAATAATAATAATAATAATAATAATAATAATAATAATAATAATAATAATAATAATAATAATAATAATAATAATAATAATAATAATAATAATAATAATAATAATAATAATAATAATAATAATAATAATAATAATAATAATAATAATAATAATAATAATAATAATAATAATAATAATAATAATAATAATAATAATAATAATAATAATAATAATAATAATAATAATAATAATAATAATAATAATAATAATAATAATAATAATAATAATAATAATAATAATAATAATAATAATAATAATAATAATAATAATAATAATAATAATAATAATAATAATAATAATAATAATAATAATAATAATAATAAACTGCATTCCGAGGGCATGAACCAATGACTGCAAAAGTAGTGCTTGAAAATAAGGTAATGCAACATTTACCTAGAATTTAAAATAAATGGTACAATAATTTTAAATTAAGTTCTATAGAACAATGACTTTTATTGAATTTGCAATAGGGAAGTGAATGTTGGACGTTATCCAAAGATCAAACGAGAAGAGAGTCAACAAACATTAGCTTACCGAGAATCGTTGGTACACACTTCCAGGTCATGTTAGAAGTGAAGAGGTTAGGAGAGAATTAAAAGCTTTAAGTATAAATTCATTACATAGACAAGATGTAAAATCATATTAAATTTCCAAGAAAAGAGTAATCAAACTAACATTTAACTAAAAGCCAAAGGCGAGAAGAAACAACAGATGATAAGTAATAATGGCAATACTAATATATAGATATATAAGGCACACAATGTCAACACTTGTGACAACAATTTATAGGACATTCACTGTTACTGATTTGAATTTTTGAGCACCTTATGCTGTTTTTGAGAGCTATGTCCCCATTCAAACTTTTTTTAACTATCAAATAGTGCAATTTCAACTCCAGGGTATACCGTTACGCTTTTTAACATCTGATTAAGCTTCAGCTTCCTACATCTGTCATGTATCTAAAATGAAATGCGTAGTTAAATTATTCGTGCAAATGATTAACGCGATTGATCAGATACAGATAGAGCCCGCCTCGGTAGCGTGGTGGAAGCGTGTCTACCTCACGTTCAAGAGGTCCCGAGTTCGAATCTCGGTGAGGGTGAATTACCTGGTTAAGGTTTTCTCCTGGTTTTTCTCCTGGGTTTTCCCTTATGCTTATAGAGGAATGTCGGGTAACTCTAAGCTCTATGGACCCTGGACACATTTGAGCATCATCTCACACATTTCATTCACAGTCGGATATGATTTAACGTTGGTGGACGAGAAATTAAAAAAAAAGAAAAAAAAGGACACAGATAAAAGAAACAACTTTTCTAACAATATTTTGCTTAAGCGTGAATGAGAAATCTCACTTAAACACATTTCATCAGATTGTTTTATCAAAAACTGCAGAAATTTTCCAACAATGCCAAACGAGAAAGAGTGATTTCAATAAATTCTCATTTGACATAAATCTTGTTATAAGGTTGCACATCTTCAAACATGTATCCTTATATTATTTCAGGGAAAGACGCAACCATTGCTTTTGCAGAACCTTGTTTATGGGGGAAAAGCGTTTAAAGTGAGAAGGTTCTTTATATATTTTGTTTATTGATGAACAGTACCCTAAAACTCCAGTTTTAAAATTCATAACCACGAGAAATATTAACATTAATAATAGTAAAATAACAGTAAAATTAGTAAAAATCGACTTATTAACAAGGCTTCTAAATGTTTAGCACACGTTTAAAACTACAGATTTTTCTGGCTGTCAACAGACAACCTTTGTCTCATTTTCATATGCTGTGTGTACACTTAAGGGTACTCAATTTTTCACGAAACTGTAATAAAAGTAAATTTTAAAAGTTTTAATGAAGACGTCTCTGAAGCACTACAGAATCAGGAAACAATTTATCTTTCATTTCATTTAAATACTGAAAAGGAAGTCTAAACGGACAATGTCCGAGAAAGTTCTAAAATGGATTCTCTTTCAATCTTGTTTTATTATGCTTTCGCCACTTTAAAATACTGTGATGCAACTTTTGTTCTACTTATTTGATATTCCATCGTCTGAAAGTATCCCACCTCGGTAGCGCAGATGGTAGCGCGTCTGCCTCACGTTCAAGAGGTCCCGAGTTCGAATCTCGGTCAGGGTGAGTCACTTGCTTAAGTTTTTTCCGGAGTTTTCCCATATCCTTCAAGACAAATGTTGGGTAACTGCAAGCTCCAGTGATCCTGGAATCATTTGAGCATCATTTCACCCAGTTCATTCACCGTCCTAACGATGGAGGACGTAAATTACAAAAACAAAAAAAAGCAAACAAAAAATCATCTTAAGGGTTTTAATAATGGAATACACCTTTGATGTATAGAGAATTACCATCATAATTATATATTATCTTTCTAGGAAAAATGTATGTGCAATAATACGAGGTACGTCCAGAAAGTAAATTCTGTTTGGTAACAAAATTAAATTGTGTACAGATATAGAAAAACTATTTATTGCACAAAATTCTACAACTCTTAAACTACTTTTCTACATAACTGCCGAAATTTTGCAGGCATTTATCATAGCGAGGCACAAGTTTTTGTATACCTTCTTCATAGAAGTTTGCCCCCTGTGTCTTCAACCAATTGGAAACATTTTTTTTCAGATCTTTATCATTGTTGAAGTGTTGACCGCCAAGGAAAGATTTGAGATGCAAAAAATGATGAAATTCGCTAGGAGCGAGATCAGGGCTGTACGGGGGATGGTCAAACACGTCCCAGCCAAATCCCTGTAGGATATTTTTCGGCGCATTTGCAGTGTGTGGTCGTGCGTTGTCGTGAAGAAACACAACGCCTTTTTCCATCGCAAATTTGCTGATAAATTTCAATTGGCTTCACTTTCCTAGCATTTAGAAAACGAATCACTGATCTGATTTCACAAGCGGCGGGGTTTTCAATCAACACCGACATTGTAAACAAGCACAACAAAGCGTACGTGGCTGACAGCGATCTCACAAAGGCACAAGTTTCTTCTCCTTGATACAGAGCGTCTACCGCGCATGTGCGGAACTGCGATTGCAGCGCTGCAGCGGAAATAAATTGAAACAGAACTTACTTTCTGGACGCCCCTTGTATTTAACAATTTAATCTTTTAAATGTTATTTTTTCCTACAAAGGTACAGTTAACATTACAGTTCAAGTACATGATATAATGCGCAGTGGTTTATGTTGGTGAAGAAATACTAAAACGTCTCCGTCAAGCCCTTACTTGGTTCTAGCACTGCCCTAAAGTTTGTCTTACTCCACGCTTTATGTTCACTCCTGAATCCACATGCCATGTATATTCATAGCTGAATATTTTAGTTCCAGATCAATATGGATTTATCCAGGGACTAGCATGTACCATCATTGCAAGCATACCTTCCGGCCACTCAGGTGAAATGTTTTAGCACTCATTTGTTTTTGCCGTTATTCTAGGTCTGATGCCTGTCCATAGAGTCGGGCTTCAGCTCAAGCCAATAATATATTGACAATAGCCACCACGTTTCCTTGCACTCGAAAACTATGCAAATTAATGTTTTGCTTTTTTTTAAATATATATCTATGTATATAGATATATATTTTTCTCTTTTTCTTATTTAACCGATTTTTCATTATTTTCGTTTATTGTCTTATCTATTTTCCTAATTTCACAAATATTCACTATACACATAAACACCCATGCCCAGGGCGGGACTCGAACCCGCGACTCTCTACGCGGCGGAACACTAGAGTGATTTAATTAGTTTGAGTATACCTGTGACAAATGTCAGTTGAATTGACTGAATGTACATAAATTTAAAATTTTAGTAGTGTGTATTCTTAAGGATTTATATTTTCTTGAAAAAAGCTGAATATTAGTCTTAGTTCCCTGCAATAACAAACCAGGAATATTTTGATCTTACATTTTTGGGATCAAACTCAAGTTCATCCTTGCAACCCTGGCAAAGAAAGCTAGGATCCGGATCAGAGCAAGAACATTTGGGCTTCATCGTTTATTAATTGAGGGGTGTCACAGTTTGCTGGGCATTTTATGGACCCTTTGCTCCGGTCTAATCCACTTTAGCCTATTGACCAAAGATGTTATGTAATGTGTGAAACCACCTGTTCACCCTTCTGAAGGGTTAACGTCCGGACAAGGCGAGGTGAAGTGGGGGATTACTGCCCCCGTGTGACCTATCTTAACTTTTAATCTGAGCAGCGCTTTAAAGCGAAGTATTCATTTAGTTTATTCCCAATTAGAAGTCTTTGAAACCGACTTTGAAGGAAGTCTTTGAAAGTACAGCTTTCTTGAATATGTTAAGAGGTTAATTCCGTATTATTCATTCAGTAACGAACTATATTGTATTCCTCTTTCCCATTTCAGGGATTAGAATGACAACTCTTCCGAAGCCACTGCATTATTTCTATCTCTTCCTGGGTCATCCAGTCCTTTTCTCTTTAGTCATATCAATTATGGATGAGACAGGATATTGACAGAAGTCTCCTTTGCTTTATGTTCGTTTTAGCTTATTTGTTGTATTGTTTTCATTCAGTTCACGTATATTTAAAACATCCCTACGGTTAATTAATTTGATCCCTCTTGTACACCTTTTCTCTTCCTTAAAAATAAAATTCACTAGCGAATGCAAAATAACGAGAATTAAACAATGCCATTTTTAGATTATACTGGCACCCAATTATCTGAACGCATGAGCAACTGGAGGTAGGTAAGGGACAGGAGGCATTCAGGCCACGTCCACCCATTTATCTTGTAGCGCTAACATAGGGAATGGTTAGGGAAGTGTCACTAGGCACTGTACCGTCTCTTTTCCCTCCCCCTGGCGTCTGGAACAATCGGGATGATTCACTGGGACGCGAAACTTTCAGACACAGCGATCAGCGTATATAAGGGATGCAGTGGACGAGTCAGCACAGCTCTTGGCGAGCAGTCGTGAAGAGCGCAGTGCTAGCGAACGGATTGGAAGACTGTGTACGTGTATCAGAGGAGTTGTACGTAATTGCGAGTGTGGATTGGACCTGTACCAGACGAACTGGTGGGTTGTAATTGTGTGCGCTATGTAATTCTATGTAACCGGCAAGTGTTCAAACTGTAATTCGGTGGAAATAAAGAACATTTCGAGTTTGTGCAATTGGACTTTTAATTCTACGAACCCACAAAGTCACAATACTGTAAAAACTTACTTTTTGAGAATCGCGATATTGGTTCCGTGGCAGCTTGTGAGGCTTGAATTCGGAAAATGTCAGGTTCGATTCCTAGCAACTGCCACTCTTAGTATGGACTATTCAAGAAGTGAACCATTTTCTGCACTCACCTTTACCCATATTATTATCTGTTTAAGGATTGAAGGACCAGATTTCGGTGCTCAATTTGTTGCGTCTGGGCGGTCTTCCTGGCGTTGGTGGGACCGGCTCTCTCCAAGCGATCTCCCTTGCAGGAATTTCGGAAGAGTAATCCAATTGTATACAGATTTCTCGATTATTTTTAAAGGACTGTCAGTAGTGAGACTGGCCAATAATTGGAAAGGTATTTGTGTTATTTTTATAGAGGCTCCAGAGTTGTTTAATTTTTTGCATAAATATCTCTGACAAAAATATAAAAATTCACATAGTACTAAGAATCTTACTCTGCTCTGGTAAGATATATTTTAACCATTTGATACTTAACTCATCCCCCACCGTGACAGACTTTTGTTTTTAATAAGGCAAGCTTAAACATCGTCTGTTGCCCTCAATATGGAAACGTTAGAAACCCCGCCTAAGCTTGCACATCTCTCTCAGAGTGCGTTTGAAGCACAAAGCGGGCATGAGGGTCCACATTAGTGCTCTGCCCTGGTTTCGTGTTCGTGTTCCTTTATTCCATCAACTCCCTGCGATGAAAATACCTTTCTTTCCCGAGTCCCAGAATGGACAGCCTGAGTGAAACTTCCATGCACTACGTGCACAGTGAAAATCAAGGCTCAAGCTGATGTGAGGATGCTATTCTACATAAGTCATAAGTGACTGAAAATGATGTATCTAACCAAAAGCTTTCTGTTACACCAGTTCACCTTGTTATTTTATATTTACTACATAAAATAAACATTTGTTTTCCCTGTACGTGCTTTTTTCGTGTATCCGCGCGTCTATGGACAGTATAACTTAAGAACGGGAACTCCATTAGGTATCTTACTTTCTATTCAAATTTAGCATCCATCAAGGATGCGACATTAAGATTTTCAAAAAAATTCTCCGGTTTATTTTTTTTAATGGAGCATTTATCCAAAGGTTTCATTTTTTTCAAAGACAGCTCAATCGATATGGATTAAAGTATCATATGTTTACGATATTTGCAAGACAAATGAAGTGTAATGTTTGAATGTTTAGTGAATAGCTTCTGAAAGCCATTCATTCTTCTTCTAATCAGTAAACTGTAGGGGATATAAACAATATATTGTGCTGAAAACAATATAGCACGTAATTTATTATCACATGTGAAGACGCTACAACGCAGTGAATGTTTGAATACCTTATTTTTGTTCTTAAACAGGGTAATACAGATTAACTGTGCATGTTTTTGTTGAGGTGATATAATTCGAACCCTTTTTTATGTTTCGAGTGTTGAAGGGGTTAAGAGAGGGGATCTGTGTTACTTCCTATCTGCTGCTAGGCAACATTGTACTACCCCACGTGGAGAAACAGATGACCTTCACGTAACTTCCTTTAAAATACAGATTGTATAAGTAAAAACATTAAAACGGAAAAATCATAACTAAGATATGTCTCATCCATGATCATTTGAATAGTTGCTCGTCTATCTTCCAGTATTAAACAACATCTGTCAGAAGCATGTGACCAGTTTGAAACTTCCTTTTCTACCTCACAATAGTGTCATGCGATGGGCAATCATTTCCATAAACAGCCGTCATCCCATCGTGGAATTCCCGGTCAGTTTTGCCCTTCAAATGCAGGAACTTGATCACACTACGACCCTCAATTTTCTCCATCTTATACCTCAATCACTTCTGGCACTCACTGTAGAAAACCAAGAGGACTCAAATCACTGAAACTACCAATATTATGTCCCGAGGGATCAATGATAGCACAAAAATTGTCATCACTCTGGCATAAAAACTACCGGGTTACATTTAAAACTTTTCGACACCTCCTCGTACACATACAATATTAAAACATCTAAAAGGTCATTCAGAAGCTGTAAATTTACATAATATAAATTGACACCTAGCTCAAAAATGATGGATATCTCTCAGCTTATCGATAATCCCTGGAATGACAGGTTTGTCGAGTAAATTGTCACATGTTATAAACAAAATGAGTGTATTACAGCAAACCTGACACATCGTAACAGTGGCTCGATACCCGACAGCCTCGGAACTTGTTAAATAAAATCTCTTTGACCCCAAAATAATTACATGTGTCTGGTGGAATTTTGAAGGTATGATAAACTGGGAATTCGTTCCAATGAATGTGCAGTCGACGCGGATCTGTGTTTTCAACAACTGGAAAAATTTCACCAAGCTTTGCAGCAAAGATACGAGGGCTGTTCAATAAAGACTGACCTTTTTTTGACAACATACCTTTACTTATCCTCATAATTTTGATGGTCCTTCTCAAAATAGTCTCCCCTGAATGAGATGTACTTGTCCCAGCGTTTCTGCCAGTCTTCAAAGACATGCTGGAAACCATTTTTGAGAGATCCTTCAAAATCGCCTCCGCAGCCTTCACCAAAGGGGTTTCTTCAAGTTAGGGAATAGAAGAAAGTCACATGAGGCTAGATACGGACTATAGGGAGGGTGAAGGATGCACTTCACCTTGATTTTTGCAAGTAATTCAGCAACAATATTCGCCACATGCGGCCGCGCATTATCGTGGTGCAGCATCCAGCCTGCTTCACGGAAATGTGGCACCCAATGATATTTTACAGAAGACTTGTCAATTTGTTAAAAGTGAGATATGTTTTATATAAAATATGAGTAGCTAGCATGCTTAATTTGTAAGATTATTCACTCAGACTAGGCAGGTGTTCACCATTCCTTCCAAAAGCGCTTTCAATTCAACTCAAAAGTGATGAATTTTAAGTAATTAACTGAAATTATATGTATTAACTTGAAAATAAGAATTTATCGATGTGTTGGAGGTAGCCTACAGTGATTGATTAAGAAGGAAAGTTCGAGTAAAATGTAATCCAGATTATACAATTAAATAATATATTACGAAACCGGAGTCATATAAAATTTTATTTCTGTCACTAAAAATCCACACCTGAAATAAAAAGATATCATGGACTCTTATTTAATCAAATTAAATTCAGTCGATACAATTAGTGACCTGAAGAAACTGAGCCTTACGAACTTACGACATGTGAAAGCATTGTGCTTGTAGCGAAGAAATACCGCTACATATTTGGCCCAATCGTGTGGTTGAATAAGCTGGAGAATTATATCGCCACAAAATGCAGGAACCTCATCACCTTACAAGCCTCAATTTTCTCCATCTTACACCTCACTCATTTCTGGCACTCACTGTAAAAACAAAAGTACTCAAATCACTGAAACTACCAACATTATATCCCGAGGGATCAATGATGACACTGAAGAATTTTTATAACTCTAGTATAAAACCTAGTGGGGGATAGTTAAAATTTTACGACATCCCTTCTTAAAAACACTCATTCGATATTGTGAAAAATCTACTAAGAATTTTTGGCTGTAGGTAAACTTTTATCATCCTAGTGGTAATTTTTTGGCAAAATGACTATGAGAGGCTGTGAACAGCCTTCTATTTGAAATTGTAAAAATTATATGACAGGGAAGATTTATAAAATTACAATATGAAGAGTGTTGAAGTGTTTACTAATGAGAACTTAATATACCACACAGTCAGTATTAAGGAACTGTGAGTCATTTATTAATGATTGTTAAAATATACAAAGTAAGGCTACTATGTTTTTTATGTTAAACTTCTTTCCGTTCTTAAGCTAATAAAGAAACTAAAGATTTATTACTTCTGGAGATTAATTCTAAGGAAATAAAAAACTTAAATAGTTCTGTAATCCGTGGAGCTACATATTTTCACAGATTTGTTGCGAAAATACAGTCGTACACGATAGTCTGGATACTTAGTACATCTCGTACTTCACATCTCTCCAATTTTAACAGCTTTTTATTATCACATCACTCAGCTGGGTTCTCCGAAACCTCTCTTTTCCAGCATTTCTCACCTACATTTCTCCCCTTTCTATATCAGTGTTATTAATCTTCATTTGCTGCTATTATCTCACCTGTTTTATTTCACCTCACTTGTTCGTATCCTCCCCTCCATCTCTCACAGCCCCTCTGGCTTCTCTACTCCCTTTCTGTGATTTTCGCAGGAATTTGTACTTTGTTTACTACGTACCGTATAAAGGGGACGTATCTGTTGATTTCATCAACAAATTCAACAGTGCGGCTTCGCACGAAATATTGGTTTGAGACCTCTGAGAAAAAATATAAAAAGGTCAAAATGTGTCTATGTGTGCGTCTTTGAACACCATAAATCAAAAACAAAAATTTGGTTAAAGCAAAATTTAGTATTTGAATTTAATATTTTCCAAGAATATCACACAGAGGATTTCAATAAATGCTTCCATTCCGTACTATCATTTACATGGATGTAACAGCAGTTTGGTGATGGGAAGATGGGAGGCACGTTGACTACCTCGAAGCACTAGGTTGGGAAGCCGAAATTCCCTTTACATACGTGTAAGATGTCCCACGTAGCTGCGAGGGTCGTGGGGCTAAATCCGGACTATAAGGAGGGTGAAGGATGCACTTCACCTTGATTTTTGCAAGATATTCAGCAACAACATTCGCCACATGCGGCCGCGCATTATCGTGGTGCAGCCTCCAGCCTGCTTCACGGAAATGTGGCACCCATTGATATTTTAAAGAAGACTTGTCAAGTTGTTAAAAGTGAGATATATTTTATATACCCAATGATATGTTCAATATTTCAGAAAGTGATCTTAAGGTAACTCGTCGATCCTCTCTCACAATGGCAGCAGCAGTGTTGATGTTTACTTTCGTAAGAGTAGTAACTGGAGCACCGGGTCCACCTTCCTTTGAAATTGATTGTCTCCCCTCTTTCAAAATGTTAAACCACCGTCGAGCTGTGCTATAGGGAGGAACATACTCTCCATAGGCCTCCTGTAACACTGTATAGGCCTCAACTGAAGATTTGTTGAGACGAAAGCAGAATTTCAGAGCCGCACATTATTCCTCGCGTGTTACCTTTATTGCAGTGGTAGGCGATACTGAACATATATGAACGTGCCTGCTTCACACAGGCGGGAACCAGGATTAACCAACAATGAAACGAATACGGCGTGTTTATTTCACATTAAGCTAAGAGAATATAATAAGATTGAATTTTAGTGCGGAAAATTATGACCGTAAAAAATTATGATCATTCTTTATTGAACAGCCATCGTACTTAACACAAACAGTATTCTCTTGAAACAGGACAATATAAGATCTAATACAACTCAAAGATCAACAAACAAATTCAAGAATTGGAAGGAATTTAAATTCTACCTAATATTACACCATCAAATTATGATGATCTCTTCACAGGGCCTATTTTCCTACGCAGAAAACTTTTGAAGAATTTGGATGATGATGATGATGATGATGATGATGATGATGATGATGATGATGATGATGATGATGATGATGATGATGATGATATATAAGGGTGCTCAACTACGGCGGTCATCAGCGCCCTTTAAAAAAACTAGTCATGAAACTTTCCAAAAACTATACAAGTGTAACAAAACCCATTAAAAATACACGTACATAAAAAAACATCAATCAAAACCTACCAAAAATTTCGTTCACTAAATCCTAAACTCTAAACTAGACAAGAATCTAAAAACCTTCTCCACGGGTCTCCACGCACGGCCTACACGTGGGTGGGCCTGTTGACCGTCTCCCTCAACCACGAAGAGGAGCCCCCACGAGGGAGACTGTTGGCTCGGGACCCCGGGTGTGCCAAACCCGTACCTACCGAAGTAGCCCCCTGAGGGGGGGGGAGAATTTGGAGAAATTTAAATGGGTCTCAATGGATTTTTCACAGCAAAATCTAGAAATTTGCCTTGGCAGGATAGCAAACCTCGCTGTAAGATGGTTGAGAACTGCAAAACCTGGTTTGTTTTATTTTAAGATTAGAATAATTTTCTGTAGCTAGTCTGTAACAAGACATTTGAAATAACGTGTTGTTTAAAAAGCAGCATTGCTTATGTCATTATTATAAGAGTTGCTTAATCGGTTACACAGAACAAGATATATAGATAATATAACATTTCTCCTCACTTAGATAATTACTTCCAGCAAAGTATGTTTGCTGTGGGACATGAAGTCAAAGAATTGAAATATATTAACATCGAGGAGTTAATAGAAATGTTTGTGTGTTATTAAATTAAAATATGAAGCACTGAAATTTTGATTCCTTAACCGTAGTTTTCTGAGTAGCGTAAGAAATAACACTAGAATATTTCTCATTACCGTTATTATTAAACAAAAACACGAGGTAGTTGGGGAATTTAATGTCATGCCGGCACGTTGGCCATAGTAGCTCAATAGTTTAGAGCGGCTGGACGGAGACCAGAAGATACGTGGTTCAAATCCCGGCTATGGCATTGAATTTTTCAGTCTGGCTCTATCCCTTCATAGTGCGTCCCACACAGGGCTAGTGTGAAAGAACAATTAACTTATACGAGAACTGTTCAAAAAAGAATGATCATAATTTTTCGCACTAAAATTCAAACTTATTATATTCTGTTAACTTAATGTTAAACAAACACGCCGTAGTAGTTTCATTGTTGGTACTGCTGGTTACCACCTATGAGAACAAGGCAAGTTCAGACATATTCAGTATCGCCTACCGCTGCAATGGAGGTAACATGCAGTTAAAGTTGATGTTAGAGGAAGATCCGGATTTTCTTTCAAACGTAATCACTGCTGATAAAACTTGGCTACATCATTTTGATCCTGAGAACAAACAGAAAAGGTCAGTGTGGAAATCTCCTTCATCACCAACCCCGAAAAAGCAAAGTGGTTGCTTCTGCTGGGAAAGCTTTGGTCATCTCATTCTTATATATTCATGGAATGGTTTATCAGCATGTTGTATCTGCACACACATCAGTAACAGGACAATACTACAGGGATGTCCTGAAAACATTGCAAGTCCATATCAGGCGCAAAAGACCACATTTCCATGAAGCAGGCTGGATGCTGCACCACGATAATGCGCGGCCGCATTTTGCCAATGTTGTTGCTGAATATCTTGCAAAATTCAACGTGAAGTACATCCCTCACCCTCCCTATAGTCCGGATTTAGCTCCATGTGAATTTTTTCTATTCCCTAAGTTGAAGAAATGTCTTCGTGGGAGGCATTATCCATCATCAGAAGCAGTGGTGAAGGCTACGGAGGCGATTTTGAAGGATCTCTCAAAAAGTTGTTTCTAGCATGTCTTTGAGGGCTGGCAGAAACGCTGGGACAAGTGTATCGCATTCAGGGAGACTATTTTGAGAAAGACCATCAAAATTTTGATGATGATGATTAAAGGTACGTTATCAATAAAAATTGATCATTTATTGAACAGCCCTCGTATATAGATAATATAACATTTTTCCTCACTTAGATAATTACTTCCAGTCAAATAATTAAAATATATTACAATCGAGTCCTGTAAAATATTTACCTGGCCTATGCTTATATGCACAATTTTCCTGTAAAATTTGTGAGGAGTTAATACAACAGTTTGTGTGTTACAAAATTAAAATATGAAGCACTGAAATGTTGATACCTTAACCGTCGATTTTTGAGTAGTGCAAGAAACAATATTAGAATATTTCTCATTACCATTATTATTAAACAAAAACACGAGTCAGTTGGAGAATTTAATGTCATGTAGGCATGTTGGCCATAGTAGCTCAATGGTTTAGAGCAGCTGGTCGGGGACCAGAAGATCCGTGGTTCAAATCCGGCTATGGCATTGGATTTTTCAGTCTGGCTCTACCCCTTCATAGTGCGTCTTAAACACGGGTAGTGTGAAAGAACAATTAGTTTCTATTAAACAAATTATTTCTGTGTAAACTTTAAAGAATATTCAAAAACTGGATTAAGGTATTTTTATAACATTCCATCAGGTTTCGTCATATAAGGCAGCGATATGCAATTAATTCCCTGTGAATTTTCTGTAATATTTTTATCTCTTTGACAACTTTTAAAGCGCGTGTTTATATCAAACTGGGAACAGAATTTCATCCTAAGCGATATAGCGTTTTATTATCAAAGGGAGGCCGGTGAATGTAAATGTCAGCCTCTTCAAAACGTTAACTTCCTGTGCCAATAAACACTTCCTTTAGGTCTGTCACTGGAAAGAAACATTAAAAAAGGTATTTGGCGGAAATTGCCTTACACGTGTCTCTTGCAAACACAAGCGAGATACTACTCGCTTTAGCCCCAATGCCCAATTTCCCCATCGATCCGACATACCAACACATAAGTATATCTCTTAAGATGTGAGCGTTACTTTTTTATTATTAAAACTATATATACATATGTACTACATAAAAATATCAACATTTTCAGGGAAAAAATCACAGTAGACGACGGAGGGAGACATCCTAAATACTGCTACCTTTTTCCCCCCCTGTTTAACTTAACTCTTTGTATAAATGTCTTAAGTAATCATTTTAAATATCTCTAAGGAAAGAAAGACTATTGAACAAGTGTATTATTATTAGTTGCTTCTAACGAAGAAGCACTAGAACATGGCATGTTTTTCTCACCGGGCCATTATGGTTATCTTTCTGTGCTCGCGCAGATATAAAGGCTGCAATGGGGGACACACAAAAACAAATTATTTATAATGTGTTTCTCAAAGCGATCTTATGAAAACATTATGATACAAAATTAAGCAAACGTTACCGAAGGTGAAAGCTCTGGGCCCGGGTTCGATTCCTGGCTGCTGCCCCACCTTCTCTCTATCTGGCCCACGTGTTTTCCTTGTTTTCCCAGGTCGGTAAGCGGGTGCAGGTGGCTCCTGTTCCACCACGACTTTCCGTACTTCGTGTGCCCAACTTTTCCTTCATTGTTAACTGTTTCAGGGTTCAGGACCAGGCGACGTATTTGGAGGTCGGTGGAGGCGCATTTTGAAGAGGTATTTTCCTAGTGTCGTTTGGAACTGCTTAGCTAGGACCCGCTTCCGAGTGCTCTTGAGCGGGTGTACCTTTTGGGGTGTCCCTACGGTTCCCGTAGGGGAGGGGATCCATCCCCTTCAGCTGCCGTGGTGCGGGCGCATCGGATCCTTAGCACTCGTGGTACCTCTGACGTTACTAGAGGAACCTCGGGCCAAACATTCGAGCCCCTCCCTTTGGGAGTTGTTCGGATTGGGTTGGTCTCGAGGGGGCAGTGGTTCCGGATACCCGTGGGTGATCGGGTACGACTCCGGGCGGGGTTGAAGGAAGCCATTAATATTTCCGGGTACTAGCCTGTAGAGCTAGTAGAAGGTGTGCTAGATCGCCAGGCAGCCCCACCGAGGTCATATCGGTAGCCTTCCCATTTTGGTGTTGGCGCGCGTAAGTGGTGTTCTTGGACCAGATGGGGGGGCCTTGTTAGTAACGCAGGTCTTGGCCTATGGAAAGCTCCACGGAGGACGCCGGGTGCCCCTTGGAACTGCTCGGATACTCCCTGGTGAAAGAGGCCCGAGTCTTGGTCCTACGGGTCCAGGACTAATGGGAGTAGAACCTCTGGACTCAACTGGACTCAACTGTCCCTTTCGGTAACCCCAGGGTTTGAGGTACGTCATCGAACTTCAGAAATCCAATGTATTCTTGCGCACATCGTCATCCGAATCTCTCCCTTCACATCACTCTTCCAAAGGTCACAGTAGAAGCACAAAGGTCAAGCCTACGTGCGCTCTCTGCTCTGGTTGCTACCATTAGTATTCTGTATCTTTACCATTTATTCAGATAAACTTTAATTAACACCATCGCCCTCAGTGCAAACATTTTCATTAACCCTTTGACAAAGAATTAACTATAATAGAGTTGAGCTAGATATTACAATCATTGCATAAATCCTATTGGTTTTGACTATACTAAATCCTAATGCACATTCTTCGTTTACACAGGCAGCTAAGCCGTGTATATCTTTAATATAATTAGGTATCTGTAGGAGTTTCAGCGAACATCCTGGGTGGGTCGTTCTGCTAAAATTCCTCTCTCTATTAACTTGAAATAAGTCAGATTTTATGTAACTGTATCACCTGCATAAATGTTAGGTAAGTTTAATATCACTTAAAAGGTTTGTCTGTCTATTAGTTTGATAGTGTATTGAGTACTAAAGAGTACCTTGAGCCAGCCTTGACCTAGGTCCTTGCCCTTCTACCATTATTTAGAGGTTCCCTTCTACTACTTAAGTCCCTTCTCTTCCTTTCTATTTTTCCCTTTACTGATGGTAGTTCTTTTTTCGTCTATCTTGCATAAGTTTTTATCTTTCTTCCCAATTTTCTCTATTTGTCTAATATTTACATCTAACATTAGCCAATCAGTTTCACAATAAATATGACTCCTTCAATCATATGGATATATGGATATGGTATCCTTCCGAATACCTTGATTGTAGAAGTCTTCAGAATTCGCTTTAAACCACTCTTACACTTCATTAATGACGTCATTTGTGTTGTCAAATAGGTGACCAAGCAATGCATTTGTCATTTACGGGAACAAGAAAAGGACACTTGGTGAGCGATTGGGCGAATAAGGCAGATGCTATAAGGTCTAAAAGCCAAATTCCCTTGTTTTATCAATTGCAACTTGATATGCATGAGCTGCTACATTGTCAGCCAGAACACGAACACCTTTGGAGAGCATAAAGCGTCGTTTCTTAATTAGAGTTGCTCGTAACTTGTCTAGAAGATTGCAGTAGTATCTGCCAGTGATAGTTTGACCCTTGGCAAGATAATCTTTAAGGATGACTTCACGACAGTCCCAGAAAGTTGAATGCATGACCTTCCCAGCTCACCTTTGCACCTTTGCCTTTTTGGAAGGAGGGAGAATTGGCATGTTTCCATTCCACGCTCATGGTTTTTGTCTCTGGATCATATTAATAGATCCAGGATGCATCCATGGATACCAGATAATCAAAAAACTCATCTTTATCCTGTTCCAACAGCATCAACATCTGTCTTGAAAGGTCACGCCGTGTTTGCTTTTACAAAGGGGTTAGCAAACGCGGAACCCACCGTGCAGGCACCTTAGATATGTGCAGTTCGTCATGAATAATTTTCCACACACTACCATAACTAAGACGTGTCTCATTCATTGTCATTTGGATAGTTGTTCGTCTGTTTTCTAGTATTAAACACTCCACTTTCATCACTGTGACAGCATGGTCTGTCATTGACGGTCTATTGACTCATCTGTCAGGGACATGTGACCAGTATGAAAATTTCTTTTACACTTCACAATAGTGTCATACGATGGGCAATCATTTCCATAAACAGCCATCATCTCATCACGGGCAGTTTTGCCCTTCAAATGCAGGAACCTGATCACACTACGAGACTCAATTTTCTCCATCTTACACCTCAGTTATTTCTGGCACTCACTGTAAAAACAAAAGGACTCAGATCACTGAAACTGCCAAAATTATATCCCGAGGGATCAAGGACGACACTAAATAATTTTCATCAGTCTAACATAAATACTACCGGGTGATATTTAAAATTTTACGACACCCCTTCGTAAAAACACTCATTCGATATTGTGAAAAATCAACTAAGACTTTTTGGCTATAGATAAACTTTTATCATCCTAGTGGTAATATTTTTGCCAAATGGCTATGAGAGGCTGTGAACAGCTTTCTATTTGAAATTGTAAAAACTATATGACAGGGAAGATTTATAAAATTACAATTTGAAGAGTGTTGAAGTGTTTACTAATGAGAACTTTAAATAAATACCAGGCAGTCAGCCCGCCTCGGTAACGTAGATGGTAGCATGTCTGTCTCACGTTCAAGAGGTCCCGAGTTCGAATCTCGGTCAGGGTGAGTTACCTGGATAAGGTCTTTTCCGGGGTTTTCCATTATCCTGGTAGTCGAATGTCGGGTAACTCTAAGCTCCATGGACCCGGACTCATTTGAGCATCATTTAACCCATTCTATTCATCGTCCGATATGACTTTACGTTGGAGGACGTAAACTGGAAAGAAAAAAAAGGCAGTTAGTATTGAGGGTCTGTAAGTCATTTATTAATGATTATTAAAATATACAAAGTAAGGCTAGTATGTTTAACATTAAACTTCGTTCCTTTCTTAAGTTAATAATGGAACTAAAGATTTATTACTTCTGGAGATTAATTCTAAGATTACATAGTTCTGTAATCCGCAGAGCCACATATTTTCACAGATTTGTCGTGAAAATACAGCCGTACATGGTATTCAGGATACTTAATACATCTCGTACTTCAAAATTCTCCAATTTTAACAGATATTTATTATCACATCACTCGGCTGGATTCTCCAAAACCTCTCTCTTCCAGCATTTCTCACCTAAATTCCTCCCCTTTCAGTATCAGTGTTATTAATCTTCATTTTCTGCTTTTATCTCACCTGTTTTATTTCATCTCACCTGTTCGTATCCTCCCTTCTATCTCTCACAGCCCCTCTGTCTTCTCACCTTCCCTTCTGTGATTTGCGCAGAAATTTGTACTTTGTTTACTACGTACCGCATAAAGGGGACGTATCTGTTGATTTCACCCACAAATTGAACAGTGAGACTTCGCACGAAATATTGGTTTGAGAGCTCTCGAATAAAAAAGAACAGAAGAACGTCAAAATGTGTATATGTGAGTGTGTATATGTGTGCGTCTTTGAACACCATAACTCAGAAACAAAAATTAGATTAAAGCAAAACTTAGTATTTAAATTTAAAATTTTCCAAGAATATCACACACAGGATTTCAATAAATACTTCCATTCCGTACTATCCTTTACATGGAACAGTTTTGGAAAAATCTTATTTTCTCAAAAACTATTCTAACAATTTTGATTAAAATACCACAAGTTTAAGATATTTTAATGACAAATGAAATGGATATCTTAAATTTTAGTTTCGCAAAGTCTCAGCTGCCCTTTTCATTTTGGATGACCGCATAAAATATTGAGACTTTATGGGTTCACGGACATAAACGTCCAATTTGCCGAAATTCTAAATGTTCTTTATTTGCGTAGAAGCAGACTGCCTAGCAGCAGAATTACATCACATATCGCAATCTACAACACCTAGCTCGATGACAATAACAACCAGCGTTCAGCTCTCGTTACATCATCAACAACACTTTACAGCTGTTTTCTGCTTACTCACAACTCTTGTTTTACAACTGTCCGCTGGCGTGTCACAATCACTTATATATCTCATATATATACGTATATATAATATATATATAATATATATATATATTTCGAGAGGTTTCAAGTACAAATAAGAAACCGACTTTTCTCTCTCAATCACGTTATCACTAGAACCTTCCAAACGTGAAATCCTATCTGCGCCGGCAAGTCCTTTACCTTAGCTATCTTTATTTGCCGGCTCTTTGTGAACACTAGTCGCGCTATCGTTAACCACTTATGCAAGCTCTTTATTACCCTGAAACACTATCCACCGTCTGTTATCTACTTGCACCGAAATTTTAATGTCCGTTGCCGCGACAATATGAACTGCAAGAGATAGAAAAATCTTGTTTCATAAAAAGATGCAAATCTCGTTAAAACTGTAGAGATATTTCCGCCCACCCATTTTGTATAAAGATGAACTTATTAGCAATTATGTATTATTCAATAGCAGACAGCACTTACTATGGATTTATGCAAGTATATTTAAAAATGTATTGCGGAAAGCACTTGAAAATATATGTAAAACGATATAGACCTCGATACTTATTAATCACCAATAAATAAAGGCGTAATTACTCAGGAAAGTCTCCTAGTTTTCGATACAAGAAACGGGACATTTCTTCAAACGGTTTGCTATCATAATATCATAAGAGTGGGTTATAAAGGTTATTGACCTTCCCTTTGTATTACCGTTTCTCTGGGGCAGAACCGTCTTCTACAGAAATTGTTTTGGGTGCGGTTGGAACGTTCAAATTCAAAGAAGGAGTCAATTAAAGCAAAGATAAAAACAAAGTAACCAATGAGAAGATGGAAACATCGGCTTGGGTTATGAAAATACTACAGCTTCCCAGGGTTGTAAGAAAGTAAATGATAGGGTGAAGTCTCGAACAGGTTGAACGTAGCAGCGCGTTACAATTTGTTTGCAGTGAAGTGCGAACTGCATCACTTGTTATTTTATATTTATCAAAATATTTTAAAGTTGCGAGCAGTATGTTTACATTTGCGAGTGGTTCGTTATTTAGTGAAAACCTGCAGACATCCGCGTAAGTAGAAACACCGATACCAAAGAGTTATACGACTTATTGTACGAAGAAACCAGAGGCAACAAAGAGGGGAGCAAATTGCTTCTCCAACCACCCCACCAGGCCGCGTCGTGGCTCAGTGGTTACACCGCTTGGCTCTCATCAAGACGGCCCGGGTTCGATCCCAGGCGACCGCAAAGTCAGATTTCTGGTGGAAAACACGGCGCTGGGGCGGATTTTCTCCGGGATCACCGGTTTCCCCCGCCATCTCATTCCACCAGTGCTCCATGTTCATCTCATGTATCATCAGTGTCATCGCCTTTGATGTCGTATGTAGTAAAAGCGGGCGTTAAACACTACACATTTTTCAACCACCCCACCAACTCCATAGGAATTAGCAGTCGTGGCCGACCTTCAACCTTGAGATAATAGTGCCTCCTCAGTCTAACATCGACGAGTATGACGAAAGGCAACAGATCGTCGCTTCGAAGCCCGAAGGAATGAGGGACTTTCGAGAAAACGCAACAAGACGCATACTTTATGTCAAATCATTTTTTGTTTCTTGTGGAAACAAATTCGAAACAAATAGTCCGAAGATATTCTTTACTAGTTTTTTAGAATTTTCCAGTATTTTGAATGGAATTTGAAAGTTATCAGATGGTGGCCACCTTGAAAAATGCAACCATTTCTTAAAATTTAACTTCCCATCTTTTTTGTTAACAAAAAAGATGTTTAATTTCGATTAATATGAAGAAAGTCTAGAAATAAGCACTGCAAGAATAGTTTGTAGCAGATTAGAGAAAGTAACTTGTATGCGTACATCAGACATTTTAAGCCTGGAGTTAATTTAGCCATATAATATCTAGCATTTGTTTCGATTTAGTCTCTTTAGGTTGTAAGAAAAGGAAAGGAAAAATCATCTGTAAATGCAAGATTGAAACAGTTTGTGAATTTCCGATAGTATTTAACTTAATATTGAAACAGTTTTTTTTTTTTAATTTCAGCCCCCAATATATTATTATTTTTATATTTTTTATTCTAAACTTATTTCAAAAATATTTAAGAAAAGGTCATCAATCGTTGTTAGAGGTGTTGTGAAGTGAACGAGATTAAATGTGAAAAAGCAAAACTTGTGATAAAGTGAGTTAGGAATAGAAAAGAATCAATAATATTAATTTGTTTTAACGAAGTTGTTAGAAGTTTAAAATTATGTGGAAAAATATTTAAATGTTAATCGGTCAAATTAAGTTTTAAAAGAGAGAGTATAAAATTAATTAAATATAGAGTGATTGTATTGGTCGTTAAGCATGACGTGACCAATAAGAAAATATTTCATTGTAACAGAGAACGCAAAATCAATAATCTTGGTTTTGTAAAAAGACAGCATCGTTCTATTGTAGAAAAAGGCGGACGTCATTCTATGTTCTATCGTTGTAGAACTAGTGGCGGTGTGACGTCAGATCCGTCAGCTCTAACCACCAAATATGCTCCCGAACGAAAGGCAGGTTAGCGTGTGATGTCATGAGCTGATTTCTGCTGCCCAAGAGGAAGGAAATATTTTGATGTGTTGGGGTACTGGCAGCGTAGGAAAGACAGGAAACGTATCGGTTATTAATAGTATGTACAACTTACATCTTGGGTGTTGTAATATTAATTCTGACTGCTTTAATTACACAATTGGTCACAGTTTATAAACAATTACATTTTGGCTCTGTGATATGAAAATGTATAAAATTTCAACTCGTAGTTTATCTGAAGGTCAGGCCTTTCATAAAGTAAGTAAAATAAAACATAAAGTAATTTTCTCTGCAAATTAGAGAAGACCCATTCAGAACAGAATTACGTGGACATTTTCCGACACTTCGTTTCGTTTTTCTTTAACTAGTTTATCAGTGTCAGGACGTAATGTCTGGAAAATTTATAATCGAAGGCTGTATGTTGGAATACGATCTGACAAGGTACTTCTGAGTTTGGACTTAGCTAAATTACTTCATAACAGAAAAAAAAATTGTTCGCACACATACGTCGAGCCAAACATACACAATTTCCGTGCGGCAAGTGAATATAACCTCGGAAATCTGGTTTGGGGGACATTTTAGTAACATCAGTCAAGTTTTTCTTGTGTGTATATTTGTCCTTCAATAAATCGTCACACTGTAAATTTAACAGTTCCATTTGGTACGTGGCAGCTACATTGTCATCGAGTGTGCCACACCTAACTGAACCCTCAGATTCTGTACTCACAGCGCCATTTATATACCAACTTGGTACTACACGGCTCTTGCCTGACGTCACACGCACTGCATGCCTCGCTCTCGGCTGAAATACGTCACAACTCTGGAAGCTGTTTTCCTCTGTTGTGGAAGAAGGAGGTGTATCAGTTTAAGTTGGAACGTTACTGAAGATAAACTAAAAGTGAACTTAATCTTGAACTCCAACGTGCAGCAATATGAAAAAGTGTTTAATTTAATATTGTAAAGCAAGAAGGATGCTTTAAAAGTCTTTTGTGCAGTTACGTTACGACGTGTTTTAACTTCTCAGATATTTAAAAATGAAAATATTTAAAAATAAATTGAAAAATTCTTTAATTTATTTGGTAAAATATTTTCTGAAAATATATGTCCGCGGCCAACCCTGAGACATACAGCTTCAGGCGCCAACTGTATAAGGTACTGGGAGCTTCATTAAAACATTATATGAATTAAATCATTGTATAAAGAAGAACTCGCCATTTGCGCCACAAATATCCAGATACAATTTTAGTTAATTGATGGAAATTAATCATTTCTCCACACTAGCCGTATATAGGCTAAGATATTTTGATGGATAGAGTCAACATGAAAAATTCAATGCCATGGCCGGGATTTGAACCACGGATCTACTGGTTTCCGTCCAGTCGCTCTTAACCTTTGAGCTACCATGGTCAACGTGCCTTCCTGACATTAAATTCTCCAGTTGACTCATATTTCCCCGGTAGACCACTAGGGGCTCTCGCATCCGAGATACACCGTTCGTGGCGACTTACTATTGTAAGTACTTAAGTCCCAGGCTTCATCATTTAACTCTTATTATTTTAGTTAATTGATGGAAATTAATCATTTCTCCACACTAGCCGTATATAGGCTAAGATATTTTGATGGATAGAGTCAACATGAAAAATTCAATGCCATGGCCGGGATTTGAACCACGGATCTACTGGTTTCCGTCCAGTCGCTCTTAACCTTTGAGCTACCATGGTCAACGTGCCTTCCTGACATTAAATTCTCCAGTTGACTCATATTTCCCCGGTAGACCACTAGGGGCTCTCGCATCCGAGATACACCGTTCGTGGCGACTTACTATTGTAAGTACTTAAGTCCCAGGCTTCATCATTTAACTCTTATTATTTTAGTTAATTGATGGAAATTAATCATTTCTCCACACTAGCCGTATATAGGCTAAGATATTTTGATGGATAGAGTCAACATGAAAAATTCAATGCCATGGCCGGGATTTGAACCACGGATCTACTGGTTTCCGTCCAGTCGCTCTTAACCTTTGAGCTACCATGGTCAACGTGCCTTCCTGACATTAAATTCTCCAGTTGACTCATATTTCCCCGGTAGACCACTAGGGGCTCTCGCATCCGAGATACACCGTTCGTGGCGACTTACTATTGTAAGTACTTAAGTCCCAGGCTTCATCATTTAACTCTTATTATTTTAGTTAATTGATGGAAATTAATCATTTCTCCACACTAGCCGTATATAGGCTAAGATATTTTGATGGATAGAGTCAACATGAAAAATTCAATGCCATGGCCGGGATTTGAACCACGGATCTACTGGTTTCCGTCCAGTCGCTCTTAACCTTTGAGCTACCATGGTCAACGTGCCTTCCTGACATTAAATTCTCCAGTTGACTCATATTTCCCCGGTAGACCACTAGGGGCTCTCGCATCCGAGATACACCGTTCGTGGCGACTTACTATTGTAAGTACTTAAGTCCCAGGCTTCATCATTTAACTCTTATTATTTTAGTTAATTGATGGAAATTAATCATTTCTCCACACTAGCCGTATATAGGCTAAGATATTTTGATGGATAGAGTCAACATGAAAAATTCAATGCCATGGCCGGGATTTGAACCAGTAGATCCGTGGTTCAAATCCCGGCCATGGCATTGAATTTTTCATGTTGACTCTATCCATCCAGATACAATATTCATTATGAACCATCCCCAGATTTTCTCTTTCCTTCACCTCAGTATTGGAGCGCATAGGACCGACCTATCTTAATGTCCCATCAACATTTAACTGGCTGCCAGAGGAAGAGTTAAGGTTGTGATGAGGTAATTAGTCCAGGGAGTAGTCAACCCGCCACACGTCAAGATCTTGGCACCACCTGTATATCATCCGAATCGCAAGTTTCTATTAACTGAGGTCCCCAGACCCCAGGACACAAACCACTTCTTCCTCAAGCAACCCTTGTTCCTTCAGCCATTTCTGTGACCGCCGAAACAGCCCTAGTTGACGTATTAACCTCCAAAATGTCAAAGGTCGTTTGTATTTGGCGAGGGCAGCCTTCGCCTTAAAGAGAGATTTATCAATATATTTTCAAGAGTTAATAGGGTTTCAAGAAGAGCATTGAGTAAGAACAAAACAAAAAATTTAAATACACAAATATAATGATCGGCTGCAATTTACACATTACACTAACATTTAGCTGCTATTAGATGCAATAAAGATACTTAATGAGAAAGTCAGAAAATGTTATAAAGTCCTGCTTCTCATTTCTATTCAATAAAATTTGATACCTAACAAGAAAGAAGAACACAAGAATAGAGGCAGTGAAATTAAAATTATTAAGCACGCTAACCAGTACACTATACCAAATCACAAATTTACAAATTTCAAAGATCTTGAGATTACCAAGAGAAGAGAAAGACTTGATAACTACATATTAGACTAGGATGAGCACCTGAACAGAATGGAGTGCAAACATGTACCCAAAACAGCACGTAACTATGGAACTGGAGAACGAGTGTATCTGGGATTATAAGACCTGAAGCTTTCCTGGCGACCAATGCGTTCACATTCTCCTCGGACAGCCAGCCAGGTGAAAAGATGATTAGATATCAACGTTTCGGGAGCGTGCATCTCTCCCATCATCAGGATATTTATAAAATGTTATAACCACAATTAAAATACTGGATATAACACAACTATAAACAAAGACAAAACACTATCAAAATTCGCACTACTGAACAAAATGCTGTTTTCAGTAAATTAAATGCCAGGTCAGGAGATGGCGTGAGTATAGAAAATTGTGTCAAAGAAACGAAACTACTTAACTTGATTATCAAGTTGTATTGATCTTTGCTTCTTAAATCGACGTATTTCCATTTTTAAGGCCGGTTTCCAAGAGGAGCTGAACTGAAACCCAGCATCACGATTTAGCGTGCCCCTTTCAGAGGAAATCGCCAAAGCCTCCTTAATTCTCCGCTCCCAGTAAGTGTTGCATTTTGCCAAGATGGTCATCTCCCAAAATTGGCTCTATGGTCGTTATCAAAACAATGCTCTGCCAGCCCAGACTTCTCAGATTGCATTAAACGAATGTTCCGTTCATGTTCGATTATTCTAGTAGCGATTGTCCTTCTGGTTTGTCCTATATACGGTGTCCCACATTCACAGGGAATGCGGTACACTCCCGGAACTTCGAAGTCCAATTTGTCTTTCACTGGCTTCAACAGATGTTTAATCTTTGGAGGTGGCTTGTGGATGGTCCTGATACTGTATTTGGCGAGAATTCCGGATAGATTGCCGGTAAACGGGATGCAGGCTGTAGCGGTAGGCTTATCTGACGCTTGCTGTATTACAGGTTTCCCTTTCCTAGCTTTGGTGATCGAGGCTTCAACGTCATATTCGGAGTAGCCGTTTTGACGGAAAGTGAGTCTCAGGTGCGCTAATTCTTGTTTTAAGTGGTTGGGATCAGAGATAGACAAAGCTCTGTGGGCCAGTGAATTGAGAACTCCCAGTCGTTGAGACTTATGATGGAAACTATGAGTTTACAGTTAGAGATCGGTGTGTGTAGGCTTGCGGTAAACACTATTCGCCAGTGTACCGTTGCTGAGTTTTGAAACAAGAATGTCCAGGAATGGAAGAGTTCCATCCTTCACCACTTCCATGGTATTTGAGGTCGAAGGCTGTTGAGATGCGCAAGAAAACTAGGCAAAGTGTCTGATCCATGTGGCCAAATTACAAAAGTGTTGTTCATGTATCTATAGAGATGAGATGGTTTAAGTGGAGCTATTTTTTTTTCAGTAATGCGAATTTGGTAGTGTTTTGTCTTTGTTTATAGTTGTGTTATATCCAGTATTTCAATTGCGGTTATAACATTTTTATAAACATCCTGATGATTGGATAGATGTACACCTCCGAAATGTTGATATCTATAATCATCTTTTCACCTGGCTGGCTGCCCGAGAAGAAAGTGAGAGTGTGTCTGGGGTTTAAGGGCACGTCGATTGCTAAGTCATTTGGGACCACCAGAGAATAAGATGCTGGAAATCCTCGGAAAAAAGACCAATAGAAGTTCCCTATTTTGTCTCTTATAAGCTTATCTCACCTTGACACTCCATCCCAACTCTTTCTTTTGTTCGTGAAGCACTTCACTCATTCAGGTAACCAAGCATTAGGAAGGTTGGTTTTTGAGTTCCAAGAATGTGCCATAGGTCGGCGAACAGCAGATGTACGCAAATCCGCCTTCAGCTCTTTCACATAAGGTTGGGCACCAGTGATTTATGTGTTTAAAGGAGATAGAAGTGGACAAAGATAGTTTACAAGGAGCCATTCTGAATTAGCAAAAAATTGTTTCTGTACGCATATATGTATCTATAGAAAGGACCGATTCGATTCCCGTGGCAAACCTACCTGACCAATGGGTCTTTTAGGACGTTTTTCCGGGTAATTACGCCGGATAGTTAATCACATCCCCCGGATTTCCTGTCCCTCCATTTCATCTTCATTATCACTGTTCATCATCTCTCACCAGGTGGTATGTTTAGGGTGTCTCAGTGTTGCATGGCAGGATGATATGCTCTTGGTAAAACTTCCTCCTCCGTTAGAACTGGTCGGCTGGGGCGTTTCCAACTGGTAAAGTGTAGAGCCCTGCTCTCACGGCTCCTTGCGACTGTCGCAGTCTGTCTACTCTCACTCATCCTTCCTCCAGGGGGTGTCCCACTTGGGCATAGATACCACACACCAAGTTTGGACCTCCGTGCCAAATCCCCTACGTCAGTCCACTCAAAAAGTAAAGTAATGGCATTTCATGGAAATAATCGAATAAGGGACAAAATAGTAGTAAAGAGTATTTTGACAGAACAAGTGACTGATTTTATATAGTTGCCTTTTTAGGCAATGACAGAAGCAAATACATTATATCGCTCGCAGAAGTTAAAGGCATATGAACGCTAGCCAATGATTAAGCGGAGCGCTGTTGCCAAGCGTAGTACGTTCACCTGCAGAGGTTCCTTGTACATAAGAGCAGTTTTGCCCGCCAGCAAACGTTTTGGCCATTCTTTCCGTAATTAAGCAACATTAAATATTCCTAAAACTTAAGATCTTACCTGGACACACGTCACAGCAGTGGAACAGCAAGCACGCTTTCCGATCCAGTAACTAGCTTTCCGACTTCGCGGGTCTTTCCCCAAGATTGAAATACAGGCACGCTCGCTTTTTCAAAGGATGAAGCTGCTTCACTACAAATTCGTGACACTGTGTGTACACTACCTACACCATAAGGTAACACAGTTAATTGCTGGCATTTTGAAAAATCTCTGGATTGGAGAGCTTTCGTAAAAGCTTGTTCATATTAAACATAGTATTTCTGCCCTGAGAATGAATCTCTTCATGTTTGTTGATCGAAAAATCACTTGTCCCAGCTTGGAGGGACATGTTCATGCACTTGGATCACAAACGCTGGAAAAAGATATGAGTATAATAGTAATAATTTAATGTCATATTAACAATGTTTCAGCTCGAGTTCAACACATGACTTAACGATGCCGTTCACTTTAACAAAACGACTCTACTCTGAAAACGAACTGAAAATTAACTCTGTTTCAAACTGCGAGACTTCTATTTTCATAGTAGGGGTACTATTTATTTATGCTTGAGATAAATGTTATAAGGAAAGAATGGTGTTGTTTTTCAGGCTTATCTGTGTTGAATGGATGGATGTTGGGTGTAACCATAACCATGTGAAGATAAAGAGTGCATCGCTCGCGTTATAAGTATCGTAGGAACGGGATTTTTGAACGTCATGATCAGAAAATAAAATTCTTTCTTATTATAAGATTGGCATTTGTCATTTTTCTTACATTTATCTGAGCGTAATTAATTAATGTAATGTTCTCAGTTCAGGCCGCAAGATGCGTGTACCACATTCGGCAGCGCTGCTAGGCGGAGCAAGCTTAGGATTGGCTGTAGCCTGCAGTACGGCCCAACTCCATATGCCTTTTGCGAAGATTATAACAGACAGTTAAATATGTTCCAACATATTTCTCAAGCAATTATAACATCCATGGAGAAATCCTCCATACATATAACGTTTACCTTTCGTTGCAGGGTTCATACTAAGAAGGTTGGAAGGCAAAGAAATGAAATCTTCACATACGGCAGAATATACTCTTTTAGATAAGGGAAAACTACAAACAGTGTACAAGCTAAAAGAGAAGATTACAGAACTGTCTTGTACATGCAAATGCAATAAATGAAGAGATATCACCTTATATGGCCTTAATTATTAAACACAAAGACAGATGCGAGGATGACGAGCTAAAAGGTGTAGCGAGCAATATCATCATCATCATCATCATCATCATCATCATCATCATCATCATCATCATCATCATCATCATCATCATCATCATCATCATCATCACCATCACTATCACTACCATTATCCCTATGTATTACTATAATAATTATTATTGTTGTTATTGTTATTGTCATTGTCACTGTCACTGTCACTGCCACTGCCTCTGCCACTGCCACTACCACAGCCACTGCCACTGCCACTGTCACTGCCACTGCCACTACCACTGCCACTGCCACAGTCACTGCCACTGCCACTGCCACAGTAACTGCTACTGCCACTACCACTGCCACTGTCACTGTCCTCTGTCACTACCATTACCATTATCATTATCATTATCATTGTTATTATTATTATTATTATTATTATTATTATTATTATTATTATTATTATTATTATTATTATTATTATTATTATTATTATTATTATTATTATTATTATTATTATTATTATTATTATTATTATTATTATTATTATTATTATTATTATTATTATTATTATTATTATTATTATTATTATTATTATTATTATTATTATTATTATTATTATTATTATTATTATTATTATTATTATTATTATTATTATTATTATTATTATTATTATTATTATTATTATTATTATTATTATTATTATTATTATTATTATTATTATTATTATTATTATTATTATTATTATTATTATTATTATTATTATTATTATTATTATTATGATTATGATTATGATTATGATTATGATTATGATTATGATTATGATTATGATTATGATTATGATTATGATTATGATTATGATTATGATTATGATTATGATGATTATTATTATTATTATTATTATTATTATTATTATTATTATTATTATTATTATTATTATTATTATTATTATTATTATTATTATTATTATTATTATTATTATTATTATTATGATTATGATTATTATTATTATTATTATTATTATTATTATTATTATTATTATTATTATTATTATTATTATTATTATTATTATTATTATTATTATTATTATTATTATTATTATTATTATTATTATTATTATTATTATTATTATTATTATTATTATTATTATTATTATTATTATTATTATTATTATTATTATTATTATTATTATTATTATTATTATTATTATTATTATTATTATTATTATTATTATTATTATTATTATTATTATTATTATTATTATTATTATTATTATTATTATTATTATTATTATTATTATTATTATTAATTATTACTATTACTGTTAAATACTGGTGTCTGAGAAATATCCATTCCATTTATCCTGTGCTACAAAACCTAGAAGCACACCAGAATATAAATAGTGATATTATTTCTTATATTAATTTCATTTTTAGAGTGCATATACTTTATATTTATAAATTAAGACCTAAAGCTTTCCTGAAGACGAATATATTCTAGAGTTCTCTGGCTGAAAGTCAGTGTAGTCATCGAAATATAATAATAACAGAATTAAAGGGAAATCTTGGAAAAGTTATTGTGGTAAATGAAAGTTATCTTAGCATTTGCCGATCGAAGAGGGTAAACCTCGGAAAACACGAGGTCGCTGACTGTCGGGAAACGAATCCGAGACCTCCCAAATACGATATTCAGATGCTAACCAAGCATTTCCTGCTTAATTTGACATTTTTTGTGTAAACATAATGAATGTGGATAAAATAATCATGTCTTAATTGAATGGATATGATATGAATTTATCATTGGCACAAAAGCGTCATACATTTCAATTATGGAGTTGTAATCTTAAGTTTTATATAATTGGAGCTTTTGAGGGTAAGGTTTTGATTGCAACTGCTACAGATGTATATTTAATATTCTTGACTCTGCAAGGAAAACGAAACGAAGTTTAAGCATGTTGCTCCAAAACCAAATGAAGACAAAATAAATAAATTTCTATTTCTATTTTCAGTTCCTCACTTTATATATACAAAGGCTCTTCAAGAATCTCTGAAACTCAAGCAAACGAGAAACAAAAAGTTGTACACTTCAAATCATTCTGACAATTCAGTTCTTTGCCTCATTTAAAGTTCGGAATATGCATATTCTAAAAACTTTAACTTCAACTGACTATTAATTTATGGTATTTCTCCGGCAAGGCCCGCTTCTTATAATATCAATGTTGATTTTCACCAGAAGTGTTTCCGTAAAATTCAAAACGGGATAGTAATTAGTACAGCCAAGATATATAAACACAATCACATGGTGAAATAAGCAAGCATATAGACAAAAAACATGAATCAAACAGGCACCAAAAATAATCAAATAAAAAGTAAAAACTTTAATCATAAACACATTGTTTCGTAGAATTCTTACCTTACGTAAGCTTGTAACAGCTCCCGTTAAAGCACATAATTTGTGTCAAAAATGTGACATTGAGCACTTCATAGATATTATTTGTTATTAGTTTACATTTTCAAATAATTTTCAACTAAAAATCACAACTATTTTGTTTCTCGCGTTTATTGAAGAGAACGGAATTAGAAAACCGCGCTTTTTCTTAAGTTTTGCCTTTGATTTCAGTGTACTGCACTTTTCTTATACCTATAACGAAATGTATAAATGTGTAATGAAGCCTTATTTGAAGGTATGAAACAGAATAATAATTTTTATGGAAGAGTGAGTAGAGAATGTCATGTAAGAGCAACACTTTAGACGTTTACTATGGTATAGAAAAATCCTGTGTGTTTGCATAAATTGAACAACGAAAAGTTTAGTTAATACCAAACCTTGTACTTAAGTTGAATTTCTGCCAAAGATATACCATGAATGAATTCTAAGAAAATCCTAAACTGTGATTTACATGAAAGGCTTTTAAAAAGTTGTTTTCTAAAAATAACTCTTGTGATTTTATTTAAAGCGTCTAGTACTTAAAATATTTATAAATAAACTGTATGAGTACATTTTAAATCTTTTAGGAATAAAGTGTGATGTATTTATTATGAATTTCTCTTGCATCACTGATAAACCCTAAAATATTGTGACTTTATGGGTTCAAAAATTAAATGTATGGTTTGCAGAAATTCAAACTGCATTTATTTCCGTAGAAAGACACTTGTACAACTCTGATATCAGCAGAATGACATAACACACCCGTGCGAAACCTTCACCTCCGTCTGCCACACGTCCACACTGCACCATTAACAGCTCTCGTCTGACCACTCACACGCACACAGACACACACACACGCACACACACAAACACACACACACACACACACAAGGTACTGACAGGCAATGTCTAGCCCGAAGATTTTTTGCTGCATGCCCAACCAGGATTAAGTTTTACCGCAGGAAGGATTTCTTTTATTAGAATGGTTACGGATGGATTTTTAAGGTATTAGGATAGAAGAAACACTTGTGATAGTATATCACTCCTCTAAGGAAGACAGGATGCTATGCCTGATGCACCCTGGCGATGAAATAGTTTAAATTTGATTTGTTTTGGATAATTTTGAGGCCAAACCACTCTTGATTAGATGATGGGAGCTCAGCTTTTGCTGCTGGTGGATTTGCTCCGTAGTTACCTCGGATGCTCGCAAGCCATGCGGGGGACCCAGAAAAGTCGAAGATGACGTCTAGTTGGACCATAATCATCAAGAGACCTATCCAGGACACTTGTATGTGATGGTAAATGGCGTATAATTTTGTAGCCCGGTGCCTAATTTCATCCTCCAAGTATGGAAGTGATGAGACTTCATGAGGCAGCCTTACTGGGAAAAATCGGCCTTCTGAATAGATGGACCTAAGTCCTCTATTCTGAGCGCGTTGAAGATATGCCAGCCAGGAATCTGCGACCATGACCCAGACCTCGCAGGCATAAAGCATCAACGGGACTATGAGTGCTCGAAAGAGATATAACTTCACACGGACTGGCATCGATCGAGAATCCAGCATAGGGTACAAGGAAGCAATAGCTCCCTGAACTCTGTCGGCGAAAAGTCAAACCTCTGCCTAACTCAACTCCCAGGTATTTGAAGAAGGTACCCACTCTATCCTTCGACTTCTGAATTTGAAATTTGGACAGTCTGCGGAGGTGTGGTGCTTGGTAAATAGTATGGCGTGGCTTTTATCCCGATTAACGAACATCCATCAACGCTGGTACCACTCGTGTGTGAGAGGGAGGTGTCTTTGTATTAGGTTGAAAGCTCCGAGGATGTGCCTGTCTTGGCAGAATTGCACGCCGTCAGCATATTGTGTCATTACGACGCCTGGCTCGGTTGGAAAGTCTGTCATGTATACACTGAACAGTGTGGGATATAGTACAGAACCTTCGGGACTCCGCCTCTCACATGTTTAAAGGAAGATGTTTTCACGGAGACTGTAACTTTGAAAGTGTGGTGCTTGAGGAAACTGGGTAATTAGTTGATTGAGTTGGTAGGCCCAGATTTATGAGTTTATGGACTTCGGCGTGCCAGGTGGTAGAGAAGGCGTTCTCGACATCCAAGGACACCACCGCCGTGAATGCGCGTTTCTGGAAACCCAGGGCAGCTGCCTCCACGACTCGCAGTAATTGTTGGACTGTCGAGTGCCCAGGACGAAATCCAAATTGATGGTCAGGTATGGCTTGAATGTCACCCAGAACTGGGGACAAGCGGGTGAGGATTACCCTCTCGAAAACTTTCGAAAGGGTAGAAAGGAGACTTATGGAACGGTAGTTGGACATATGTACCATGTCCTTCCCAGGCTTCAATATACAGATCACTCTGGCCTCTCTCCACTTTCGCGGAAAGTGACCAAGATTTAGACATATATTGAAGACTTTAGTAAGGAAGGCATTGAAAGGAAGATGGTGGAGCATGAGAGGGGTAAGCCTATTAGGTCCCACCGCCATTTTAGGATTGAGACGCTGGAGTGCACCTGGGATTCCGCTAGGACGGACAATAGGAAGTCGGTCCGCATTCTCAGGAGGACGGCGAAAGAATCGACGCACCTCTCTTCGGACAGGTTTAGAAAAGATGTCTTGAGGGTACTCTGTGGGCACATAGTACACTCAAGGTAGTCTGCAAACACATCAGCCTTGAATTTAGAATGATAGGCCAGGCCGCCCGCCTCGGTAGCATGGTGGTAGAGTGTCTGCCTCACGTTCAAAAGGTCCCGTGTTCGAATCTCGGTTAGGGTGAGTTACCTGGATAAGGTTTATTCCGGGGTTTTTCCTTATCCTGGTAGACGAATGTCGGGTCACTCTAAGCTCCATGGACCTCGGACACATTTGATCACCACTTCACCGATTTCATTCATCGTCCGATATGACTAAACGTTGGAAGACGTAAATTTAAAAAAATAGGCCAGGCCCCGTGTGCCCTGCAGTGGGGAGATATTTGACCTCGGCAATTTCTGAGAGTCTTTGCAATCCTCAACATGTCACCATCCTCAACACGCAACCTGGCCATTGTGTCCTCCCACGCTTACACTCTGTGCTCTCGTAGTCGGACACTGACCTGACGACGTAGTCGCCTCCGTAACGCGCGATTATGTGGCGTGCGGTGACGCTAATAGAGTCTCCTTGCCACACAAGAGCGGCGGATAAGTAGAATAATACCTAGTGCAGGATATCAGGGTGTAAAGGAGCGTCAGCACGAACTGGAAGTTAAAGATGAGACCGCAGCCTCGAGGGAATGGATGCTGTGAATCTTAGGGTTCGGTGACACACTCAGCTCGCGTCTCTCTTATTTATACACGAGCAACTGTTTCTCGCAGGTTGGGGAATTTTCTCGACAGCTCTCGAAGTTTCACGGACTAGCACGATCATTCGTGAACTAGCGAGAACACTATGGGACTGACTGTCTCTTTCACTCCCCGTTTCTCTATCTCGGCGCGCATCTACAACGCCTCGCGACAATATGTACAACATCTGACATAAATAAATGACACATTTATAGCATACTGTTTTTGGGATGTTAATCTATTCAAGATATTCTTTGTTATTGGTGTAAACTTTCAAATACTTAATAGCTTTCTTTTATTTTGATTTTCTTTTTTCGTGCTCATGCAAAGAGAATTAAATTTTTAACCCACTACAAAGCAACCAGCTTTGAAAATATTTATAATGAAGTAGAAATGCGTACAGTATGCGCAAGAAACCTTGAGCGTTCGTCTCCCAAGTTCTCACTCGGTAGGTTTCGGCTAACTCCGTAAACACAAATAACAACTTGGAAACATGAAATGTGCCCTACTAGTACACTACAGTAGTACACTCTGACACCTAGTGACTAATATGCTAAGCTTTTATGCGCTCCTTGTTTTCTGTATGCATTCGTTTTGTGCAAGTTTGAGGATAATTACTATAGCTTAACCAGTTTGTAATTATGAGGGCATAGCAAACTCGTCATATGTACCTTCCGAGCAAGGAATTCCGACTCGGAAACATGCCCATACAGTCGTGCACAGTGATGGCCGGAAGATAATAGCGAAAGTAGCAGAAAGTTGCGATATAGAAAAGGATAACAACCAGTTTATGTTCCCACTGAGCAAATCAAGAGAACGAGCTGCTGCTTACACAGGAAAAAGCGTCAGCACTGTCAGGCTTATTAAATTGTTTTGTACATCTCATCCTAATGAATCTCCAAAAACACCAGGAAAAAGCAGGTAAGGCTGTGATCTGTGTATGGTAATAACTAATAGTTATGTTTTCTTTCTTGCTTCTTTACCCTTCAATCCTTTCCTTTTTAGCTTCCTCCTTTTCCTTATATCTTGCTCTTTTATCTTTCGTTTTCTCTTGCTCTGAGCCCTTTGTATATTTCTACATAGCTTTCTATTTCTCTCCATTACCAAAGCTACACCGGCATAACTGAGATCTGAATGCAATTGAACTGGCGTGGGCATAAATAAAGAACGTTTTCAGAGGACACAACGTTACTGGTGATATATCAGCCACAAATCTGAAGAAACTTGCTATAGAAGCATTCTCTTCTGTAACTGCGACGGATTGGGAAGGATACTGAAAGTAGGTAAAAGAGCTGGAAATGAAATATTGGAGAAATGATGGTGTAATAGAAAATGCGATTGATGAAATTTTCATCAACACATCAGAGGATACTAACAATGGAACTGATGCAGTGGACTCAGAAATCGAAGAATTACAAAGCGAATGAGTGATTATTTATAGCTGTCATAATATTTGTTTTTTTGTGTTTCATAAACAGTACATATATAAACATATAGCTTATCCGATCGAGTTCAGTTTAATGTTTGCCCACAGATCTCACTCTTGCGGCGTATATCTTCGCTTATATTACACGCTATTTTGCTGAACTGTGTTTTTCAAGGTTGACCACACTGCAGAAACAAAAAGAGCGTTAACTCTCGCATCTTCCCCTTTGCCCGCACCAACCCGTAAATCCATCGCTCTTCTTATCTTGCGCGTACTGTATATACCGTGAAAAGATTAGTTGTCACTTAATTGTCTTTGCCATTAGCGGTCATATGTCTGGTCTCAAGTCAGTGGGGGAACATCTCACACACAAGCAGCTGGAACAGATAGAAAGAGTAAAAGCCAGATATCTCAAAAGAATCCTGAAAGTAACACAGAATTCCATATCACGACTAGCATATGAACTTATCAAGAAAACTTTCTAAACAGAAGACCTGTACTGTATACTGCTGCTGCCAGCTACGGAGAACTACAAGAAACTTGTACAAGACCTACAAGAAAAGCAAAGAAATATACCGATGGAATTCTATGCAACCTTCGCGTTGTAAGGCAAGCGATCTACGAAATGCGGCATGTGACTACAAGATGTGTTCCAATAAGGCTTTCCATGACCCAAGTGACACCTGCATCTGAGTTTTATGTTCCAAATCTGTGATCGATATCATATTCTAAACTATAAAAATAGACAACAAAATTGAACTTATTTCACAATCACTAAACTTGCTATTCTTTGTTTATACATACAACGAAAAGAGTAAATATATGAATCAGAAGTAAATAAAGGAATAAGTAGAGTTACATAAGTCTAACACATCAGGTTCTTTTAAGCTGTGCAATTTCAGAGCTGCACTGCCAGTTTTAAAGATATGTTTGAAACTTTCTTATGATGCGTACCATGACATTAATCATAATAATTTAGTCAGGTATTTTTAAATTGTCTCTTCGCTCGAAATATACCCAAAAGAGAAAATTCGAAGTGATCAGAGATCACAGAGAATGACAAATTCATTCTTGACTATTTTCAGTGCCTTAAATGCCCAAATTACTATACGGCAGCAAACACGATCCCTAATTTTGGTTCTCTAAGTAATGAAATTGCAGGAGATAATGCTACGCCCTGTAGCACGAGGACAGTCACATCCTGGCAAACCTGCCAATGCAGCATGGAGTTTATTTTAAATTCCATTGAGACCAGCGAGCGAGCTGCTCGCTCAATGACCCAGCATCTAGTGGATCCCTTGAATGGAGGCAAAGGGCTGTTTGGGGAGGCACCTCACGGAGCCGTAACCTCTTTAGACTCCCAACTCACGTCCCTTACCCAAAGGAGCCCCGCGTGGGCCACTCTCCCACCTTACAGCTGATGAATCTCGTGAAGATTACCTCCCACGCTGTTGTTCTGTAAGTTTGTCTTGTCTACTTGATGACGTTAAGTCATGATACATGGCGACGATTCCTAAGCTAAACCTGATGCTATTATAGAGATAGTCAATTTTATAACACAGCGTTTGTAAAATGAACGGAAATTAATACGATGTTCTATAGCGGTTACAAAATTAAATGGACAGAAAATTGACTAATTTTACGCTACAAAAGTGAAATGGGTACAAATGAACTAGTTACTCTGTATGGTTTATCAAAGTAAAAAACAGACACATTTAACTAGTTGCACTAAATGGTTCCACAATTAAAATGGACAGAACTTAACTAATCCTTGTTTCACATAAGCTTGCCCCATATCTCTAAATGGTCACGTGACCTAATAACCTCTCATTGGCTGCTATTGTAGTATAGACTGTTGTGCGTAAAAAATTAGTTCGTTATTTAACATGGTGATATATCTTTATGTTGGAAGAGAATTGTCAAATTTATATTTTCGTAACTGTTTGAATTAAATATATTACGCAACAGAGTTGATTTATCTGAAATGCATGTTAGTTCTTAAACGAAGTTAAGAGGAGGTTCCTTTGCTCTCAAGCACATGGCACGATAACTCGTGCTTTAGCGGTAGTGATGACATATTTGTTTATATAACTTTTATCACTGACCTTGCTTTGAACTGGATTAGTCATATACCGCCATTCGAAAGTGTGTTGTGTACGAGAGCTAAATTATTTTATTGATCGTTTATTGCGCGTGTACTTATTATACGTATAATGGTAGAGTCTACCGCCAGTTTTTGCTGTAGCATCGCAAGGGAAAACATTTACAAAGCGACGAAAAGAGAATTGTGGTCCATGTGCTTAATGAACTCACAGAGAAGAATCCGTCTCTGTCAGTGAGAGAAGTCGAACAGCTCTGCTCTGAACTTACAGTTGTGTTAGATTGGTAGGAACATCGCGACATGAAATTCAGACAACAGGAAAACTTACCACTCCAGGGGCGATATTTCTGTGTGGCGAAGACGTTATTTAAGGACAATCAGACTGTACCGAGATACAAATCGCAAAATATACTACCTTGACGAGACTTGGGTGAATGAAGGACACACGAAAAGTATGGCATGACACGACTTTTAAGACTGAAAGACAAACATTTTTGCAAGGTATGTGTGCTGGTTTAAAATAATCCCAGTGGTAAAGGCTGAAGGCCTTTCATTATAAACTTGTTTCAGTTTCATTGCTCATTCATTCAGTTTCAACTTGCTCAGTTTTATTGTAAACTTGTATTTTTGCATGCCTTGATATTCTTATTTGTATGATGTTATCTATCTTCCTGGCAATTATTATGACGTTTACTGCAGGTTTAAATGTGACGAGAAGGCACCGCCTATGGCCTATGGCGCGAAATCATTAGCCAATTAGGATGAGGGGGAAGGTAGTTGCTTACGTCATGATTTATTGTTATAATAAGGTATCAGTGGTTTATTTACTTGTATTATAAAAACTATTTGAGCTAAACATATAGGGTTTTCATGATTATGTTAGATACATTACTCTCTACCTTCCACATGGACCAGTTTCGGCAAAATCTGAACTTTTTTCATAGCGCAAATAGTATTTCATACAGATTGATTAGGTTGGCGCTAGTCACACACCACTTACTGGGAATACAATACGACAACAACGCAGGACACCTATTGGTTGCTCACCTAGTAGCACTCAAGGACAAACACCTTCCCATTTGAAACACATAATATTCAAGTTACAGTAGACCAAGATCATCCAGAATTTCTGGTTTTGTGTAAATGGTTATTTGTAGCTGGAACTTCGGAAATGTTACGTTTTCCCGTTTCTATAGTAACAGTATGCCACTTTTGCGTTTCCTATTGAAAAGTTCTGAAGCCTGCCCAAAGGAACCGTTTTTGTTTATCCATATTCTACCTCTCCAGAATATCTTCCTCGCCTTATCTTGTAAAACTGACTCCACTGCAGACATCTGCAACCTCTTTCGTTTGCTTCTTTTCTGAGACTCCACCCCAGATTTTGTAGCTCATTAATTAGCGCCTGCAAGGTATTTCGCATTTTATAATTATGGTTTGGAAATGTACTGCAATCCGTTCAGATTTGTTTGAAGTGTTTTGCTTTCTTACGCGTAAATATATGTAGCCAATTAATTAATTTGTTAACAAGCAATAAAGAAGAGGAAAGCAACATCATGTATTGAACAGGAGAAGCCTTGCGCGTAGTTGAGGGGCCCACCGCAGCTCAGATTAAATTTGTTTAAGGCAATATCGATATCAGCTGCTGCTGCTCATCGCTGATGACGTCATGTTCTCACGTTGCAGCCGTATAGACACATATTTACATTGATCCGGATTTAGCAGAACTCTCAGCTCGCTCTTTCCGTTCATTTTCCTCTACCTTAACTTCTTCTTAAACTCTCTCTTCAATATTTTTACTTTCCATATCATGAACATAGGTAGAGTCAAGAATGACATTCCACGTAAAAGTTCAATACCGGGATTCAACTACAAATACGTTTCTTGAGGGCACCTTCCAATAAATCACTACAATATGTATCATGGAGGATAATAGCAATTGTTGAATATTAATAGCTACTGAATGAAGATTGAATTTTGATAGATGAAAGTATAATTACTATGTTAACTGGGGTAATAACAGCTCAATAAGCGATTGATATTCTCCATCACACTTATTACATTGTAGCCAGTGATGAAGTGTGCAATGATGCGCAGCAAGCGCCTCTTACCCAAGTATTTCAGGAGAAAAAGAAGGAAAACAAGAAAATTCATGCCAAACAATGTTTTATTTACTCTAGAAACATTTTCAAAATTTATTTGCGAACATCCGTGATGCTTCGGACAGTTAGAAGTGACCAGTTCCTCGAGCTCATTCAATACAGAATGTTTCAGTATTTACGCATTCGCGTGTGAAGAAAGGTTTATTTTTTCTTTTATGTGGCGCTTTTAAATACAACTGTAAGCATATTTCAATAGCATTAGAAATAATATTTTACGTAGATTGGTATTTATTGAAAATTCTTGTGAAGTTTAAGTTATTAGCAAAAGTGTGTGAAATGCTTTCTCCATCTTAGGCTAACAGTCTACGCGGTGTGGGCCAGCTGTAGGAAACATTGGACGTCTCAGTGGAGAGGGAAAGCAGGAATATGGCTGCTTGTAGTGTGACCAATCTTGCAATGGAAGAAGCGTCTACGTGTCACTGTACAATAGAAAGGCTACTGAAGAGCAGTCTTAGTTCTTCTTCTTCACTCCATGGTTTGGGCATATCACCCATTCCGTCTTCATAGATCTCTCCAGCGTTTCCTGGGTCGTCCTCTGTCTCTTCTTCCCTTTGGATTATAGATTAATACTGTATTTGGATATCTTCCATCCTCCATTCTTAATATATGTTCATGCCATTGTTGCCTTCGTTCCGATATTTTGTCATGGATTGGTTCAATTTCTAATTCCTTTCTAATATCCCCATTGCTTATTTTGTCCAATATTGTACAACCTTTAACACTTCTTAAAAATTTCCTTTCTGTAGTCTGCATTTTATTTAAATCCTTTTGTGTTGGCACCCAGGTTTAACTTCCATATAGTAAAGTTGGAGTAGCCATTACCTTATACATTTTCATTTTTGTATCCCTTCTCACTCTGGTTTTAAAAGTTTTGGATTGTCCCACATATTGCTCGGCATTTGTTTACCTCTTCTATATCAGCATTGTTTCTAAAACTTATGTTACTTCTTAAATATTTAAAACTCGATATTTGTTCTAAAATACTATTTCCTAAAACAATTTTTGATCTTACATTATAATTTCCTTTAAAAGCCATAATTTTTTTCATCTGATATTTTAAAATTATACTTTTGTACTATATTATTTATAATATACATTGATTTTTGCAGTTGATTTTCATTCCAATGAATCAATATTTTGTATTCCGCAAACAGCAGGGTATTAATATAAATATTTTCTTTTATTTTGATTCTTTATCTTCATTTAGAATATCGTCCATATATACACTAAAAAGAGTAGGTGATAAGCTACACCCTTGTCTTAGTCCAGTATTGGTAGAAATTTGTTCTGTTAACCTATCCCCAGTATCAATTCTTATAGTTGTATTTGTGTGTATGCCTTTATTGCGTTAATAATATGTGGTGGATAACCCTATCTTTCTAATATTTGCCACAGTTTTGATCTATTTATTCTATCAAAAGCCTTTCCAGGTCAATGAATGCGATATGTGTTTTAAAATTCTTTTCCCTTCGTTGTTCAATTATTTGATTAAGGAAATATACGTTATCTGTTCAGGATCGGCCTTTGCAGAATACACTCTGCTCTTCTCCTATAAGGCATTCTGTAATTATTTTAGTATATATTTTGTAACTTGTGTTCATTAAACTTATCCCTCTATAATTTCTTTGCCTTAGTTCTTTGAGTAATTATTCGCTCTTATTTTATAGAAAATTATTACTTGGAGCTCACCCTGCTTTGAAAGAACTGCCTCGACACTAGTTATAGACCAAGTGGGTTTGTGTGTGTATGTGTTAGTGTGCGTGCATGCGTATATGTAAGTATGTGTCGACAAAGAGCATAAATTAAAACCAAATAGTCAATTAAACATCCACTTGGTATTTAAGTTTATCGTCTCCCCACCCCAAACTCTTTAATGGAACCTTTTTCGATCATTTTGATTTTCTGAAGGACACTTCAAATCACTTGGATTGTAACAACATGAATAAATATATTTATGACAAATAACATGTATAATTAGAATTTGGAGCGGGGGGGAATCCTCTCTCCTCGAAAATGGGCCGCGCCGTGGCTCAGTGGTTAGACCGCTTGGCTCTCACCAAGGCGGCCCGGGTTCGATCCCAGGCGACCGCAAAGTGAGATTTGTGATGGGCAACACGGAGCTGGGGTGGGTTTTCTCCGGGATCTTTGGTTTCCCCCGCCATCTCATTCCACCGGTGCTCCATCTTCATCTCATGTATAATCAGTGTCATCGCCTGCGGTGCCGTATGTAGTAAAAGCGGGCGTTAAACACTACACATTTCATTTTTTCCCTCGAAAATCCTCTCTTGTTGACATTTTTACAAGCGGTAAACTGTAAGATAAAAAAATCTTGCCAAACGAAAAATTTGATCTGGTTAAAATACACAATTTATTTCCAATACATTTTTTTTTTCTGAAGTGAACCATTTCCGAGATATCCATTTTTATTTACTTGAATTTTCTACGTAGTACTCATACCTTTTACAAATGAGAAGTCATTCTTTTCATGACCTGGTCATGCAAACATAATGGAATTTCAAAGCCATCTAGAAGCGACAGGACTGACTATGGCTTAACCCTATTCCAGTTGGAAATAAGCAGAGAAAATCATATAAGTGTAATGCATAATTTTCCTCTTTCAATCTTAATCTTTCTCAATCTCAATTTTGCACAGTCCTTCTGTAAACTTCCATTGCATTTACTCACTCGCACACTGCCTCTCTCTCTATGTTAAACTGAGACGTTTTAGAATACCAGTAATTCATTATATAGAAATATATATTTAGATACATTGTGTTCGTTCAAACTAAAATAAAATATTTATATTAATACCCTGCTGTTTGCGGATGACCAAATATTGATTAATCGGAATGAAAATCAACTGCAAAAATCAATGTATATTCTAAATAATATAGTACAAAAGTATAATTTTAAAATATCAGAAGAAAAATAGTTATGGCTTTTAAAGGAAATTATAATGTAAGATCAAAAATTGTTTTAGGAAATAGGATTTTGGAACAAATATCGGGTTTTAAATATTTAGGATGTAACATCAATTTTAGAAACAATGCTGATATAGAAGAGAAAGTAAACAAATTCCGAGAAATATGTAACACAATCCAAAGAACTTTTAAAAACAGAATGAGAAAGGATACAAAAATGAAAATGTATAAGGTAATGGTTATTCCAACTTTACTATATGGAAGCGAAACCTGGGTGCCAACACAAAAGGATTTAAATAAAGTACAGACTGCAGAAATGAAACTTTTAAGAAGTGTTAAAGGTTGTACAACATTGGACAAAATAAGAAATGAGGATATTAGAAAGGAATGAGAAATCGAACCAATCCATGACAAAATATCAGAACGAAGGCAACAATGGCGTGAACATATATTAAGAATGGAGGATGGAAGATATCCAAATGCAGTATTAAACTATAATCCAAAAGAAGAGAGAGGACGACCCAGGAAACGCTGGAGAGATCTATGAAGCCGGAACGGGCGATATGCCCAAACCATGGAGTGAAGAAGAAAAAGAAGAAGGAGAAGAGTTCGCTCTCAATGCTTGTACATTGGACCTAAATTATACTGAAATTTTTAGGGAAGTGACCGAAAAAATGAAATAAATTTATAGAAATCATAACCGGCCGGGAACTGCTTCGGGCGCTCACTACCTCCCACCCTCCAATGCATCACCTTACTTATGACGCCCGTCGTGGACAGAAGTACAAAAGGCACCTAAACCGCACAGTCCAAGACCCCTTCCGCTGTCTTTACCTTACCTTTCTGGGGTAAATCTAGTTAAATCAGTAGTTAATACCTATTCGTCATATTAGAGCTTTGTTTCTTTCTTTTCAAGTATATGCAAATTTGTTCAGTGTCTGCTTTCAATACATTTTTGTGAAAGATACTTTCGGCATAAGTAACCGCTTTTACAGAAATCACTGAAATTACTTAAATTGAATTTTAGGATGGCAAGAAATAACAAGTAAAAGAAACTGTGCTGTTTTAGATTCAATCTAAATTAATTTGTTATAAAGAACAGGATTTATCTAAAAGTATTTATGCTAAACTTTAATCTAAGGATGATATACCTAATTATGAAAACGACACTATTCTCCTTATTAAAGAATCTACTGCACAAAAACAGGTCTGTGAACTTAGATTGGGGCATTTTATATTCTGTAAATCCTTCATTTCGATATCTCAAATAATTTAGTTAATGGGTTTGAATCTAGCAGAAATCGCTTAAGAGGAATGGAGATTTTAGTTAATTAATAGAGCTAATGGATAGACTAATTTCCTTCAGTGACCACATAGCCAAGGTGACATGAAAGACTCTTTAATCACAGTTTGGAATCTACATGTGTGAAAGGTGTCCACTAGGTTTATTTAGTTACTAGAGCTAAAGCTAAGTAGCCGTAAGTACACAGCTGTTCCGGTTACACCCACATTTGCCCTGAGTCCTTTGTCAGCAGCTTTTATAAAACAAAGTGCCGCTTTAAATCCCTGGAATCGCTCCCTAGGCTGTATCTAACCACCCTTTGATGTAGGTACAGAGACTCTGACTGACGGCCGTTTCCCACCGTGTAATCCGCAAGGCTTAACTTGGTCACATATTTCTCATTTGAACACGAGAGAGCCAGTTAGTGGCGTAGTGGCCGTTTCTACGACCCTCCACCTGTTTACATCAGTGCTTCCTCAATTTGGGAAACTAAAAGCTTTCCTTAAACATTACATAAATGCCATAGTATACAGGGCGTAGCCTACAAATAGCAAATCTTTTATGAATGTGCCTCTTAAAGTTACGTTTTTACTTTAAATTATATAGTATGCTGCCAAGCGGAGTAGCTCTACTGCTTATCAAGCGGGAGATCCGGGTTCGACTATCGGTATCGGCATGGGAGACCTGTTCAGGAGGCTTCAGCCCCGATAGGTCCTTAATGCAGCCTCGACAAGTCCTTAAGGAGCCAGCTGAGGAACTACTTGATTGAGAAGTAGGGTCCCTGTCTGCGAAGATGGCACACAACGACCGGGAGCGTCCGGAGCGCTGTCCCACCCTCCAGTCGTGCACCCTATTCATGACGCCTGCGGTGTGTAGTGACGCAGCGGCCGGGAGGTAGGTGGGCCTTGGACCGGAAAGGGCTATTGCCAGCTCATATGTGTTCTGTTAAATCGGCAGAAAAATTAAGAAGAGTCATTCTTGGGTTGCATAAGATTGCACCATAGCATGTAAACCCTCTGTGAAGACTCGCTGAGTCGTATGATAGCAGACATTTTGGAAGCCAGTTCTATTTAAATGATTACAGCCAGTAAGGAAGAGTTAGTCAGATCGCGGTTAGTTAGTCATCAGTTGGTTAGTTGGTTCGATCATTGGATGCTGCTACTTTAGTCTCATCATAGAAATTGTGAATACTTCTACAAAACTCAACTCATCAAAGTGAACCAGCCACCTCTTGTTCAGACCTTATACGCAACAATATTCATAACATAACATATCAATTATCAGAAAGATTAAACAAAAAGTTTAATGCCTATTAATGATCACGTCCAACTTAAAACTTTTTTCTCATAAATGTTTTTCGATTATTTTTCCATATTCAATTTTCTTACAATTCTTGCAATTTCTTAAAAATTAGTTTCAAAATATTTACACTACTTCTCCAAAGCCCATTACAGGAAATAACCTTGCAAATTTTAAAAATAATGTTCCAGATTCTGTACAGTAATTGCGAGTTAATATGCATATATGATAAGATGTATATTTTCATAAACTTTTTTTTTAATTTACGTCCTCCAACGTTAAGTCATATCGGACGATGAATGAAATGGGTGAAATGATGCTCAGATGAGCCCGGGGTCCATGGAGCTTAGAGTTACCCGACATTCGTCCGTAAGGATAAGGGAAAACTCCAGAAAAATTCTTATCCAGGTAACTCACCCTAACCGAGATTCGAACTCGGCTCAAGCACCTCAGTGCCAGCAAGCGCCTAAAAAGGGAACACGGCGACACGCTCCTCGAGAGCCCGGCCGGTAAAGTAGCGAGCAGTCGGCTCAGGAAGTTCTATAAAAAACGACAGTATTAGAAAAAGTGCCAGGGTTCAGGAGTTTCAAAACCTTCCTTCATTGAAGTCTTTATCCAGAGCTTCAGGTTGGAATAAAATACTTCCACTCCCTTAAGTGCTAAGAAAAGTGATACCTATTTCCTTTTTAATTCAGGGACCCCACAACATATATTTCTGTTGAAATCTCCACATAGAGTTTTGAGGTGGAAAATAAAACTTCCTATACAGGAAAGTGGCAAAGAAATTAACTTTGAGGTCGTTAAGGCATAGAATCACGAATTGGATTCAAATCCTGCCAGCACTGTAATCCCAGCTTTCGTTAAATTAGGTTCTTCGTGACCTCCTCAAGGAATCATCCCATTTAATGCCTTACAAGTACCCGTTTTAAATACAACGGTTTTATTAGCTTCCGGGATCACTATTACATGAAGACATCACGGACTATTGGAAATTAACCACAGTCAAGCAACTCAAGGATTAATTTTCATTATCATTTTAGTATTATATTTCCCTCATAACTGATATATGCAGGACAGTACCGTTACCTTAGACTTAGTATGCTTGCTTTCCCAACGATATTCCAATTATAGTTTCATTTTATGTACAATCACTTTTCATTGGCTATAGTGTTATTTGTAGTAAATAACTAAGTAATCCTTATTTCCATTTCAATTACAAATTACTATACAGTTACATACCTATTACTACTCTGTTTTGCTGGTTGACCTTGGGCCTAATAGACTCAAAATCTGAGGTCGAGCTAATGGGTCCGTATTGGCAACTTATCTAAAATAACTTCATCTTCATTTTCGTCATACTTACTTATCTTTCTCAACCATTTGGCTCTTACTTTGCCCAAAAAGTTCCCAATTTCAATTAGTTTTTTACACTCATTAACTTTATTGCTTGAATTTCTTTTGGTAGTCTTGCCCATTCTTTTTACCTATCTTCTCCCTAAGCACCCTAGTTTCTTCACATTCTAAAAGCAAATGCCATTCTTTATCCCATTGGTGACGCAATGGGCATTTCGCCATTTCTCTTCCCTCTTCCCAAACCCTTCAGTTTTACCACACCTGTTCTGGCCTATGCAAAACTTTCTCTTGCTGCTTTATGTATCACAAATATCAATGTATTTTTCCCTGTTCCCAGATCACTTTCATCTCTCTATAAATTTCCAGTGAGCTGTTCAAGTTGAAGCTTCCTAACATTTCTTGCCTTTCAATATCTTCCGTTCTTAACCTAAGTTCTTTCCAAAATGCACTTAGCAAAAATTCCCGGTTTTCCCACATGACACCAAACTATATTTTTAACATCATTTCCTTTATCTTTTTAAGCCATGAATCTTTCTGGTTTATTCTTTCCTGTACTTTCAAGCATTGCTCAACTAAACTACTAATTCTCACCCAATATTTTAACACCCTTTCCACCATTATCCCTCTAGTCCCCAGTCTTCCTAATTCTACTTGCGCCACTTCATTTGGTGAAGCTCGTTGTAAGCCCAAAACTTGTTTGCAAAATTTTTTAGTATCACATTAATATTTGCTCCCGCTCCCCCGAGCCCCGTATCTCTACCTCATACAGCATTTTTGTTTCTACTACGACTGTGTAAATTCTACCCAGCTGTTTTATTTGCATTCCTGGTAATTTAACTAGGCATGCTTTAATAGCTTTTAATGCGGTTTTACGTTTTGGCATTGCCATTCTCTTCTGCTCTTTCCAACCCCCGTTACTGCTTAATCGTACTCTTACATTTATTTGTAGTAACAAAGGGGTTTAAATATGACTAAGAATATCTTTTTCCCATCATATACAGGCACTAATGAAATTAAAACTATAAACTATTACTAACAAATTTGTATTAATAGGACAAGGAAAGAAGAAAGAAAAGTAAAATAAATACAGTTCAGTTTTGCACTGTGCTATAACTCTCATTCTTGATTTCCTAGGTACTCATACCCTAGAAGACTTGCAAAAAGTTTCATATATTAAGTGCATGGCATTAAAACAATAGGCAATAGGATTGGGATAAACCAGAGGGAGTCACTGGACCACAGCAACTTCGTGCTTTCAATGGAAGAAAGGCGAGATCCTCGAGATCTCTGCCGATGATCTGGTTTTAGTCACTTTAATTTTGAGAGCTCCCCTCCCCAGGAAGTTATTCCAGCTGGCTAACAGGGAGAAATCTTTATTAAAATAATTTATATGGCCCACAAAGAATCACTTTAAACTTTAAACACGGATATGAAGCAGGTGAAATAAAATACTGGGGAAATAAATTGTGACAGAAGAAACCATCTCAACATTCCCTAATGACTTGAGGAAACCACGAAAAACATCCTTGATCAGAGTGACTAACATATTACTGCCAAGCTATCTTTGTACTTCGAACTAAAGTTCAACACTAAAATAGCCCAGCCCGAGTAATAAATGCAGTTTTACTTCATTTATTCTTTCAACGGGAAGGCATCGTCTGGCAGCTAAGTGACCTAAATCATATATTCCATACGTGCGACTTATTTATTCCGAAAGGGAATACCGAAGATGGAGGATCGATATCCTGAACTACTTTCCGTAAGATATCCCTGGATACTAAAATAACATTACATTCTCTCGTCGCGAGAAAAATATTCCAAGGCGTGGCTTTTTCCAGCAACCTAACACTTGCAATGTACATGTGATATGCAAGCGAACTTCCAGAAAAAGCATTCGCCTGATATATTCGCAGAGAATATCTCAATATATCCTTCTTACAATCATAAGCATAAATCGAATCTTAGGTTTTCCTGGCATCTAGACAGTTCCATATCGTATTCCTAGCTTGTTGGCTCTTATAGCGATAACCTAGACACGCAATATTATTCGTAATAATAATAATAATAATAATAATAATAATAATAATAATAATAATAATAATAATAATAATAATAATAATAATAATAATAATAATAATAATAATAATAATAATAATAATAATAATAATAATAATAATAATAATAATAATAATAATAATAATAATAATAATAATAATAATAATAATAATAATAATAATAATAACAATAACAATAACAATAACAATAACAATAACAATAACAATAACAATAACAATAACAATAACAATAACAATAACAATAACAATAACAATAACAATAACAATAACAATAACAATAACAATAACAATAACAATAACAATAACAATAACAATAACAATAACAATAACAATAACAATAACAATAACAATAACAATAACAATAACAATAACAATAACAATAACAATAACAATAACAATAACAATAACAATAACAATAACAATAACAATAACAATAACAATAACAATAACAATAACAATAACAATAACAATAACAATAATAATAATAATAATAATAATAATAATAATAATAATAATAATAATAATAATAATAATAATAATAATAATAATAATAATAATAATAATAATAATAATAATAATAATAATAATAATAATAATAATAATAATAATAATAATAATAATAATAATAATAATAATAATAATAATAATAATAATAATAATAATAATAATAATAATAATAATAATAATAATAATAATAATAATAATAATAATAATAATAATAATAATAATAATCATAATCATAATAATAATAATAATAATAATAATAATAATAATAATAATAATAATAATAATAATAATAATAATAATAATAATAATAATAATAATAATAATAATAATAATAATAATAATAATAATAATAATAATAATAATAATAATAATAATAATAATGTATTACAATCACACTTTGTCTCAGCCCAATACAATGTATCGTATAGCAATTATGTAAACAAAGAATTGTTGCCTCCGTGGGGCTTTCCATAGGGCGAGACCTAGAGACTAACAAGCCCCCCCCCCCATCTAGTCCTATGGACTCCAGACGGGATGGAAGTGGATAAGCCACTTACGCGCGCCAAACCAAAAGGTGAAGGCTACCGATTAACCTCGGTAGGGCCGCCTGGTGATCTAGCACACCTTCTACTAGCTATGCAGGCTAGTACGCTGGGATATATGGCTTCCCTCAATCCCGTCCGGAGACGTACTCGATCTCCCACGGGTATCGGGAAACACTGCCCCCTCGAGTCCAACCCAATCCGAACAACTCCCTTTGAGGGAGGGGTTCTAATGTTTGACCCGAGGTTCCTCTAGTAACGTCAGAGGTATCACGAGTGCTAGGGGTCCGCAGCGCCCGCACCACGGCAGCTGAAGAGGATGGATCCCCTCCCTACGGGGACATTGACACATAGATTATTAGTAATGCCTCTTTAGTTCAGGGGATATATAAACGTTTATTTTCGGTATGATAAAATACTTCATCAACTTTATTGCTGCAAAATGAGTAAATTGTATACCAAAAGGGATTTCACCATAAGTTTTGCAATCTACTCAGTAAGTAGGAGCGTAGCTGGAAGGATATGGCAGCAGATAGTAGAGCTAAGTGGTAGAGCAAAGTAGGAGCTAGATTAAAGGTAAGTAGATTAAAGGAAATAGGTAAAGCGAATGCAGAGGTAGCATACGGTTCTATGACAATTTACTATATCTTAGTATTAAGTACAAAGCACTTAATGTTAAAAATTACATTAATATATTCAAGAGCCATAAGGGCTTACCTTGGAGGACATGCCATGTATGGTGAGAGGATGCAACGTGCAGAGTAGCCGTCACTGGAGGGTGGCATGCCGAGCCTGAATATAAGATCAGCCTGACCTCCGAAAGAATCCAAACTAGTGTGAAACTCTAGAATAACCCAGAATAGAATGACCAACTAGAATGATCCACGACTGCCAAAATACGCCGTCTTTAAATACGCTTGCTTTCGATATGGCGACCTATTGCCGAAACAGCGTTTCCACGCTAAAGAAGCTACGTAGACGTTTCCCAAGCAAAGCTAAGCATAATCATATTTCTCTAAAATACCCTAACGGAAATTCGGCGCTCAGATTACTTTAGTCAGCAGATTCTGTCTCCACTCACCTGTACGTGGTCGACATGAGTAAACAGGAAACTGATATCATGAGAAATCTAGCAAAATGCTGTTCTCATAAATCAGCAGAATTAAGGACTTCAGAATGTAACAACGAGTAAAGTTACAGGAAGTAAGCATTAAATAAAAAGATTCCAGAATTTGATATGTTCCCAAGTATACATCAATTATGCACGCGACAATATGTAGTTGAAAAGAAAAAATAGAAAAGGTAGTGGCGGCATGTGTGTATGTCTGAGGGTGGGTGTGTGTATGTGTATGATTATTTCTGTAAGCTGTGTGTAAATAAAATGAATGGAATAAGAATATGCAAATATAAACTAGAAATGACAACCAAACGGTTAGAAAGAATGTACGACGCACTAGTTGAATCTAAAATGTTGTATGCAGTTGAGATCTGGGGGGGGGGGGGGGGGCCACAGAGGTAAAAACTACAGAAGGTTTTGTAAAGAGCTACTAGGCTTACCAGGGTCAGCACCTAGGGAAGTAGCTTTAGTAGAATTAGAATAGACAAGAAGAAATGGAATAATAATGGAAATAATAATAAAATTTTGGTATAGGTGTTTGGTTAAAGAAGAAGGGGAAATTATGAAATTATGCATGAGACAGCAAAAAGGATTAGAGAACTCAAATAGTTGGTGGACAGAGATAGGAGAAATTATGGAAAAAATAGGAATGGGAGATATATGGAGATTAGAGGAAAGTCATACATGCGATATGGGTAAATTAGCAAAATACAGAATAGAAGATATAGAAAGAAAGGAAATATGGGGAAGTCTAGAAAATATAAAATCATTACAATTTTACAAGCAAATAAAAAGAAATTGGGGACGAGAATCATAAGTAGATTACTGCAATAGGCAAAAGAGAGAGAAGGGTTAGCAGGGATGAGAACAGGAATAATATTTCTAAGAGGGATAAGAGGTAGGGAAAAGGGAATTTGTGAATTGTGTGGGGGGAAAGAAAGCATAGAACACTATGTAACAGAATGCGAGGAGGTTGCAATGTGGAGAAAAAAGGTTTGGGAAGAAAAATGAGAGAAAGTACAGAAGAGAATAGTAGCTATAAAAATGCTAACGGGCAGGGAGGAAAAGAAGGTAAGAAGTATTGGTGAATTCTTGCAGAAAATAAAAGAAAAATGGGCAAGAAATGTAAAAAAATGTAAGAAAGGAAGAGGAGGGGGAAGAAAGGGACTAATTAAGTAATCAAGGAGGTATGGAGGTTAAGAGTTACCTGGCAGAGCAAAAGACCAGGGTGTCATGTAAGCCAAGGTAGCAACAAGGCAACGACAAATAAATGTAGCCGAAAGTTCTAAATTGTAAAATTTTGGAATATGTACAATAAATGTATCAATAAAATAAGTAAATATAAATATTTGAATTGATAAATACTAGGATCACATCAACGCCACCATTGTGCCGAAATTTCGATCCTCAGATGTTCTTTTACATTCCAGAAAATCTGGTTCTATGTAGTTGTCGCATTTAAACACACTAAAGACCACCTTCTGGCCCGGATTTGAAACCGTGACAATGGGATTAAAAGGCCAACAACCAGCCAACGAGCCACCCACATACAAAGTGTGTGTGTATGGGGGGGGGGGCGGTCGGTCTTCGAATAGCATAACACATAAAGGAAAATCTGGATAAATAACAAACTTCATATTTAAGTTAAAAAGCTTCCATGGATTCGAAAATAATATATCACAGAAATCTGCAAACCCAAAATATAATTTACATACAAAAAGATTCGCTATTTTTTCAGTTTCTGAAAATCTTTCTAAAGCTTTTGATGAACTACTGTATGTTTAAAGCCTAATAAAATGTATATTGTGAGTGTTCAACAAATAGATTCAACTTCTTAGCTTCTGTACAATTTTTATAATACACTTTTGTGCATAAGTGAAGTACGAAATGTTATCACACAAAAAAATAATCTCCCTAAGATAATTAATTGTACTTATGGAGGCTGAACCTTTGTTTTGCTTTTTTACAGGTTGTTTCAAAATGACACCGAATGATTATAGCCGTTGCGTAGTTTATAACTTAACTAGTCCGTATTTCGCTGTCGCAGCTTCGAAGTTCTGTTAGGTATAATTTTATGCAGCATTAAATATTACATGATTTTGTGATTAGGCAGCTCAGGAACCACTGGTGTGCGAACCTCAAAAGTAGTTATTGGGACGCACCGACCACGGAAACGAAAACATTACTTCTTGCTCTTTATCAGTGACCCTAGCCTACCTTTCAGGTAATGGGGCAAAGGTCACTTACTTGTGCAAAAGTCAACTAATAACTCGGAGAGCTGCAAGGTTGCTCTTCAGTGTAAAGCTACACATTCCGTCCTAATAGGGAGGATTTAGCGCGTACTTAGATAGCAAATTCAAGCAATATGGAGCGCCATACGAACGCCAAAATGACGGATATTGTTTTGATGGATGGAAGAGCTGAAGGGAGTTCAACGAACGCACGATTATTTTAGTTTCATTAAAAATATTAATTGTAAAAATAGTTACATCAATGTTGTTTAACTTCAGAGCATTTTTAATGATATTTATTGTGCAAAACTTTCAACCACTTCCTGAAAATATTAACAGCTTCCTTTTCAGTTACAAATGCTTTATTTACTATTATCAAGCACGTGAAATAAAATGCTTGTCTCATTGCATAAGCCATTTAGTTTCGGTTAATTTATCTACAATTCTTTGATGTTGTTTTCTGTTTTGTTTATCACTTAATGTTTTCATCCTCATCCTCACTAACATAAACTTCCCTCTAAAAGGTATAAGTTGCATATGTCCACAAGCTTACTTACCATCATGGACACGCTTGCCATTTTGGAACACGTTACACACTCATATGTAATAATTAAGCAATAGCTTCTTTATTGCGGTTTCATAAGCCAAAGAAATTCTTAATAGTAGCAAGCAAGCTATTGCGGAGTATGCCGGTATGTTCACAAACAGTTACAGCACGCGGCACGGCGTGTGACCTATATCTGCGAACTCCGACAGCGTGAGGCACACGTCGTTGTTCTTGTCACTGCCTAATAGACACTCATTCTGAGCCATTTTATGTGGCTCTAATGGCGGTGAAAACTATTTATATGTGTCACATAGAAGTTGAGCAACTACTTCTATGTATATGTTCGTTCGGTGTCATTTTGAAACTCCCTGTATATCCTATAATCCACAAATAAGGTTAGATGAGTAAAAATGGCTCACAGAAGAAATTTACAGGGGGGACTCAACGTAGAAAAAAATATACAGGTTTTCTCTAACTCGTCCCACGGACATTTCTAAACATTTGCAATCAAGCTCAGTTCGTGGGCGGCTGATCCATTAGCAGAAGCCGATTTCTTCTCGAGCAACAGCATGCAGATTATGTCTTGGTAGGGAAATAAAGCAATTTCCTGTCTCATCATCTCACCGCGACTCCTGCTGTGTTCTCCATTAATCTGAGGATAACTAACTTTCATAAATTTACATCTAGACGTTATTTTAATAATACAACTAGAAGGGGCACATCCCACATTACGGCTTTCGTGTTGCAATAAAGAACATCACTCCCTTTATGAACAATTCTTAATCTAAAACTAACACTTTGCTCTGGAACCAATCATACCGCACTGATTAATGTCCAGGATTCTGTTTAAAACTAGAGGTATTTTACAGCAGTAGCAGCTTCCAAAAGTAAACCCGAGTTGTGGGGGGAGGCGATATCTAATGTGACACAGTTTTCTTTTGCCCCATTGTTTATGATAATGTCATTTTCCAAATTAATTTATTTTTTACAACAGTCTTTAGGAATAGTAAGTAGGGAAGGAACATCATATGCACCCAAAATTTTATATCTAGGATTCATCTAAAATATATGATTTAAAGCAACAAAAACAACAAAAATATATACACAGTTTTGGAAAACGATCTCTGAGTATTTGTGTGCATCCATCCATCTGTCTACCACTTTGTTCGTCTGCTTTTGAATAAGATAATTAAAACACCAAAAGTCTGTTAAATACCAAATTTGTTACTTAAGTTAAACATCTTCCTAGGACGCAACTGAAGATTTTCCCCCACCCTAGACTACTCTATACACAAAAATGACTGACTTTCCCAAAACAGATTCTAACAATTTTAATTAAAACACCACATATTTGCCCGCCTCGGTAGCGTGGGGGTAGCATATCTGCCTCACGTTCAAGAGGTCCCGAGTTCGAATCTCGGTCAGGGTGAGTTATCTGGATACGGTTTCTTCCGGGGTTTTCCCTTATGCGGAAAGACGAATGTCGGGTAGCTCTTAGCTCTGTGGACCCCGGGCTCATTTGAGCGTAAATTACAGAAAAAAATATTTAAAATACTTATATGACAATCACTTTCTAAATTTCACATTGTAAATGTAAATATATTCATATATTATATGATACCTCAACGGAATGTCCTTTCTTTTTCACTGACGTTATTATGAATACTGTTGCTTTGAATTACTATTGCTATCCATATTACGGGTTGCTGAACTAATTTGTAATTAAGATGGGGCTGTATTATAAGCCCTCCTCTCGGTTCTACTCCTCTTGTGACTAAAATACTGCATTTGTCAACCCTGTTCAACTGTTTAAGTCATTTGAGAGTTGAAATTAAAAGCTGCAAAGTAAACCCAGAGGATCCTGGTTAAATGTATTTAAATGGAAAAGATTTAGTCGTCTGTTTACATAGCGAAAGGACCGATAAGTAAACTTTCTTATTTGCATATTTTCCAGAAACCAGCGTTGCAAGAAAAGTTGAAGGTGAATGGGGTACCTTTCATCACCTCAAATTATAGCTTAAAAAGGAGTCATTCATGATGAAGCCTGCACACGAGAATAACGTAAGCGTAAAGGCTTATTACATAAATGCCCGATTTCACCAACAGATGTTAAGACTTAACACGAGTTTAGCAATAGTTAAAACAAAAATTGCATTTCACCAACAAGTGTTAGCGTAACACTCGTGTTAAACTAACAAGACATATTTCTGTTGTTAAGTCCTTAACAATTGTAAATAGTCAAGATGGCGAGCATGAACTCAGCTGTTGATGTCGATTTGCTATATTTAAGACCGTCTAAATGGCATTCGTAAAAGAGTGCGGTCTATGAGGAGAAATGATTTGGAGGAGCTATCCGAAGAAATTTTTTACGGAGGTATAGACTGTCGAAACAAGTTGCTATGAAGGTTACTGCGGAAGTACAAGAGAGGTTAGAACATGCATCGAAAGGAATATGGCGATCTACTATTCTCCTTAGCACCTTTATTTCAGTTGTTTCCGCCATTCTTCGAGTTCTTGTGGTATCTGCTCTTGTTTCTGAGGCATACGTTATCACTGGTCAAAATACTGCTTTATACACCTTAACTTTTGTTTCTTTTCTCATGTATTTATTTCTCCATACTAATTCATTAACACATCCAGATATTTGTGTTGCTTTTACAACTTGATGGTTAATTTTTCGGACCAAATTTCCCTCACTGATAATATTAACGCCCAAATAGTTGAAATGCATAACCTGCTCTATCACTTTGTATTCAAGTTTTAATTTGCAATTCCAACGATTCTTTACTAATGGTTAACGCTTTTGTTTTATTTATGGAGATTTTTATATTAATCTTCTGACATTTATGATTGAACTCGTACAAAAACCTCTGAAGATTATCCTCCATTTCTGCCACAACTAACAGATCATTTGCATAACATACCACATTAATCTTTTTATCTCCCATACTGTATCCCAATTCACAACCAGAGAGCGATTTTCCAAATACCCCTTACATTAGATTTTCTGTCGTCATTTAGCGACTTTCTAACTACCCTTGTGTCTAAGATTATGGGTTTGGAATTGCTAAGTCACAACAGAATATCTCCTACAGCTGCGTTCTCCATACTTAAACATTTTTATATGCTTCATTTCCACGTGTATCTAGTATTTTAAACGAAATGCTCAACTGTAGCCCTGTTATTATGTCCAGCGTTTCCTTCTTGTAAGTTTAACGACTTTGTTCGTTTTGATACATATATATTACCTCTTTAGGTTGCAGGTCGTCATAATAATTAAACTGTAGCGTGCTCTTTTACAATTGTGACTGTGTATACTTCTATCTGAAGCATTCAGATTCAGAAGTTGTTAGGTGAATGTTTTTGAGAAATCCTGTTAAACACACGATAAGCGCTCTGATAACCAGTTCAGTAATAGTGGTAAAAGATTTACGTATCAGAGTATTTTTTTTTAATTTGCGTCCCCCAAAGTTAAGTCATATCGGACGATGAATGGAATGGATGAAATGATGGTCAAATGAGTCCGGGGTCCATAGAGTTTAGAGTTACCCGTCATTCGTCTTACAGGAAAAGGAAAATCCCGGAAAACCCTTATCCAGGTAACTCACCCTGACCGAGATTCGAGCTCGGGACCTCTTGAACGTAAGGCAGACATGCTACCACCACGCTACCAAGGCGGGCTTCAGAACATGTTCGGTCGAACATATTATGACCCTGGCATGTTGCATGGGCATCAATTTCAGATATAAAAGTTGTTAAGTCAAGTAGTTGCCGCATTAGCCGTTTGGTGGTGCAACTACACTGTACCACCCAAGCTCTTTGATTCCAGCTGTTGATACATTTTAGATTAGACATTAGGCATTTTTAGACATTCCTCAAGTGCACTTTCAGAAAGTTTATCTGTACTTCCAGGGCACTCTTTCATGTCTGTGACAGAATTTTTGGCAATATTAAGAAGAAACGATCACTGGTTAACGTCTTAGTCCCTTCCACATGGGTGAAACAGATCAAAGAATCACTACAGAAGAAGCCCGTTGATGTTTTCCATGTCAAACGTCCTATGGCCGATAACGGGGAACATGATGGCACTCCAGCTGTTGAAATTTTCGACTTCAAAGATGCCCTCGACCGTGTCCTTGCAAGAAGTATTCCTGAATTCACTTTAATCCTGGGTGTGTATTTCCAAAGTGGATGTGTACCAGAAGTTTGTCACACAATGTCTTCCTCACTTTATCGTCCCCAGTCTCTTTAGAGGAGAGTAGTGAGGTTGCAAGCCTTACACAAGGTATGTAATAGTGCAAAAAACACATCAGATAGGCTTCGGAAGATTAAGAAGGCAAGATATTACGATATTCGTTCGCTGCTGGAACATGTCACTCTGCCAGAAGGTAGCATATTTTATGACACAGTGACATATGGAAATGATGACGATGATGTGGTAGATATAGAGTGATCGCTCACTTTCTTCTCGTGCAGCCAGCCAGGTGAAAAGATGATTAGATATCAACGTTTCGGGAGTGTGCATCTCTCCCATCATCAGGATATTTATAAAATGTTATAACCACAAATTAAATACTGGATATAACACAAATATAAACAAAGACAAAACACTATCAAAATTCGCAATACTGAACAAAAGACTGTTTTCAGTAAATTAAATGCCAGATCAGGAGATGGCGCGAGTATACAAAATTGTGTCAAAGAAACGTAACTACTTAACTTGATTATCAAGCTTTATTGAGATTTGCTTCTTAACTCGATGGATTTCCATTTTTAAGGCCGGTTTCCAAGAGGAGCTGAACTGAAACCCAGCATCACGATTAAGCTTGCTCCTTTCAGAGGAAATCGCCAAAGCCTCCTTAATTCTCCACTCCCAGTAACTGTTGCATTTTGCCAAGATATTCGTCTCCGGAAAATTGGCTCTATGGTCGTTTTCGAAACAATGCTCTGCCAGCCCAGATTTCTTAGGTTGCACTAAACGAATACTCCGTTTAATTATTAAATTAAAGAATTAAAAATTAATTCTTTTATTAATTCTTTTTAATTACCTTCACCAGGTAACTCACCCTAACCTAGATTCGAACTCGGGACCTCTTGAACGTGAGGCAGACATTCTACCACCATGCTACCGAGGTGGGCATTTTTCGATGTGAATAACGTCTCACATTAAAATGGCGCTTCTTATTCGTCGTTATGTTAATGCTTAATTTTAATTGCGAACATCCCCTATATTTATTAGAGGCACAGGGTCTAAAATTTGGAGTTACCATACCACCTAGAAATGAACTACAAGTGTGACAAATATAACTACTGATTTCTTAAATTAATAGGACTTGCACCACATAATAGTGTCTTCTAAGATGAGAAAATATGGCCGTAAGGGTATATTAGCTTTGTCCACAGCGTTACAATATTTACATATACGCTATATTAAAAAATAAGTTATCTACATAAAACCATCTCTTGTCTATATAGCTAACGGATAGAAACCCTCTTGTAAGGAGTCCTTTGGGAGATGCAGGTGCACGACACTCCACAGGGAATACGACAAACATGAGAAGGAACACTTACCCAGGGAAATAGGTAACACTGGGATGTACTAGCTTATCCCACAAGGCCGTACTACCTTTACGAACTCTGTCCTTACAGAAGTTGCTCAAGCCGTGTATACATGTCGGCACATAAAAAACATTATAAAAAGAAAATGGAGTACATAAAGATTTTTGTAAGATAAATAACACTTATCGAAGTATTATCGTCAATAATTCTGAGAAGAGTCTAAGAATGTGTACCATTATACATAAACCAAAGCAGTTAATAATGACTTTTTTTTTTTGTAATTTATGTCCTCCAAAGTTAAGTCATATCGGAGGATGAATGGAATGGGTGAAATGATGCTCAAATGAGCCCAGGGTTCTTCCAGCTTAGAGTTACCCGTCATTCGTCTTTCAGGATAAGGGAAAACCCCGGAAAAACCCTTATCCAGGTAACTCACCCTGACCGAGATTCGAACTCGGGACCTCTTGAACGTAAGGCAGACATGCTACCATCTACGCTACCGAGGCGGGCAATAATGACTTCATGCTATCTTGATACTGAAATATGCTTAAAATCATATGTTTTGCACTGCAACGGTCATTTTAGATACTTCATTCAAAATTATTTATGGCTTTAGTGAACTGAATTTTGGTAATAATTGTAATCACGATAATGTTATTAGAAATTCTAAAGAAGTTTTAGTTCAAGTGTTAAATGGTTTGAGAACTAATTTAAAAAATTGTCAAATACGAGGTACATCCAGAAAGTGAGTTCTGTTTGATAATAAAATTAAATTGTATACAGATACAGAACAATTATTTATTGCACAAAATTCTACAACTCTTAAACTACTTTTCCACATAACTGCCGAAATTTTGCTGGCATTTGTCATAGCGAGGCACAAGTTTTTGTATACCTTCTTCATAGAAGTTTGCCGCCTGTGTCTTCAACCAGTTGGAAACATTTTCTTTCAGTTCTTCGTCATGTTGAAGTTTTTACCGCCAAGGAAAGATTTCAGATGCAAAAACAGATGAAAGTCGCTAGGAGCAAGGTTAGGGCTGTACGGGGGGTGGTCAAACACGTCCCAGCCAAATTAATTTAGGATGTTTTTCGTCGCATTTGCAGTGTGTAGTCGTGCGTTGTCGTGAAGAAACACAACACCTTTTGACATCGCAGATTTGCCGATAAATTTCAATTGGTTTCACTTTCCTATCATTCAGAAAACAAATCACAGATATGATTTCACAAGCGGCGAGATTTACAATAAACACCGACGTTGTAAACCAGCACAAAAAAGTGTATGTGGCTGACAGCGATCTCACAATGGCGTACGTTTCTTGTCTTTTATACAGGGCGTCTACCGCTCTATCGCGTCTATCTCTTTTGCTGTCTAAAAATCCATGAACAACACCCTCGAAGGCTTCCCAAGCTTCCTTTTCTTTCCCCTACAAAATTTGTTCAAATGCAGGATCCTTTACAAGTTCTCTTCTTTGTGGTCCGACAAAAATGCCTTTCTTAACTTTTGCATCACTTACTTTCCAAAATTTCTCCCTGGTTCTGTTTTGTAATTTTACAGGTGTGCCAACTCTCAAAAAACCATTCCCCCAAATTTAAAATCTTCACTCTAAAAAAAAAAAAATGAAATATTACTTTACCTTCAAAACAAGAGATAATCTACCATTTTATGGTGATTTTCAAATTAGGCAAATGGAAATATATGTAAATTCACTATTTTTAAGCCCGAAACATTTTCATTGTTGCCCAGTGTAATTTATCATCCTCACGCGCCTCTTGCACTAAAATCCTGCTACAAAATGATCGCCGTAGTCGTCCAACATCAGAGCGCATTTTGCAATAAAATCCTCCTACAGCACTCACAGGGGTTTCCTTACTCATTTGTCTACAATTAATACAACAAAAACTTATCTTCTTTCCAATTCCTGATAATCGGTACAAACCTGCATTATACTCTAACCATAATAAATTTTCCTCTTTAAGTATATGAAAGGCTGAGTAGTTAGATCGCTTGGCTCTCACCAAGGCGGCCAGGGTTCCATCCCTGGCGACCGCAAAGTGTGGACAACATAGCGCTGGGAACTCCGGTTTCTCCCGTCAGCATTCCACCAGCTGCTCCATCATCATCTTTCCTATCATTCATCATTCCTTCACCTTCACACCAGGCATTGCGCTGATCACCTATCCTGCTTCTCTATCGGATTCAAAGCTTTGGTTCCTCGGGCCCAACCTTAAGGGATAAAGGAACAAGGATCCCCTAACACCACAATAGTGGTATAGGTAGGTAGGTAAGTAGGTAGGTAGGTTTTAGTACAACTATTTCGAACGCTTATTTCAATTAACATGAAGCAAACAAAAGTATGAAGTTACAAATGTATAGTTTGTGTAAGGTATATAAAAATAAACGATAGTGTGTAAAGAAATTCTTGTGAAAGTAATAATGAGAGTGGAATGCTTTACCTAGAGTGTTTGCTCTATCGGCAACTAGGAAGAAGAAGAGCCTTGCATTGCCTTGCATGTACAAAAAATTAGCAATAAGCGGTCTTCTGTAACTTTAAGTAGAGGAATTAGCATCTGTAAGAATAGTTTGAACAGCGAAAGTCATGCGAGTGCTGCGCAACAGATTTCTTTGGTTATTTAGCAAAGCATTTGCAGAAGTATTAGCCATAACTGGAATCAGGTTATATTCACAGAGGAGATGACATTGTTATACACATACTGGGAAAAGTAATTGTCTACCACTCGACAGAAAAACGTTATAACGAAAAATGGATCGCTAAGGTGATGTTGGTGTTGGATATCACGAGATGGTCTAGGTGTGTTGTGTGTTACATAGCCATTCAAGAAGGCTTACACTATTTTATAGACCAAAAAGAGGAAAAGGTGATTTTTTGAAAATGTTCATGAAATTTCAGTCACACATAACATTAAACTCCAGAACAGCAGGGCGTGACGCCATGACTGGAGCGCGGCGAACAGTGACAAAATGATTTCGCTGAAAATACAGTAAAACCTGCTTAAAACGGACCACTTATATGCCGAAAAACCGGAATACGAAAATAAATTTTAGGAACAGAACTATTTACCATGTAAAATTATACTTTAAGCCAGAAAACTGCATAAGCAGAAAGGGAAATCCTTTCGGGAACCGTTTGGGTATATAATCTGATTAAAACGGATTGCTTTATGTGTAAGGGTCACAACGAACGTATTTTAAAAAGTGCAATTATTTTGAGGGCGACTGCACTTGCACCGAAATTCCATAAATCATAGTAGGTAGGTAAGTAGATAGGTAGGTAGTATAACAAAGGTAAATTAAGCCAAAACGGTATTTTTACGATAAGAAGCTGATAAGCACGTGTTGAAGACCTTTATTTGACTAATTCAAAAAGCGAAGAGCTATTTACCTCTTTAAGAAAGTATAACTATTGGGAAATCCAAACCTACACCAAAGAATATTTCGTAAATGGTTAGCACAACAAAATAGATACACACTTTCATTGTAATTAGAGTATATTCACATCTAAAGGTTTGCCAACTCTACAAAAGGCCTACAAACTGAAGTAAATGACTTCACAAACTTTTCGTAGAAAATTTAAGATATACCCACATTTTACTATGGAAACACTTAAGTGAACATATTCTTTTTTTTAAACATAAGTTTTTACAAAAATATTTTTAGAAAATGTTGTTGCTTTCAAATGCTAGGCTTTGGCAATGAAGCCATTAGCTCTCTTGCTCTCCAAAATTTCTGTGTAGTGGGTCCAGCAGGTAGGGCTTTACAGTTAGAAGATGTTCTTCAGTGATTTCCTCTTCTTTGTTGAACAGAGGACAATTTGGACTTGTATAAATTCCTATTCTGTGTAAGTGTTTGGCCAAACAATCATGTTCCGTAAGTAATCTAAAATTTGCTACTGCAGCTTTACGTGGGATTTCTGGAATAATTTCTGCATTTTTAATTAAAATGTTATATTTTTTATCTTTGCCTTTGTTAGATATTGATTGGTTTTGTTTATTTTTATATTTCATTTTGATTAATCTTTTTATGGATGTAAAGGGTAAGTTTTTACTTTTGTTCTGAATTAAATTTGCACTTTTTTGGCAAGAAAATCAGCTGATTCATTTCCAGCAATTCCACAATGTGCAGGTATCCACTGTAATATAATTCTTTTCTATAGTTTTTGAAGTTGCTGGATCATTTTGTGACATTCTTTAATTTGGATTAACCTCATTTTATATGAACTTATTGCACATAATGCTGCTTTAGAATCAGAAAGTCTGACAGCATTTTTGAATTTATCTATTCTGTATAGAAGGTGTTGGAGTGAAATATGAATAGCCGTTACTTCTGCATCAAAATTTGTTGTGTGGAATCCCGCCGGTTGATAGAATGAGAACAGTGCACACTTAATTCCTGCTCCTAAGTTGTTGTCCAAGTTAGATCCATCTGTGTAGATATGTAACCATTCTTCAGGTGGGTATCTATTGTTCACAGTTTCTAATGCTAGTGCTTTTAGTACAGGTTTGGAAGTTTCAGATTTTGTGACTATTTGTTCTAAGTCTAATTGAATATTAATTGGTTCAAAAGTCAGTTGGTTTTCTTTGATTAAAATGTTTACTTTAGAATTAGGAAGATTCAGATCTGTTTCTAATTCTGTAACTTTGTGTAAGAAACTTGGTTGTGTTTTCATCTTGATTTGTTGTAGTAATCTTTTCTCCCATTTTGTTGTTTTTAACCGCCACATTTTTTCATGTTGTATTAGTGCCTGCTCCTTTAATGTTAGATGTATTGGATAGTTCCGAGTTAAGGCTTGCATTGCCGTGATTGGAGTTGATTTTGCTGCAGCGGTTATTAGTCGCAGGGCCTGATTTTGGCATACTTCTAGGTGATTTATGTTAGAACTATTTGCTGTAATTATTATATTATACTTTTAGAAACTAAAAATAAATAAACTACAGTTTCTCGTTAGATACTTAAAAATCTTGGTGCAACTTTCCTTAAAGTACCAGATCGAGATTTGGTCAATGAGTCATACTGTTGACATATATGCACGAAAACACAAGTATTTTCAATTGTTTTTGTTCAGGGAAGTTTCACCAACTTCCAGTAAAATATCGAGGAGGTACGTGATAGAGAAGATAGCCAGGGAAAGAGAAGAGATTACACTTCCGTTGTTAAAAAAGCAAAACGTTTTGGAGTTATTATCTGACAATAATTGAGTGGAGTGTGAAACTGTGTTCATCGAGACTAGGGTAGTAAACTCCACCCTATAAAGTGCATATAGCTGCGAACGCTGGTCTGTTTAATGTCTCGAATTCTCAGAACACATTTCAGGAAATTCGCTTCAATTACTTCAATTTCGGCTTATACGGCAGAACTGAGTGTCCTCGTTTACTTCACCAGGTAGTTCTTGATTGCTTACTTCTGTATTTACTTAACTAAATGCATTCTTAGTTACCTACAGATTTATTTATCTATCTAGTAACATTTCTTGTAGTGTTTAACGCCCACATGGACATCGCAGGTGGTGACACTGATGATAACACTGGTGAAATGAGATGGCGGTGGGAACCGGAGCATACGGAGGAAACCCGCAACTACGCCGCTTTGTTCACCATGAATCTCACATGTGGTCACCTGGGATCGAACCCGGGCCGGTTTGGTGAGAGTTGAGTGGTCTAACCACTCAGCCATGGTGCGTCCTTGTGGTAACATGTGGGGCTTTCATTCGGGAGTTCTTGGATTCGATTCTGGTCAACAACCCAGCTTGATCTTGGATTTTATCATGTGTTTTCCTGGTCGGTAGGTGAATGCTGAGATAGTTTCTCATCTAACACGACTTTCTTTCTATCATCTCCCTTTTATTCCGTTGCCTTACTTATTTTCAGTTGTGCTTCTAGGTTTTGTGGTGTGTGGCGATGCCTTAGCGGATGCTTGCTCAAAGAAGGAATGCTCTCGTTGTACATCAAGGGCTGCTTGGTGTGTGGTTGTTCATCGCTATCTCCACCAATGAGGACATATGTTTTATATGTCGTTAACGGTTTTGATTAGAGAAACATATATTTGAGTCACTTTTGAGACAGTTGAATTTCTCAAAACAAAAACAAAAATCTGTCATGTAAAGGACAGTATGGGGTTATCTGATATTTCTAAACACCAATTTTGGAATTTATCGCACCTTTTTCGGATTATGCTGTTCACAAATACACACACACACACACACACACACACACACACACACACACACACACACACACACACACATTTGATTCTTTCTTTCTTTCTTCTTCATCTTCTTCTTCTAAAAATGCTAATTTGGCTTCAGGAGGCCTCAAAATATATATTCACAATGAAATCTCGCCATCAAAGTTTTGGGTGGAAACAATACTTGCTCTACATAGTGTAAGTAAAAAGTTGGAGTCAAGTACTTTCCAATTAGGATCGCAGTCTCATGTTGCAGTTTTGTACGTAACGATCATAGAGAGTCAGTGTATGTGCAATTAATGAAGGAGCTGCAGGTCTTAATTAAACACTCAAGTTAGAAACTGGGTAGACACGGCGTCTGATAGTGTGAAATCACCGGGGGGCCAGAACAGAGAAAGAGTTATGGCCCGGAAAAGAGTTGAACACCGTTATTACATCTGCCCATTACTGTTCAGCAAGCTGAAGAAATGGGCCACTGCATTCCTGTCTACTATAATTTTAGGAACATTCTGCATAGAAATCGCGTTCTACACAGGAGGAAACATAGGATTAGGGTAGTTTCTGAGGTTTGTAGCCGTCCTGAAGAAAGTATGATTGACGTAACGACGAAGAATATACAGTACGATAAGTCTGAAGAGGCACCCACTGCAGATCAAGCAAGAGATAACGATAAGTGTACTCAGCAGGAACATATTTGTGTTTTAAGAGGCATACACTAAATTTCCGCTAAAGCAAAGTTATTATAAAGTCAGAAATAGCATCTGATGAATTTGCATCGGTTGTGCAAGGAATGATTAAAATATATCACTTACGTGTAAGCTGCTTTGCTTAGATCTTTTACGCCGAGATTTTTATATAAGGACACCAATTGTGTGAGAGGAATATTTTATTAAGGGAAAAAGGAGATACTCTAGAAGTAACCAAATTCATGCACGTTAACGAGAGTGGGCGTCCCTAACGTTTCCAGAATAACACCAATCGTGGCGCCGACAACTCCCACCTTAAACATCTACAATTTAGAGGTGTCAGAATGAAACAAGTCGCTTCCAAATAGGAAGCACCAAACTGATTAACCAAGCTGATTAGCCCAGACAAAAATATTTCCACACCCCAAATTCCACCGTCCCGCTGAAACGGACAACCACCTTCGACAGATCCTATAAACCTGAAATGTATGACAAAAGACACAGCTGAAAAACAAAATAATCCAGACGAGAAATATAGAGTGTCCTATATTTAACATATGAAAGCTGCCGTTGTTATTGAGTTACAATAGTGATTTTTTCCTCAAGCGATTACAGTTGTTATTCAAAATTAGCCATGGAATGTTACAGCATTCACCAACGCGTAGAAATTGTAAAATTCATGATCAAAATGGATCATTTGTTCGCCAAACCTTCCATGTATTGTGTATACCGTGCTCTTATAAGGGACTATTTTTGGCCTAAATTGGATGGTATGAATTTCAGAAACATTTGGTTCCAGCAAGATAGTGCCACATGTCAAAGTGCTCACGATATAGTGAATCCTTTGAAGAAGTTCAGAGGTTTCATCATTTCCGGTGGCGGTGATGTTAACTGGCCCCCGAGATTATGTGATTTAACGCCATTGAATTATGTTAGATCTCGAGTTTATGCAAACAAGAAACAGTAAATGCTCTTATGAATAACATCACGCGAGTTAGTCATGAAGTTGGACGACATAATTTACGTTTTTCTGTCATTGAAAATTGGGTCAACCATACACGCGCAATGACGCAGCCCCTGTCACCTAGGAACACTGAGACGACATTTAACCTGATATCAGAAAGACATTGACACAAACGAATAAATATAACTAAATGATAGATTTATAAATATAAATAAATGACGTATACCAGAATAGATATGTGCCATAATGCTAGCATATACCCCGGAGACCGCCACAGCGACAAGGCCAATCTATGAAGGTCAGTAAACTCCTTTTGCAATCCCTGTAAACAAACTACCCTACTCTATTGTCTGTTTTGCCCCCAAGGAAAATTTGGCACCTTCCAGTCGGAAACCAATCCATTGTTAAAATCCCATGCGTGCTTCTGACAACAGGCTATAAGATTTTGACCGACGCGCAGAGCACATGCCTTCGCATAATTTTTTGCAACGGACCATTAGAGAAAGCGTCTCTGATGTTAGGTCCGAAACTGGAAGCTCTGAACACTGATCTCAAGTGGGGATAGTCAAGAGCCAATAGAAAATTGATATTTGTTCATTTAATTTTGCAAACTCCGAGAAATACCTAGAGTGGGGTTAATTCAAAGTGATGGCGGAAAGTAGGTTTTGTTAGTAAGTACACTTCGGTCCTGGGTTCTTAGTGAGACGGACGTGAATTCGGCACCGCCTAAGAAGTATACTTCCGCGCCATGGACAAAGTGCAATATTTAACAATCTCTCCAGTGAGAGTTAGCACAAAGAGTAATGTACAGGGCAGACGATAAATACATCCGGTTCGACAACACAGTGCTACTTGCCCTGCTCTTCACATCACAATATTGACAGTGACGCTAAACACAGCAACCACACCGACGACGACTTTACGGTGGCGAGCGTAGGAGCTTAAGGATAGCAATAAACTTCTGTCTACCAGATTCGAGGTGTCATCATTCAACCAACAACCAGTCAGGACGCACCTACTCCTGAAGTACAGATGAAAGTTCTCATGCGGGAGCTACATGTCATCTCGAACCGATTACAATCTCCCTTTCCTTAACCTCCTCACGCTACCAATCCTTAATTGTGAGGCGTTGAGCACAAGGGAGAGCTCAACGTGGTTCGCTACGGGCCGGACCGCCTCAGCAACCACGCGGTGGTCACTTAACTGATGTTCTCTTCCACACGTAATTACATTATGTTCCAAAATAAAAAATGAACCTCTAATATTTATAGAACGTGTTTTATTTAAGTTTAAAGTTAGGACACTCTTGTTGAAATACCCTATTCTCATATTGGATACCGACCGCAGAAAACCCCAAAAAAAGCAGATTCCAGAAATCTACTGAATGTTAGCCCACACGTTACCGCGGAGACAACTCCATCTATTATGGATAGTTAACATCTTTTGAAGGCACTGTGATGCCTTTTAGGGGCAGCGCTCTTTAAATCTGCAGTGACGTTCAGGGACAAACGCCATTTGATTTTGTGATTGAAGTGACTTTGAGTGGAAAATGTAGTTGCAGAGGAATTAACTGTTCACAATTCGAAAAGGAGTTAATTATAGAACAGGTTTCTACGTATAGAGGGCCTATCGACAGAGGGAGAGAGAGAGAGAGAGACCGAGAAAGGAACTTGCAAAAAAGGATGCAGCCTGGGAGAAAATCTGTGAAGAATTCAATTGTACTTTTAGCGTTTCTGCCAGGTTCAATAAGCAACTGCCACAATTTTATGCTAATCTAAAACGCAGCAGCAAAAACGTCCTTCGATTTAAAACTGGTGTTGGAAACTACACTGAAATAAAAGCGATGAAAGTCCAATCATCACTGATTAAGGATTAGGTGGACCCTACTCTAAAATATTCTTCTCTTTTGAAGCAACTGCTTCAGAGACCTTCCCGATAAATTCACAAAGGGTGGCTTTTTCAAAGTCCCGCCGTTAAATAGAAAATGCCAGTAGAATAAAATCTCATGAGTAATTAACATTTAAGCATAGTAGAAAGGGGTATGCTTTACATTGGTAGTATTCTAACCTCCCTCTATTTATTGAGTGAATAAAATATTTTTTTTTAATTAACACAATTTATCGCTCCCTCTTGGAGCTATTTATTTCTATTTTGCCCCTTATTTTCATATTCTAGTATATGCATAATAGAGAACTCTACATTATCAATTATTTCCTTTTACAGCTCTTTAACTTTTTTCTGATTTTCTCCACATTTCTTCACATTCATTTTAACCATTTTAATTTTATGTTTCCCTAAATATTTTCCTGCTTACTCCATATATTACTATGATCCTAAGTTAAAAATCTTCCTAGCTTTTATCCCCGTTGAAAAATCTGTGCATTTCTCTAGTATTACATTTTCTCTCTCTTTTACTGTATCATTCCACTACAGAATATAATTCCAATTATAACACAATATACTACATTTAGTGCATCCCTGCACCCATTTCCTTACTATTAAAAAAATCGTAGTGCCACAGCCCAAGTAGGCCAAAGCCTGCCAACCCGACTGCCGGCCTCACGCCTACATACGCAAGGCGGAGGTGGGGATCATCCAACCGATACGGGTTAGCATCTCGGCACCCCCAGCCAGAATTGACTTACGCAACCAGGGCCGCTACCTAGCGTAGCTCCTCAATTTCCTCACGATGCTGATTCCTACATCTGGGACTTAAAATCCAGCGCTTTCATGGTAGGTAACTAAAGATTCACTTTTCTTAATCTTAGACCACTCAAATTAATTACACCTATCCTTCACCATGCATACTCCATTCTGGTCTCTTTTTGCTTAGGTACTTGGATTTATTTTACCTCTATTGTAATTTAAAATTACCTTCTATTAAAAAGCTTTCTTAAAGCTACTTACAATTCTTGCTTTTCACTATCCTTTACTCTTGTCTATAAATTTTTTTCCAGAAACGCTCACTTCTGTTGTTTCTCTCTGGTCATGTTTTCTTCACTCGTATTTCTTCCGATGTTATCGGTATTTATTACCCAACCCTCCTTAAGATCGTTTTGGGCAGTTTGTATTACTTTAAAGGTCTTCCTCTTGCACGTTTTCAAAAGAATTATGCAATTGCCTTTCTTCAGTTACCAAAGATATTAAAAAGTTCTCCTGTATCACATATGAGACTTTATCTTCTCATTTTTTCGATATTCATAAAATACTTATTTATTTTATATTTACTGTACATTAACGGAGATTTGTAGAATTGCTTTTTTTACATGTTTCCTTGTGGAGCGAATCAATAGAAGAAAATACCGTAACGGTTATTTCATATTTTTTCAAGTATTTGGGAATTTGTTCTAAATTACTCTGGAAACGGTGCTTGTATAAAATAGGAAATGTAAAACTAGGTAGGCCGCAGAATTATACAACTTACGTAATAGTGTTCCTATTGGTTACCAGCCCGCCTCGGTAGCGTAGATGGTAGCGTGTCTGCCTCACGTTCAAGAGCTATCGAGCTCGAATCTCGGTCAGGGCGAGTTACATGGATAAGGCTTTTTCAAGGGTTTTCCCTTATCCTGAAAGACGAATGTCGGGTAACTCTAAGCTCTATGGACCCTGGGCTCATTTGAGCATCATTTCTCAGATTTCATTCATCGTCCGATATGACGTAACGTTGGAGGACGTAAATTACAAAAAAAAAAAAAAAAATGGATATTATAATAATGTGATTACGTAATGCTTTGACGTGGACCAACAGGATAGAAGTAATTTAGATGTTCTAGAAACTTCGTGGGCAGAGATTCCAGAATATGCAGATCGTTTTGGCGTCATTCTGCACAAGATCACCGTCGCAGTAAGACGTTCTTTTTTTTTTTTTTTTTTTTTTTTTTTTTTGGTGTCGCCCTTGCAAGTCTGCAGAAACTTATAACTCAGCGATGCAACAATAATAATTGTATAAAAGGACAGAATTTACGATACTTA
>CM060956.1:70500048-70672548 GCA_030765055.1 Mantis religiosa
AGGAATTTTATTGTTTTTAGAAAATTGTAGTAAAATTTTAATACTATATTTATTTTGAAAGAATTGAAAAGAAGAAAGAAGTATTAGCATCAATTTTCTTAAGATAAGTATAGCTTTAGTAGCAAATATTTATATTTGTGTAATATTTATTGCTTCATTCTAACTAGCTTCATTTTCTACGTAATCAATACTTTCCTTAGGTTTCTTGCTTGGCATCCTCATATAATCTGCCAATCTGTTTCTGGTTTCTATGGCCTCGTGATCCTTTCATTCGTTAACACATGGTCGCTGCATTTGCCCAAGCTTATGTTCAAGTCTTACTCCATTTTAATACATGAACTGTTAGGGAGGCATTATTCACTTGCGTTTTTTCTCTGATGTCTGTGTTATGCTATTTACACTATTTTCCTTTCCAATTTCCACTGCTTACTAGTCTGCTGTGGATAAGGATCCATATTTCAGATCCGCAGTATGCACTTCTTCAGTACTTCCTTCAGGCTACTCTTATCCTTTTTTTCATTTCTTTGCTTTTGCTGTTTCGGAACGATATTACTTGCCCGAGGTATATATCATCTTCAGAAGTGATCACTTCCTGTCCTTCCGAATTGGGACTTGCGTTCTGTTTGTGAAAGTAAAAATATAAAATATACAATGACTCCCCATCAACAGTTTTGTTAGCAGTACAATTTTACAACTTCTAACATTTATTAAACACTTCAATACAAAAGTAAAGTGACGTTGACCTTACGCGAAGTTTAACAGTCGTTAACACTAACATTGTTGGATGACAATGTTGGCTACGATAACTTCAATGTTAAACATGAGTTAAAATCTAATAGAGCGGCAAAATCTGTCCAAAGTATTATATTCCACCGAGAAGTCTATATAGCTTTCACTGAAGATATATATTCTAAGCGCCAATGAACAAAAGAAGCATTTTAGAAAAACGGAATGTGCACGCAAATATGACTCATATATAAACAGACGGATAAATAACAAACGTGTTACTCAATTTTAGCGGTTCCCAAGGATGCTGCAGAAAATTATCCTACTTCAAAGTCTCCGTTATACTGAACATTTTTCATTAATTTTATCCTTTAAAGATTACTTAGGCAAATTTGAATTAAAGTACAAATATTAAGGGATATCGAAGTGATGAAAGTGACTTTCCAAAGTATTAGAGCTACAATTTAGTTTTCAAGACTTCACTAGCAATTAAAGTTCAATACCTAGTTGAATTATTTAGACAGTCAATATACAAGGGCTGTTCAATAAAGAATGATCATAATTTCTTACGGTCATAATTTTTCGCGCTAAAATTCAATCCTATTATATTCTGTTAGCTTAACGTGAAACAAACACGCCGTAGTAGTTTCATTGTTAGTACTCCTGGTTCCCGCCTGTGAAAACCAGGCAAGTTCAGACATGTTCAGTATCGCCTACCGCTGCAATAGAGGTCACGTGCAGTTAAAGTTGATGCTAGAGGAAGATCCAGAGTTTCTTTCAAAGCCGGCCCTAGTAGCCATGGTCGTTAGAACGTATGTCTCTAGCGTTCCACCGCGTAGAGGGTCGCGGGTTCGAGTCCCGCCCTGGGCATGGGTGTTTATGTGTATAGTGTAGGTGTGTGATATTACAGAAAAAGATGGGTGATTAAACGGAAACAATAAAAAACGGTTAAATAAGGAAAAGAAAAATATATCTATATACACAGATATAGTAAGTTTTATATTAAAAAAAAACGTAATCACTGCTGATGAAACTTGGCTACATCATTTAGATCCTGAGAGCAAACAGCAAAACTCAGTGTGGAAAACTCCTTCATTACCAACTCCCCAAAAAGCAAAAGTAATTGCTACTGTTGTACCTGGACACACATCAGTAACTGGACAATACTACATGGATGTCCTGAAAACATTGCAAGTCCTTATTAGGTGTAAAAGGACCACATTTCCGTGAAGCAGTCTGGATGCTGCACCACGATAATGCGCGGCCGCATATTGCCAATGTTGTTGCCGAATATCTTGCAAAAATTAACGTGAAGCGCATCCCTCACCCTCGGATTTAAGCCCATGTGACTTTTTTCTATTCCCTAACTTGAAGGAACGCCTTCGCGGGAGGCATTATCCATCATCGCAAGCAGTGGTGAAGGCTGCGGAGGCTATTTTGAAGGATCTCTCAAAAATGGTTTACAGCGTGTCTTTGAAGACTGGCAGAAACGCTGGGACAAGTACATCGCATTCAGGGGAAACTATTTTAAGAAGGACCATCAAAATTATGAGGAGTGTGTGTGAGTGGGTGGTGTTTTAGGGCCCGTCGACAACAAGGTCATTTGGGCCCGTTTTTTAAAATAAGTTGTGTTACGTTAATTTGCCTCCGGTTGAACAAAAATGGGTATGCCAACGGCACGTGGTGTTCCCAAGCGTTCACCCATCCAAGTACTGACCACGCCTGATGCTGCTTAACTTCGGTGATCGGACGAGAACCGGTGTATTCAGCATGGTATGGCCGTTGGCAAAATTATGAGGATGAATAAAGGTACGTTGTCAAAACAAAATTGTGATCATTACTTATTGAACAGCCCTTGTATTTTGCCAGCAAGTCTGGAGTGAGTATAGCTATCGCTGCAGCTATTCGGTTTCTCAATTGCTATAAGGTGTGGGAAATCTGCGTTGGTGTGATCAGGGACAATGATGGCAAAAAGCGGTGTACCATCTTGCTGGAAAACCGCAATATCTCGTACTGCATGCTGTATCAGTTGCGGTTACAGGAATCGTAGCATGTCAAAATAATTAATTCCGGTTACTATTTGTTCCGCGAACACTAAAGCCCGTAAGGTTTTGTTTTTGTTATTTCCAGCCACGCATTTACCTTTGGCGTATTTCTCTGAAACTCTTCTATGGCATTTGGCCGTTCGTCTGCTCCAATCCTACATTTATACCTATTGATATTATATGTGTGGAATGTTGCCTCATCATTGAATAATACCTGTTCTATGAGGTGTTCACTTTCAATGGCATTTAACAGGTTATCAAACATAGCATGTCGAACTGCATAGTCCCGTGGTTAAAGATTGTGCATTATCTGGGTGTGCTAAGAGATCTTGTGCAGTATGAAGCGTAAGGTTGCCATGCATTGTTCTGGGACAGGTCCAGCTCTCAGCTAAATTTTCTGGTTGATGCACCGAGATTTCTTGTGATGACATCCTGTAAGCTGTGCAGTCCTCTGGTGTACTAGAATTCTAACAGATTTCCTGCTAGAACCTGTATTTCTGAACTGTCTAGTGAATTCTTCTTTGGCATGCTTGAAGTCAGTATAGGAGCGAAACGACCGCTAATCTTTCCTCTATTATTAGCACAGTTCCCAATTACCTATGCCTCAAAGCATAAATCAACGATATGAAGAAAATATCAAGAAACCTTTGAATCATCCTCTATAATTAATACAAAAGAAAGAAAATTGAAATAAAATTGTATTTAAATGAATTAAACATTTTATGTTAAATAATATTTTCACAGCTTTGATGTTTTCAAAATATTCTTATTAAAACTTATACGCTTATCCAGATTGAAAACTTAAGTGATGTGATTAGACTATAACTTAATTCAATCTAAAAGGTTTTACGTATTAAAAAATTAGTACAGCAACACCTTAATATAGAACATCTATGATCTGTGATGCCAAACTTTGAAGTCACCTAATGAGTTTTTATTATTCATACTAATAAATGCAAATGAATTAAGACTTACTGCGAATGCGATATTGTTTCCCACTCCAAAATATTTATTTCACTTTAGAGCGGTTCCCCTCCTTGTGGGTTGCATTTATATCACACGATGCGGTGATATATCTGAAGTTGGATTCGCCCCTTCGTGAGGTCTACGCCCCACACGCGCAAAAGTTTCGCGCTCCCTCGGTGTGGCGACGCATGTAGAAACCAAACCTTACCTTGATGTAGAAACGATGAACCTTTCGTCTAAAAGTCGTGAAGATGATGTTCTCGAAGATTTCTCTAAATCCTCTCTCCGGCAGCTCCGGCGAGCGATGAGATGAGAAACTTCTCAGGCGTGGTATCGATACAAAAGGGATTTCACTTTTGGGCAACTATGGAATAAAATAATTAATACCTTTTTACTTTACTTGAAATTATATTTCTCGACATCATTTTCTTCTTTACATGCGACTTTTTCCGCTGATGTATATAGCCCTTTACTATATTTTAATTTTCTCCTTTTATTTATAAATGATGCAACGGTTTTTAACTTAAATTATTTATCATAGCATCGCGTCTTCCATGCATATTTTAAACGTTTACTAAACGTTCATAAATAATGAACTCGAATAACTTCTCGTAGTTTCAAGAAGTCTTTTACCGAAAACGTGTCTACCGTCTTCGAGAGTTAAAGCCAGAAGAAAAAATTAAGAATAAAATCATTGGTTCTTTTTTTTTCTCTTTTTTTTTTTTTGTTGCTAAGTTACCGTAATACTTAATTCTGATTGGTCCTACTTCATAATTTGGGATTTCAATAAACCTAAACATTTTTTGCATCATCTATATGGCCTGCTTGGTTATTAACTTAATTTGAATTACAGATGGCCATGTTTACCTAATATGTCCATGTATGCAATATCAGCTTCAACTTCCAGAAGCGTGAAAATGTCTACTATTTGCGTAGTTTCAAAGTTTGATTTTAAAATGTTTAAATACCAATACTGCTAGATTCTGTTTCACATGTGGAAATTGTACGTATCGGAAATACAACTAGAAGATAAACAATAGCACAGTGTCAGTTTGGTGGTATTCAGTTTAAATCCCGTACAAGCGGTTACTATTTTGTTTTGTTTTCTAAACAAATGACTGGAATAATAGGTTCAGAGTGAACCCAATTTTACTGTTTTGCGTTTGTTTAAAAGTTTAAGTACTCGTTACGTGGATATTCAAATATAATGTTTGAACACCACATGGAACAATTACCTGCAGGTCGCTGCAATCTTTGTCAGTGGCGTACTGGCTCATGTTGATGTCGAAACTGAGCACCAGTTATCAAAGTGCAAGGCTGCGCCGTAGCTGAGGAGTTAGACAACTCGACTCTCACCAACCGGCCCGGGTTCGATCCCAGGCGACCGCAAAGTGAGATTTGTGCTGGACAACACGGCGCTGGGATGGGTTCTCTCCGGTATCTCCGGATATCCCGCCATCTCATTCCACTGGTGCTTCATCTTTATCTCATGTATCATCACTGTCACCACCTGCGGTGCCGCATGTAGTAAAAGCGGGCGTTAAACAATACATTTCGAAGTGCATGGCTAACACTACCTCGTAACCTTTGAAGGTTTGTTCATTAAACTTTGTTAGACGCTATATATTATTTCAAAACGATTATCTTCCCTCCCACTGAAAAGTAACAAAAGCTAACTACGATATTCGTTAAGTTTGTATATTGCGGCAAACCCGCATACCAGTGTTAAATTGATTGGGTTCTAATTGGAGCTATGAGTTCTCTTATCCTCAGGTGAAAGGTTGTAGGAAATGGATTTTGGTGGTTGTTGGCTACTCAGTCGTATTAATAACACTTTGTTTGTTGCAGAATTATTTGGTTTAATTCCTACTAAGTTTGCTTATCGACTTGGTTCAGTGACCACCTGTTAATAAAATTCCTAACATAAATTCAAATTTACTTGAAACCCTGGATTACTTATTTAAAGTTACTTCCGCGTGGTTTCTATTTCTTCTTTATACGGCAACTACTTTGCTCTAATAAACTTCTAATGCTGCTTCCACTTACGCTGGTTGCGCCATTCTTAGCTTCCCTACATTTCAGACTTATAAATCTTCGCTTCTCCTCTTAACGCGCATGAACACGTCCTTCCTGTCGTAGTATCACCTTTTAAGTAAGTTTTTCTTACTTCACGATTCAGTTCGAAACTTATTCTGACCCCCTCTCTAACTTTATCACATGACCAAACTAGCTCATCCTCCTCAAATGTTACATTATTATTGGTTTCTCATTTATTTCGAATTTTCACATTGGTTTGCAAAACTTAACTAGCTCATTGACGTTCAGCCCACCCTGAGTTGGGGAACGCCTACCCTGAGTTGTTTGTAACGGTATACATCGTTATCAAATCAGCGAAGTAAATCTCTTTAGCGTTCATGCTCAACTGCATTTTGAAAGCCGCTTTGTCCCGACGCATTCCTGGCTGTAAATGTTCTATAGTTCTCAGACATTTAACTTTTCCTAGCACAAAGAAGGTTCTTCCTTCATGTCTCTCCAAAATGTACAGATATTTACAAGAATATTTATCTTTCTTGCCTGGATACTAGTATATATGTTATATTAAATTATATTCTTCCCTTCTTATTCTTTAACTTAACCGCTATTTTAATAATTACTCTATCCATTCTAATTTCATATTATTATAACAAGATTTTATATTAGTTTAACAAAGCATTTTTATTAATTTATCTTATTTTTTAATTATCTGCTTTCGATTAATTCGCCGCCTCCTAGTCACTACCTGATACTGCGATTAAAGTATAAAATTTTCCGTATCTCTGGCCCAAATTCATATTTCTCTTTGAGATTATTTATAGGGAAGCATTTCTGAAATTAGATAACATAAACAAAATAAGAGTTGTTTAATATAAATACTAAGTACATAAGCGGATATATGAAGTCTAAATGGGTAAAGAATATCCTGCCATAGCGACACATCAGTTATATACCTTGGAACAAAGATATCCACTTAATAACATATACAACAAATTATGTCAAAACATTTTCTAGGTTAATTTTCAATTCGTCTAAACTGTTAGCGTTTCAGTTAATGACCTCTTTCTGCATAAATCCAGTTTTTAATTCAAAAGGGCCTACAGCTAGAATGGCGCAGCTATGCATTTTTAAACAGCAGACCGTTTTCTCTCTGTTGGTAACAAACGAAGAGAGAAACCCAGTTTGTTTTGTTTCCCCACAGTCGCACTTGAAGTAGCATTAATGTTGTGCATAATAAGGCTTTATGGAGAAGTAAATTAATTATGAGTCATCTTAATTATTAATTTTAATGGAAAAGAATAGCCGTACTTGAGCTTAATTTCAGCATATTTTTCATAGAAAGAGAAGGAAGCACGTTGCAATTCATTCCCACAAAATGCCAACTTAGTAAGCTTTAAACGCAGAATAGAATAGTGTAACCTCTGGTTCCCAAGGTAGCAGATTCATATCCGGAGGAAGGCCAGTCTCTTTTCGGGTGCAAAATGTCTTGACTTAGCCCCCTTCTAAAGCAGGAAGTAGCTGGTCCATTATTTTAGTTCTATGAGGATAAAGGAACCTCAAACATAATAAACGGGCACCTGAGCAAAATGAAGCGTTATTTTTTGTCCAAAATAGAATAAGTAATTGAATACTAAAGCAGTTAAAGTGTGTCATTCATTAATAAAACGTCCATAATGATGAAGCTAAAACTATTGATTTGTATTTCCTATTTCAGAAATATTTATTACAGAAGAACAGAATGGCTTTAGATCAGGCGGTTAACATCTTTTTATTGAGCCAGATTATTGAAAAAACATCTTATCGGAAAACAAGCCAGGTGAAAAGACAATTATACGGTGGTCTTTGTTGATATTTGTGTTATATACAGTTATACATTTTGTGGTTATAACATTTCTTAAAATATCCTGATGATGGGAGCGATGTACGCTCCCTAAACGTCGATTTCTAATCGTCTTGAACATCCTGAACATATTCGTCGGCAGGAAAACTTAAGGTCTTATTTTATAGCGAATACAATTTACCTACATGGAAAGGTAGAGTCAAACAAAACTTCAATGCCATAGCCGGGATTTGACCCACGAATCTTCTGGTCTCCATCCAGCCGCTCTAACCAATTGAGCTACTATGGCCAACGAGCCGACATGATATTAAATTCTCCAACTGACCCTGTTTTCCCGGTAAACCATTAGGAGTTCTCATAAACACATGGGACAACTACCTTAATGGCGACTTACAAAGTGTAAGTACTTTAAGTGCCACTATTAGGTACAATTAATGGAAATTAATTGTTCTTTCACTCTGGTCGTGTGTAGGCTAAACTATGGAAAGATACAGTCAGACTGAAAAAATCAATGCTATAGCCGGGATTTGAACCACAGATCTTCTGGTCTCCATCCAGCCGCTCTTACCAAATGAGATTAGAATTGGTTAGAACGGCTGGATGCAGACAAGAAGATCCGTGGTTCAAATCCCGGCTATAGCATTGATTTTTTCAGTCTGACTGTATCTTTCCATACTTTAGCCTACACAGGGCTAGTGTGAAAGAACAATTAATTTCCAAGTTATCTACAGACATGGCTTTTATAGACTATGAGGAGTCATTCGATCAAAATTATGGGATGTAATGAACAGATATGGTGTGCCGCAGCAATTACTAAGAGCAGCACAAAGCTTATATATCAACAATAATGTAAAAGTAAGATGTAATGCAATAACTGGTTCAAAAGTGAGATATATTTCACAAGGAGTAAGACCAGGGTGTCTTTTATCAACTGCGTTGTTTAATATTTATATAAACGACGTAGCTAAACTTTGGCAAAAATAACAAGTCTGTTTTAAATACACTTAATTTTTCAGACGACCAGGTTCTGTTTGCAGAAACGAGGATAATTACGTCTGGATGTTGCATGAAGTGGCAAAATCCTACAATTTAAAGATCTCTGTGAAGAAAACTAAAATCATGGCATTTTGTATACCAGGACATCTTAGAGGTAAATTGGGAAGGAAATTTTTAGAACAAGTCTCTCTTTTTAATTATCTTAATTGTGACATATTTTACTTGTACTCTAAGTATCCCCAGAAAAAGTTATCTACGTTCCATCAAAATGTGGGTACAATAAAAAGAACGCTGTTTAAAAAAGTAAGGCAACACCATCCTTAAGTTTTATAAAATGTTGGCCGTGCCTATATTACTTTAGGGTGCGTAAACCTGGACATTATGCAGCAGAACTGAGATTGTTAAGGCCATTGGCAGGTTTACTTCTGCAAGATCACAAAAGGAACCAGGAAATTTGAGAACAATTAAGTACTGAAGGAATTCTGCAGAAGACAGATCAGTATAGGAATAAATGGCATGAGCATATGACACTGATGAAGAAAAGCTGTATCCCTAAAGAACTTTATAAATACAAACCCCAAGGGAGAAGAAATATCGGACGACCTAAAAAGAGATGGAAGGATAAGTTGTTAATTGCTTCGTTTCGGTACAAACAAATAATGTCTAATCCAAATTGTATATGATGATGATGACGATATATTTCCTATTTCTGTTTGCTCTTGCAGATTACCTGGTAAAATATTCCATTTAGAGAACAAATAAACACAGGCGAAGTTTTATAAACGTGTACAAAACTAGAGTCATCCAGGAATTAACAACCGTGGCTAATTCCCATACAGCGGAATGATGTAATGCTTATATCCAAGGCTGAATATTTTCCTCCACAATTTGTTTCCTAAGTGCCTTGTGACTGACAGTCGAAATAAGTCAATAATGTGATTTTGTAACTACTTAAAATGAAGTTGTATAAAGTTAACTGTGAGGAGAGATGATTGGATGTCTGAATGCTCAAATGACATTTATCATCTAGTAAGGAAGTGTATCGTGAAGTAAGGAATACTCGAAAGTCTAACTGGACGTAAGACATTCAACACATGATTTGAAAAGTCAAGTAAATATATATGAAATCATGTCCGTACATTCTGTGTTGATGGTCTGGCGGCATCTAATTACAAGGACTGTTCAATAAAGAATGATCACAATATTTCTTTGACAACGTACCTTAACTCGTCCTCATAATTATGATTGTCCTTCTCAAAATAGTCTCCCCTGAATGCGATGCACTTGTCCCAGCGTTTCTGCCAGTCTTAAAAGACATACTGGAAACCATTTTTGAGGGATCCTTCAAAATTGCCTCCGTAGCCTTTACCACTGCTTCTTATGATGGATAATGCCTCCAACGAAGGCGTTTCTTCAAGTTAGGGAACAGAAAAAAGTCACATGGGGCTAAATCCGGACAATAGGGAGGCTGAGGTATGAACTTTATAAATTTGATCAACAACAAAAGTAAATATTAATTAAATATATGAAAGAAATAAGAAATAATAAATGTTGAATTAATCTGTTCTATTAAAGGTGAAGCGCTTTCTTGTAAATCTAAATTTTCATTTATAGCCATATGTTCTAAAAAAAGTGTAAAGTTTATTTGTGGAGCTTAAATCCACTGCGTTGATTTTTGCATGATATTCAGCAACAACATTGGCAATATGCGGCCGCGCATTATTGTGGTGCAGCATCCAGCCTGCGTCACGGAAATGTGGTCTTTTGCGCCTGATATGAACTTGAAATGTTTTCAGGATATTCCTGTAGTATTGTCCTGTTACTGATGTGTGGCAGGTATAACATGCTGATAAACCATTCCATGAATATCAAAGAATGAGATGACCATAACTTTTCCAGCAGAAGCAACCACTTTTGCCTTTTGGGGTTTTGGTGATGAAGGAGATTTCTACACTGAGCTTTGCTGTTTGCTCTCAGGATCAAAATGATGTAGCCAAGTTTCATCAACAGTGATTACGTTTGAAAGAAACAGCGGATCTTCCTCCTACATCAAATTTAACTGCATACAGACCTGCATGCGAATGTACTTTTGCTCGGGAATCAACAGTCTTGGAACCCATCGCGCACAAACACGTCTCATGTGTAATGTTTCTGTCACCAACGTGTGGATGACACCCAATGAAATGTTCAGTATTTCAGAAAGTGATCTTAACGTAATTCGTCGATCCTCTCTCACAATGGCAGCAGCAGTGCTGATGTTTTCTTCCGTAAGAGCAGTAACTAGAACACCGGGTCCACCTTCCTTTGAAATTGATTGTCTCCCCTCTTTAAACATTTTAAACCACCTTCGAGCTGTGTTGTAGGGAAGAACAGACTCTCAATAGGCCTTCTGTAACAATGTATAGGCATCAGCTGAAGGTTTGTTGAGACGAAAACAGAATTTCAAAGCTGCATATTGTTCCTCGCGTGTTACCTCCATTGCAGCGGTAGGGGATACTGAACATGTCTGAACTTGCCTGGTTCTCACAGGCGGGAACCAGGATTACCAACAATGAAACTACTACGGCGAGTTTGTTTCACATTAAGCTGACAGAATATCATAAGATTGAATTTTAATGCGAAAAATTTTGACCGTAAAAAAATATGATCATTCTTTATTGAACAGCCCTCAGGAACTCTTACGGTATGAACAAAATATTTTTGTAGTACATTCAAGGCAAACTTCCTTACTTATCTTTGTAGCAAGCAAACGGAAATTCCGTTTTCCAGCAGTCTAGTTTCTCAACACCCTTTTTTCACATTTAAAAAGTTCTCTAATATCCAATTTTTTCAGCGTATTAGAGATTTTCATTACACACTCCTTAAAGTTCCGGAGATACTATATGATGTGTAAACATCCTTTGCCGAAAGAAAAATCATCCCTCGAAATGGACGAATACTTGTAATACATTTTAAACTTATTTATTTCCTAGTTATTTAATACCCATCAAAAAAGTCACATAATGCGTTGGCCGGTTATAATGTATAAGGAAATGAAGAAATGAAATAGATGAAAATGAAGATTCCCCTTTCCAGACCACACCGCGTGGAAAATTGGCACCTTTGTGCAACCATCGATAACAAGTGATTTTATTGTAAACTATTGGTTTATGACTACTGACGTCAGCTGGGTACAATTTGTTCTTTATAGATTCATTTAGCGCACCCTGACAACTATCTTTATTAAAACATATAGACATCAAATAAAGAAAAATTACTTACCTGAGGGGTATTTAATATTTTTCCATTGGTAATGCATGCACTCTAAGTAGATCCCATTCTATTTATTTCCCATCTAAGTATTAATATTGCTTGGAAAAAGTACTCGAGACATTGGTCTTATTTAACGCTAGCTAACTCATGGCAGAAGGAACTCGAGACAGAAGGAAGTGGAAATACATGGGCAAAATACAAGTGCAAATGTGGGAGTAGGCGAGTACGAGTGGATAAATGGGAATAGGAACAAAAACCGACACAAACCCAACACGGACTGGCTCACCGTGTGGAACCAACACAGCTATACTCCACCTCACGATAGTATAATCCTGTTGTAAAACAAGGCGGTACTGACACAACTCGCCACGCGTTAGACGCTACAAGTTTTGCAACACTAGCAACTAAATAATAAAGTTATAACAATAGAAGAAGAATTTAATCTAATAATTTCTCACTCAATAAAATATACTAAATCATTTAAAATAAAATATATACTATTATTCCATTTAGATCAAATATAATAATTTGAGCCATAACTAGTATATTATTTTTATTTATTCTTACAATTGGATTTATAGAACATAAATAGAGTTGGGTTACACATCGACTTATTAAATATATGAGTTGGTTCATTTCTGAACAAATTAATCTTGAAGGAAATTAATTCTTCTTTCACACTGGCCAGTGTGTACGCTAAATTGTGGAAACGTAGAATCAGACTGAAAAATTCAATGCCATAGCCGGAATTTGAACCACGGATCTTCTGGTTTCCGTCCAGCCGCTCTACCATTGAGCTACTATGGCCAACGTGCCGATATGACATTAAATTATCCAACTGACTCGTATTTTCCCGGTAAACCACTTAGGAGTTCTCATAAACACATGAGACAACTACCTTAGTGACGACTTACAACGTGTAAGTACTTTAAGGCTCGGGCTTTATAGTTAACCACTATTAGGTCAATTAATGGAAATTAATTGTTCTTTCACACTGGCCATGTGTAGGCTGAATTGTGGCAACGTAGAGTTAGACTCTACGTCAGACAGTAGCTCCATGTTAGAGCGGCTGGACGGAAACCAGAAGATCCGTGGTTGAAATCCCGGTTATGGCATTGAATTTTTCAGTCTGACTCTAAGTTTCCACAAGTAATTTTGAGCTTTACTGCGTATTGCACTTTTCGTAAAATCGTCGTATTTCTCTACGCGCTGTTTGCATTTACGCGATTTTCCCAGTGTTCTTAGAGTTCCGGATGCTTGCTGTTCCATTCTAACACTATGTACAATACTCGCAGAAACACCAAAGAGATTACCAGTTTCCTCCTCAATGTTTTTATAGACGATTCCGGGTTTCTTTCTTTAACCCGTAACCGGTATGGTGGGGTCAGGAAGACCCCGGTTAAAACTGTTTACCATGTGAAACCTATTTTCTCCGTAGTGTGGCGCCGCGGCTCTCAGCACCTTTCAGGCAGTATGCTTTGAGCTGTTGAGCGTTGAGGTTGTGGTGAAAAGAGTGCGTATAGTCGTGCTGCTCGAACGGTTACCATGGCTTTATCTTTGTTAATAGAACTTCTCAGATAAAGCGCTGATTAGTCTTGTAAGAGTGTGAGGGAGCTGCTGTGCCGCCCGGACCTGTGCTAAGCACCAATGAATGCATTACTTCAGCCAATGGAATTCGCAGGAATCACAAATGACAAATACTTGTTCACTCCACGTGGAGTAATCAGTGTGTTATCTGAGAGGCATATATTTCCAAAGAACAGTTCCAGCAGGGCAACTATACATATCATTAGCAATTATTTTTCTTCTTAGCGGGGTCAGGGTGACCTCACCATACTGATAACTTAAGTATATCATATCGTATTGCAGTATGTTTCAGGAGGAAATGTCAACAGCATACGCAAATAAAATACATTATATTGCATGGTATGTTGTTACAGAGAGTTGACGTCAACTTCACAGAAGCAAATGAAAGCTGATGTCCCACATTTTGAGGAATTGATGTTATCCATTGCAGATGAGTTAGTGACTTTAGTGATTTCGATTATTCATAACATGATCCAGACTATGAAAGTGTTCATAACGGTGATTCAGAGCTCGAAGAAGAATTACAAAATGGGAATGAAGAAGTGCTAATTGAGTACTGAGATAATTGTGTACTACAATGCCACAAAAGGAGAAATCGATGCACTTGATGAAAAATGAACGGTTTACGTGGCCAATAGACGCTACAGAATGTGGACTCTTACTATTTTCTACACAATCCTGAACATTTCCATGCCGAATGCATTTGTAATACATTCATAATTAATGGAAAACCATCAAAAATCACGCTTCGAGTTCACCAAGTCTGTCATGGAAGCTAGTTGAACCGCTTCTACAGAGAAGGATGAGTATGCCACACCTCCCTCCAGGGTTAAGAAATAACATTGCCAGGATGCTCAAATGCGAAATTCCCAAGCAATTAGGAGTCTTAACAAAAGGGGTCAGATGTACAAAGTACACTAGAACAAAATATAGAGAAACAAAAGTGTGTTGTGTAACTTGCAGCACACCAATGTGTAGCGAATGCGCAAGAAGTATTTGTGAGGATTGCTTGTAAACACCTACTGTGGTTTTGTCCAGTTTCTATATCCATTTCATTTTAAACTCGTACTTACTATTCATCTTTAATTTCATACTTCAAACTTTGTTTCCAGAGTAAAGCATGTAATTTGATTCAAAATAGCTGATTCTTAAAACTATCATCATTCGACTAATGAATATTACATATATATTAAAATAAATCCTGTAAACATGCATGCAGAGGCTTACAATGTAGTTTATGCCTAATTAATCTCTAAATATAACTGAATATTACATCTATGTTTAGTTTATTACGATTTATCATCCGTCATCTTCCATAATTGCCAAAAATGAAATGGGGTCGTCCTGACCCCACCATACTATTTGTGCTACAAATACTGCACCATACTGGTTACGGATTAAGCACCGCGAAACAATGCGCGATCATTCACCCCTCGCCACTTTCAAAGGTTTGCCTCGATTGTGTTTAATTTCGGCTGAAGCACCGGCCTGCTCTATGATGAAAAGCTTACTGATTTTAAATTGCACATACATAAGTGTTCTTGGGCTGGTGAGGTACGTGAGATGTACAGGAAGTAGTGTTTAATATCAGAAGCAATTCCACACTATAAACAATAACATCTTAATCAGCATTCATCTCCATACAGACCTTGTTGAGAGAGAGCTTTCTGATATAGGAATTCTTCTTCTTCTTCACTCCATGGTTTGGGCATATCACCCGTTCCGGCTTCATAGATCTCTCCAGCGTTTCCTGGGTCGTCCTCTGTCTCTTCTTCCTTTTGGATTATAGTTTAGTACTGCATTTGGATATCTTCCATCCTCCATTCTTAATATATGTTCATGCCATTGTTGCCTTCGTTCTGATATTTTGTCATGAATTGGTTCAATTTCTAATTCCTTTCTAATATCCTCATTTCTTATTTTGTCCAATATTGTGCAAGCTTTAACACTTCTTACAAATTTCATTTCTGCAGTCTGTACTTTATTTAAATCCTTTTGTGTTGGCACCCAGGTTTCGCTTCAATATAGTAAAGTTGGAATAGCCATTACCTTATACATTTTCATTTTTGTATCCTTTCTCACTCTTGTTTTTAAAAGTTCTTTGGATTGTCCCACATATTGCTCGGAATTTGTTTACTTTTTCTTCTATATCAGCATTGTTTCTAAAACTTATGTTACATCCTAAATGTTTAAAACTCGATATTTGTTCTAAAATCCTATTTCTAAAACAATTTTTGATCTTACATTATAATTTCCTTTAAAAACCATAATTTTTGTTTTTTCATATAGGGATTCAAAAATATTATTTAATAGAAGTGTTCTTTAGTAATTATTAAATAAAATGCAGCTTAATTTAACATAATAAGTTAATAGTGTGTATAATTTGACCTATCTTCTGTCTAATCTGTATATAGTATACAGAACACATCTATGTGGTATGTAAAGAAGAAAGATAAAATGTGGGGATATTACGTGTATAAGAATCGAAACATTCGCATACTTTTCTCTCTCCGAAATTAGCTCACGCAGAGCAGTGATCAGAAAACTAGCACTGTACTTAAAGGAGGGGTTTATCGTACGCTAAACTTAACTTCGCTAAACCAATCCACAGCTTAAGCGTTTTCTGTCCCAATATCGCTGTCTCTGTCTCTCTTCCCACACAGATGTTTACAGCAGAGTTAAACTAGGTTGAGATAGATTATAGTCTAAGTGCAGGAGGTCTTTGCCCTTCATGGGACATAATAGGCTATATCTAATCTAAACTCATGGTATTACCAACTAAAGGTAATGTGAACATGTGATTTTATCGTTTTAATCTGTGTATCGGCAAAGGCCGATCGTGTACAGATGACGTATTTGTCCTTAATCAAATAATTGAACAACGAAGGGATAAGAATTTGGAAACACATATCGCATTCATTTACCTGGAAAAGGCTTTTGATAGAATAAATAGATCAAAACTGTGGCAAATATTAGAAAGTAAGGGTTACCCACCACATATTATTAATGCAATAAAAGGCATATACACAAATACAACAATAAGAATTGATACTAGGGATAGGTTAACAGAACAAATTTCTACCAATACTGGACTAAGACAAGGGTGTAGCTTATCACCTACTCTTTTTAGTATATATATGGACGATATTCTAAATGAATGGAAGATTTTATTAGACCCAGGAATCAAAATAAAAGAAAATATTTATATTAATACCCTGCTGTTTGCAGATGGCCAAATATTGATTCATCGGAATTAAAATCAACTGCAAAAATCAATGTATGTTCTAAATAATATAGTAAAAAGGTATAATTTTAAAATATCAGAAGAAAAAACAAAAATTATGGCTTTAAAAAAATTATAATGTAAGATCAAAAATTGTCTTAGGAAATAGTATTTTAGAACAAATATCGAGTTTTATATATTTAGGATGTAACATAAGTTTTAGAAACAATGCTGATATAAAAGAAAAAGTAACAAATTCCGAGCAATATGTGGGACAATCCAAAGAAGTTTTAAAAACAAAGTGAGAAGGGATACAAAAATGAAAATGTATAAATTAATGACTATTCCAACTTTACTATATGGAACTGAAACCTGCGTGCCAACACAAAAGGATTTAAATAAAATACAGATTGCAGAAATGAAATTTTTAAGAAGTGTTAAAGGTTGTACAATATTGGACAAGATAAGAAATGAGGAATAAGAAAGGAATTAGAATTAGAAATGCAACCAATCCATGACAAAATATCAGAACGAAGGCAACAATGGCATGAACATATATTAAAAATGGAGGATGTAAGATATCCACATGCAATACTAAACTATAATCCAAAAGGAAGAAGAGATAGAGGACGACCCAGGAAACGCTGGAGAGATCTATGAAGCCGGAACGGGCAATATGACCAAACCATGTAGTGAAGAAGAAGAAGAAGAGGAAGAAGAAGAAGAAGAAGAAGAAAAAGAAGAAGAAGAATCTGTGTATTCAGGTTAAGGCGGCTAGGTAATATCAGAGATAAATGAAAATGAATAAAATTATGCTCAGATGAGCCCGGGGTCCATAGGGCTTAAAGTTGTCTAATATTTATCTCTCAGGTTGAGGGAAAACTGCAGAAAAGGCTTTATCCGGGTAGCACAATCTAACGGATAGTCAAACTCTGGTCCTCTTGAGGCAGACACATCCTATATCATAAAGGTGGGCCCTGGAGCTAGTAATTTCATAAATTAAGTGCCTTACAGAGCATGTCGATCAGAACGAGTTATGTTTCTCAATGGTAAAAGAATTGTAAAGGTAGTTTAAAAGCGTTTCAGATCAACGCCTCCTCCCCCTTCATGTAGGCACATATTTTCTAATTTACAACTCTAATAGGGTTATCAGTTTTCCTGTATGTAAATTACGAAGCGAAAGAACGGAGTTTTCTTACAGGGCATTTGTTGCTCTTGTATCTGGGGTTAAAGCTTCACTCAAGAAACGTGAGACATCGTAAGCCGGGAATTAATTAACACAAAAATTCCCCCACAGATTCAAGGCGTGCCGCTCTTTCATTTTCACGACAACATTAAGAGAAACGGGCAGATGAGAAGAGAAACATGCGTAACAAAAGGCAAGCAAACTTGACATTTGGAGACGTTAAGCATTAGCTCGGCAAAACTACGTTAACATTCAACTGTAGCAAAACGCTCACCAAGTTCTTTAGTGAATAATGAAAAAACTAATCTAAGTCAGAAGCTGCTTGCACTTCCGAAACTTCGTAAACATTTCATAAGTTTCCTGTTTACGAAATTTTAAAGTGTATGTCTCGACCTTCTGATAAAGGTCAGGTGGGGAGGGGGTGTACCTTTCTTTCTTCATCATGACGATAAACTTTTCACTAGAAGTAATCTCAAGCAAAATTAAGTTCCTCCTAAAGTGGATGTAGTATTTCATCCAAACACCCAATATTCATATTTCACAGGTTTTTGAGCCCCCTGAACCTCAAAAGAGCATTTTTAGAAAAAAGTTACCACAGATGAGTCATTTCATGTCAAATCGCACAAATGCCGGGGAAAATTGACCTTCATGTCTCCGATTTCATTGATATTGAACTTATATGTTCTATGAAAGAAAAAATGATATACGTATTTTTTTGTTAGTCTCTGGTTTAATTATTTTGGCCAATAAAAGTCATTAAACATTTGGGTATTTTGCGCGCATCGCTATACATTAATGTGAATATATCTGTTTACTTTTGGCAGAAAAATGTAATTTTTGGTCATTTACTAAATTGAGATGCACTCTTCATTTACACATTAAACAAAACATAGTTCGTGTAATATTTATATTTTCACAAATGCATGAATATTACAAATATCATTATCAAATCTAGCATTTTACTACAAAGAATCTGAAGAAAACTTAAAACTAACCTCATGATGCCATATGACCACAGTAAAAAATTCAGATTGGGATTCCAAATAATAAGAGAGAAATTAAGTAACTTACCAAGTCGTGGAGCGCTGCTTACAAGGTCAAGACGCTCACACACCGTGTGCCAGCTGACCGCGTATCTTGCGTTGCACTGCCGTCATCACCTACAAGGTCGATTATTATTTCTGTTTCCAGAAGCTCGGTGATGATACTATTAATAGCTCTCTCTCTCTCTCTCTCTCTCTCTCTCTCTCTCTCTCTCTCTCTCTCTCTCTCTCTCTCTCTCTCTCTCTCTCTCTCTCTGATCACATTCATCACACGACATTCCGTAGTTTGAAATTCCAGTCACCACGTATTTTGTTGCATTGATTTAAGATTAATCATAGATCGGTTAAGGAGTTTTAATATCCCCCACTCTCCCTTCGCTTTGCAAAAAATAGTTTTTTATTACTGCCTGAGATACAGATATTGGCACAAAAGAATGCAATTGTAAAGTGCCTCGCATCACTTTTGCTTGTTGGTATCTTGATTGGAATACATTATTATGCTCCTTATGTTGACTATCGGAGAAAAAGTTGAAAACTACATTGGAAATGTTCTTCTCGGCCCAGGTGAACAGTTTTTTGGAGTTGTGATAGGGTCTATTCCAGGCTGAGGGCTAGCTTTCATTGCAAGTCTTTTAACATTTTCTTTGTGTGTGTGTGTGTGTGTGTGTGTGTGTGTGTGTGTGTGTGTGTGTGTGTGTGTGTGTGTGTGTGTGTGTGTGTGTAATTTACGTCCTCCAAAGTTAAGTCATATCGGACGGTGAATGAATTGGGTGAAATGATGCTCAAATGAGTCCAGAGTCCATGGAGCTTACAGTTACCCGACATTTGTCTTGAAGGATAAGGGAAAACATCGGAAAAAACCTTATCCAGGTAACAAATGAAAACTAGCTTATTCAATAAACTCTTGGTGTTTCACTTCAGGAATTTCCCCCCAGGGGCCTACTTCTGTAGGTACGGGTTTGGCGCACCCGGGGTCCCGAGCCAACAGTCTCCCTCGTGTGGGCTCCTCTTCGTGGTTGAGGAAGACGGTCAACAGGCCCACCCACGTGTAGGCCGTGCGTGGAGACCCGTGGAGAAGATTTTTAGATTCTTCTCTAGTTTAGAGTTTAGGATTTAGTGAACGAAATTTTTAGTAGGTTTTGATTGAGGTTTTTTATGTACGTGTATTTTTAATAGGTTTTGTTACACTTGTATGCTTTTTAGAAAGTTTTATATCTGGCTTTTGCCATGACTAGTTTTTTAAAGGGCGCTGATGACCGCCGTAGTTGAGCGCCCTTATATATATATATATATATATATATATATATATTCATCATCATCATCATCACTTCAGGAATTTCCAAGAGTATGATACAAAGGTTTCCGAAACAAAACACCCAACCTACACACACCTTACGTAGAATTTCTTCAGCAACATTTTATTTCTGCAAAAATGTCTCTAATGATTTATATTAAAATACCGCATGTCTAATACTAAAAACTGAAGCTAATAACAGTAAAGCAACACAAATATTACAACAAAACATGATAATTTGTTACAAGCTTCACTTACCTGTTTCAAAAATTATAAATTCTTCACTGTACACGGGACTATTTCCCAAATACATATCTTCATGGTAGATGTTATTTTCAGGTGACGGAATATTTTTGTATTTATTACCAGCCTCTGAAAGTAACACAAATCTATTGACAGAACGGTTTTTGGGAGTATTTCAAAATTCATCACGCGATTTCTATTTTGTGCAATAAATATTTCGTCCCGAATCATTAAATATATCGGTCCATTTAATGGCTTTAATGATATAAGTTTTGGATTTATTTCATATTTAAATGATTAAATATAATCTGCCAGAGTTTATTTATCAATCTGTTTATACCTAGGATTTCTAAAATATTTATTATTTCTGGTTTACGAATTACATAAATTGGCAATTTTTAATAGTTTAATTTACAGGCTAATAGATATATATCTAAAATAACGAGGAATTTAAAAGAGCATATAATGGTTTTAATATAGGCCTTATGCACAAAATAATTATACATTTTCAACATCAAAAAATGGAAATGATGCTTTTATACTTAACAAAATAAAAGATGATTATCGTTTTAAAAATATACCTACCATACTTGGCAAATAAAAAGTTTCAATTCTTTTTAAAGTGTTTGCATAATTTTTGGTTCCTCAAAATAAATATAATATAAAATATTGTGACTTTGTGGGTTCGTAGAATTAAATGGCCGAGTTGCAGATATTACAAAAGTTCTTTATTTCCGTAGAAATACACTTATAGCTTACAGCAGCATTACGTTACGTACACAATCAGTCTACCAAGTTCGATGGCAATAACAAACACCTTACTCCCACTGTTTACAACATCAACACTCTCAGCTGTTCTCTGCCTACTCTCGGAACTCACTCACTCTTGTTACATGTCTTACAACAACAACTCTTGTTTCATAACTTGCAACTCCCTCTTGGCCAATCGTCGCCTCTTTAAATACTTCACAGATAATTTCTAGATTATTCAAAAATACAAGAACCCCAAAAGTCTCTATCAGTCAAGAAGTAACTAGAAATTTATATTTATTTTAGCTTGTTTCGGCAGAATTTTATCTGCATGTTATCTTTGTCTGCTGATTCTTGGTTTTCACACTGCCCGCCTGTCAGTTCCGTTTGTGTAAACAAGCCGCGCGATCGTAGATACGGTTTCACGACAGTATTACCTGAAATTTTCTAAAAAATATAAAATTTCCTATAGTAGAAAATCTAAAATTTATCAACCTGTTTAGGTTTACATTGGAAGGACCAAACGTAATAAAAAGTAGAAGAATACAAAGAAGATTGGAGATCCCATTTAAGTCAAATGAAGGAAGAAGAGATGTCGAACGTTCGAGAAAAAGATGGTCTGTGAAGACGGATCAGGCAGGATTGTGTAATCCCTGCAAGGTTGATGAAGAAGAACTTGTAATGTAAAAAACTGAAGCTGCTGACAGTGAAGTAAACTAGGTTATTAATAATAACTAAACACTAGTAACACAACTTCACTTATCTTATTTAAATCCTGGGGACCGGTTTCAAAGCAAACATCTGCTTTATCCTCAGCCACTCAGCTTGACACTCACCCACTAACTCAGTGGATGAGTTAGTGGGTGAGTGTCAAGCTGAGTGGCTGAGGATAAAGCAGATGTTTGCTTTGAAACCGGTCCCCAGGATTTAAATAAGATAAGTGAAGTTGTGTTACTAGTGTTTAGTTATTATTAATAAAGAACTTGTAAGTTTTAATCTATGTTTTGTGTCGTTTAATGAACCTCTTTTACGATATTAATATGCTTCACACGTTTTTGGCTGAATATGAATATTAATTTTCTAAGAGCTAAAATGTTTAAATGAATGGCAGCGCATTAATGCCATTACCCGTTATTTTGATTTATTCAGATTATAAATGCTTATTTACCCACTATTATTTGCCTTGCATATATCCAGATACATTACACAATAAGTTATTCTCTGCTTGGAAACGAAACCATAAAACTCAAAGAAGCTTTGGACAACACTGGAGTCCAAGATTTGGCATTAATTTCGAAAAAAATAGTAATATAAATATTCGCTTTCGTTTTTTAATTATGTATAACATTGTGTTAATTTTGTGCAAATCTGAATGGATTTAGGTTAAAAAAGAGAATCTAATAATAAGAAGCGTGAAAATTATGAAAAATATGGTTCTACACATTAATTTATTTTATAAAAATTGAAATTAATACAAGTGTAGAACAGAAAAAGAAAAAGTTTCATTTGTACGAATGTTTCCTTTCTCATTTTCAAACAAAAACATAACAGAGTTCACAAATATTAGTTTTGCTTTATGCTGCTAGCAAATTCATTCATTCATTCATTCATTCATGAATATAATCATTTACCATTTACAGTTATTACAAGCTCTAAAGCAGGCAGACCACAAATTACGTGCCAACTTCGGAAACGACATGTCGTTTCATGACGATTTTATGGATCGTGTTGTCTTCAGTGATGAATCGATCTTTCACCTTAGTGGCCATGTTAACACTCATAATGTGCGCATCTGGGGCTCAGAAAATCCTCACGAGATGGTACAAATGCAACGAGATTCCCCTAAAGTGAATGCTTTTTGTGCAGTATCCCGGCGAAGTGTTTATGCGCCTTTCATTTTTGGTGAACGTACTGTAACTGGCATTTCTTACCTTGATACACTAGAGCAATGGCTCTTCCCTCAGTTGGAAAAAATGAGTCAGAGAACTTCATTTTCCAGCAAGATGGTGCGCCACCTCACTGGCATAACGAAGTATGCGATTGGTTGAACATCACTGTACCCGAGCGCTGGATAGGCCGCAAGGGCCCCAATAACAGGGCTTGCTATGCATGGCTTCCACGTTCTCCTGACCTAACGTCATGCGATTTTTATCTTTGGGGCTTCATCAAGAATCGGGTGTACGTGCCTTCGCTACCAGCTGACTTCCCTGAATTAAGAAACCGGATTGAAGCAGCTGTTGCTACAAATACTGAATACACACTTATCAACGTTTGGGAAGAACTCGGCTATAGACTTGATGTGTGCCGTGTGATAAAGTGTAGTCACATTGTACATTTATAAGGTCCTTGGCAATACTGAGTTTCTTTTTCATTTGAAATATCATGTATAACTGTAAGTTGATTGCAAAAAATATAATAAAGAGCTAAAACCCCGATATTCATTTATATACAGCCTGTATATAGTTCTGGAATGAAGCGTAACTATCGAAGTTCAACATCTACTAAATATTGGAAGGAGAAGTTGCTAAAATAGCAATGGCAATAGTCTTGGCAGCGTTGCTTTTAACACCAATACCTATTTAGATGTACATTTCCTCTTGTTGTTTTTCTACTCTTCTGTCAACTGTCAACAGTGTTTTCGGAATAGAGGTGATATCTCAATCTCTTCGGAATATGTGTATTTTCAATTCTAACTTTTTACTTTCAGCTTATAAACAGATTGGATATATCCATAGGTTCAAGCTTAAACGTTTCATCGAATGTTTTTTGGAATAAAAGTAATGAAATACAAAGGTTCAATGAATTTCCGCCTTTTTTTCAAAAATAGTTTATTTTAAACTTTTCTTTTTAATTTATACTTTATTGCTGCAAACTATAGTGCGAAATTCGACGTTGCTTTCAGAAAGGAAATGTCTGGGCTACTGAAAGTTGTATATTATTCAAACTTACAGGGAATTGTTAAACGCTATATTGACTGTGAAGATATGAAGCTGCAGAGCAGGAGAAATATATAAAGAGAAATTAAGGCTATAGCCTGCAGCAATCACGCTCTGCTTTGTGGAGAGAAACGTTTCTTCAACAAAAAATATACTATATGATAATAAGAAATCGTTCATGCAAGAAAATTAAAAATGCAAATGCGTATCTCCATCCTTGCCCCAAGGAAATATTGCACTAAAATTACTTTCACATGAACTTTATACTGTATAAACTATTTTATGGGCTTTATTTCTCTTTCAAAAAACCTTCATGTAAATTCAGTATATGTATTTACATAACTTATTGCTTATTTCGTTTTAGCCTTAAGCGAATTAAGGGAAAACGTGGGCTCTAAGCCCACTTGTACAATCTCTGTTTATTCGATGATTTTGGAATCCCATTATCTATACATGGGCAGGATATAAAAATATGAATAACAACCTCTTATTTGGCTAAAGCATAAGTATTTGAAAAGACAAACCACAGAAAAGAGTTACCTCAACAAAAATGTATTTACATTAAAGAGATATACATTTATTATATAGAATGGTTTAACCGAGCGAGACGGCCCAGGCGATTTCGTCTGTGGCCCGCAATCGGGAGGTCCGGGTTCGATCCCGTGGACGAGTTACCTGACCAATGGATTTTCTCGGGGTTTTCCCGGGTCACCAGGGTAGATTAATTACATCCCCCAAATTTCCTGTCCTTCATTTCACCTCCATTATCATTTCATGTCATCTCTGATGTGGTAGTTTCATTCAGGGTAGACGTATCGGCGGGAGTCTCGGCGGTGCTACTGGTAAACACTTCCTCCTCCGCTAGAAAGGTCTTCGGTCTCCAGGCTACTAGGCCGTTTCAGGAGTACGGTGGGTGAGATGCTGGCTGTACTGACCTACGGTGAGTTTCCAACTGATCAACTGTAAGCACCCTGCCCTCTGAACTGCCGTGACTCCTAGGCTGGCCATCCTGCCTCCTCTCGCCTCCTACTTCCTTCCGGCTATCCATACTAACCTACAGTATGGTTTCCTCTTTCTCCTATGGTTTACAGTTATCGAAAGACATTCAGAATGAAGGCAACTTCAGAAGGCATCACCAGAAAAGTCAAGATATTCATTTCATTTCTCATGAAAATATCTTAAAGGTGTAAATCGCGTAGTGGTTCTAAAACACTGACCTTTACCCATAGAAGAGTCAGCGAGCCCAAGTCTAACCATCTTTCTCTTCTGTCTCCTTCCAACTTCTATACTCAACGCACTTATCACTCCTGTTAATTGCAATATGCTGTTTGAATCGTCTGTCCCTACTCCCCCGCCAAGTACACTTGACTGTAAAGTACTGTGGCAGTCATTCTTGTACTAAGCGTTCATAAAGAAATGAATAATGAAAATTATATTAAATGCTTACGCAGAAATGTTAATTCCAAATTTACCCCTTAACTCGATGCTAGCAAGAGATAATACCTCTTATCACAATACACAAGTAGATAATCCTCCAACGTCAAATCCTTTAAGAAGAGGCATGCTTCCTTGGTTATAAAATCACAATATCCCGTTTGATGAACACAACACCAAAACAAAATTGTATGATTAAATTCTAGCCAATACGCTGACTCAGATTGACCAAATATTGTCAGAATATAACCATGCAACTTTAAGGCTTCCTCCGTAACATCCAAACTCTGGGTTGCTAGCAGAAATGGAACCTTTGAAATAAAAGATGAAATGTGTTTCGCCAATGATTTGAGAAATTTTGAAAAATGGAATGGGATGAAATAAAACAGAAGTATTAGGATAAATATGCACTAACGGAAGAAAAAGTTGAAAGAATTTAACTGAAGACAGTGGGATGAAAACAGTGACGAGGATGACAGTGATAATGACTCAACAGACGAAGATATGTCAAAATATGTCAGTTCTTCTATATGTAGATAAAATATGATAAAAGGCTAAATTGTTTAACTCAGTGTTGAGTTATGTCAAAGTGAAAAACCTTTCTCGAATTTAAATTTGTGGAGACTGCACTTCTCTGAATAGAGACACATGGAATAAACAATCCAGCGACATAAGTCATGAAATGGTTCTTGAACAGTGACCTTCACTCTTAGAATAGTCGGCGAGCCCAGGTCTAACCATCTTTCTCTTCTGTCTTCTTCCTACTCCTGTAATCAGCGAACTTATTACTTTAGTTACTTGATGCAATATGCTGTGTGAAATGTTCTCCGCTTCCCAAGTAGACTGGAAAGTATTGTGACACTGTCATAAGTTTAGTGTTGCAATAATACCTCCTATAATTTCAAAGTTAAAAGGGAAACCCTTCAATAGCTAAACTTGTTTGGTAACACGAATGTATATAACCTTAAGGAAGAAAAATAAACGGCAAGACACATTCTTTGTGAGTGTGAAGCCATTGCCTGGAAAAGATTAAGGCATTGGAGTCGGGTTTTCCAGCTCAAGGACAGATTACCTTGCCAGCACCCCAAACATTTATAGGCTTTTTAATAGCCTTAATATAAGATGAGACTTGTAGAGTAGGGTAATGCACAATAGATCTATTAGTTCGCAGTGCTGAGAAGTCACAAGGGCTTCCACTACCCCTTTTCAATCATCATCACTTTTACAGCTCATAAAACCCCAAATTAAAGTCTTGTAGCTTCAAATAAGAAAACCAGAGCAATATTTGTGTAATTAATAATGGCCCATGAAAACCCTATAAAAAGACAATCTATTTTAAAGGCATGCGTAGAAAATATAAAACTAAAAATAACAGGACCTTCAAATCCACGCCGTAGTTATAAGCTATCAAGCGTCAACTATCACAGAATTGCATAAAAAACATAGTAAAGGTCGAGTGTTCCATAAACACGGAGATCGAACCTTGGGAATTTTCTCATCACAGAATTTAATGACTTGTGAGAAAAGCGATAGTGGGGTGGCACATCGTGCCACGGAGTGCATACATAGCTCCCACGCGCAATGACAAGAACATCTCCATTTTTCCTAAGCTGGAAAATATTCCCTTCTCTCTGGAGAACGCCTTCGGCATTCCACTTGTTAGCGCAAGACGTTAGTCTTTCCTGAGTGAATTTCATGTTTCCTCTGTTAAATCGCTTAGGAGAGAAGGAGTTTAAAGTGAAAACACTTTTCATGCCAACGTCATTCGATTCGCTGTAAGAGCATAGTTTATTCATAGGGGCATTTACACAATTCTATTTGCTACTGCACAGAGCTAGGTCTCGGAAGTTGATGGAATATTTTTTCTGTGTCTACACAGACAGTGAAGAGTACAATATAAATTCATTTCTCTTAAAAATGAACCAATATGGACTACTTTAATTTTGCATTTTTTGTTTTCATTTTTGCGGGTTTTAATGTCTATTGTTCATTTTGTAGGAAATACCTTCTGTGACATTTCATTCATTTTTTTTTTGCCTTTAAACGCACTTTTTATGTAATTCACATGCAGTCATTGTTTAGGGATACTTGTTGAATTCTGCTGTATGTACTGCATGGCAAAGCCGTTGGAGGACGTAAAATTACAACAACAACAACAACAACAACAACAACAGGAGGTACCGGAAAATATTCCAAACACAGAGAGCCCGCCTCGGTAGCGTGGTGGTAGCATGTCTGCCTCACGCTCAAGAGGTCCCGAGTTAGAATCTCGGTCAGGGTGAGTTACCTGGATAAGGTTTTTCCGGGGTTTTCCTTTATCCTGAAAGACGAATGTCGGGTAACTCTAAGCTCTATGGGCCCCGGGCTCATTTGAGCATCATTTCACCCATTCCATTCATCGTCCGATATGACTTAACGTTGGAAAAATGAAATGTGTAGTGTTTAACGCCCGCTTTTACTACATATGGCACCGCAGGCGGTGACACTGATGGTACATGAGATGAAGATGGAGCACCGGTGGAATGATATTGCGGGGGAAACCGGAGGTCCCGGAGAAAACCCGGCCCACCGCCGTGTTGTCCACCAGAATGTCACTTTGCGATCGCCTGGGATCGAACCCGGGCTGCCTTGGTGAGAGCCAAGCGGTCTAACCACTGACCTACGGCGCGGCCCTACTTAACCTTGGAGGACGTAAATTACAACAAAAACAGATGTTTACGTGAACTTATCGCACATACACGGTGAGTCCGGTGTTTGTACACTCTTCAGATGCAATCTTGTTTTCTAATTAGCAACTGGCATCGGCAGCCGCGAGAAGTCATATACCAGGTGAGTCAGCTGCCACTATTTATTCTTTTCTATGCAACCCGCAGTTTATAGTCTAATGTGAAAACATTGACCCTTCTAGCATAAAGCCGTTATTGCAGTCCTGCTCTACTCCCCCAGCATTAATACTTACAGCCCGGAATGATCAGCAAAAAGTTGCAAAAAGCTTAAATAAACGACTTCTCATGCATGTAATACTAGCCAGGTCATAAACGAATACTTTCCCAAAGAGCAACACGGAGTACGTGGCAGCTGGCGGAGTGCCTTAGCTGCTGGAATGCGGTGATACGAAGACTAGGTTCGAAACGACGTCACAATGTTTGTTTTTCTTTTTCCCTATCTTAACTCTCTGCATTTTAGTTACTCATTTGTTTATTGTTGCTATTGGTTCAGTTGTGAGCCAAAGACATAACAATTAGGGATGTGCAGGGATTTTCTGACCATATAACTTGCGGGGATCTCACCCTAGCAGCAAACAGTTGAGGCCCTTCCCCTTTAAAGGGTAATTACGAGCTATCTTTGTCTTTTATTAGGGATAATGTTTAACTTTGTGATCCTTACAATCTGTACAGTCTCTGGTGTTCTAAACCATGTTACGTAGTTAGCTTTCATTTTTAGGAGAATGTAGACGATATTAAATCTAGTAGTTTTTGTTTCATGCTTAAATCTTATGTTTCACTTTGCGTTTGTGAAATTTTTCAAACTTGGTTGAATGGGTCAAATACAATGCCGACCATAATAAAACTTCCATTACGAACTATAGATTTACAACTATCCGCCAGTGGAAAACATGTCTATTAGTCTAAATACCTATAATGTTATAAAATGTTATTTGTATTATAATATCAAATTATAGGCCCCAAGAGATAAAACAAAAGGTAATTTGAGGTAACTACCAAGCAGTTTAACCCAACTTGCAGAACCAGAATGGTGAAGTAACCTGTATGACACCATTTAGCCATCGCTACCTTGCGGGATATCCTTCCTATACGAACAAGTAACCGCGAACCTCATCACCCACCTCGAATCTTTACACGCTTTTTTCAGCTTCATACAGTGTTTTGAGCTCGTTTTGGTAGTTTTAACATAAATAAAAAACTGCATCCGCCATTACAATTACTGCATGAGCTAAAAACTGCCATAATTTGTCACAGAAGCGAAATCTATCCACGTAATTCTTAGCATTTTTGCTGTACAATGAAAACACGTGTTGGCTGAAGATTTAAATCCAATTGGTACCAATGTGTACATCTGCCATTTTCTCTTCCAATGTTATTGTCAACTGATGCATGTAATTCCTTCAAGGGTGTATTTAAAGGTGCGGGTGAATGTACGCTAATGAATAAACCTTTATAAACCCTCTAAAATTATTATTGCAGCTTTCTTTGTCTGGGTATGACGTTTATGGAATCGATATACATAGTGATTGCTTTGTGTCCCATACAACACTTATACACTGAGGCGCTCCTTGCCCGTTAGGAACCCTGTTGAGTCCTCCCAGCACTCAACACATAGTATAGGGAAGGAGACGGATGAGGGTTACGGAGGTTTACTGAACGGGGTTTACCTAGGAGTTCGCTCTGCACGGACTCTCTTCCCTGTTCCAGCGTCTGGGATACGTCCTGACTGGGTGTGGTGTGATTAGCGAAGAAAACAACTCGACTGTTCCATGATTGATTTATTCACAATTGTAATCAGGCACCTCACTCACCACCTGGAAAGTCGCTGTTTAAAGACTCGTGTGATGTGTTTGGCGGCAACGACCGGGTTCTTTGCACGTGTTCGGTATTTATAACGCACTTGTATATATAACGTGACTTCACTACGCCTCGACCGAAAGAGAGAGTTTCTGTTATCAAACTCAAGAATCCATGTGTTGTGTATTCGAGGTACTCTTGCTGCACTGATAAGTACGACGTGACTTCACTACGCCCTGACTGAGAAGGGAGTGTTTCTGTTATCAAAATCATGGATCCACCATCCCCTGAATTTCCCCCCTCTATCGTTATATTTGGAATTTTGTGGGAACAGCGTGTGTAAGTTCTAAATAGTAATTGGTTGGTTTCAATTTCTAGTTTGAACTATCGTACGAATTTTGTATGTGCGCATGACCGAACGTTGGTAGAAATTTTCCCATAACGTCCACTTACTTAATTCCAAAGCACGCACGGTACGAAAAGTTTAGGAATGCAGCTAATCCGCAAAGCAATTGTATTGATCACGCACGTATTGGCATGAAAGAGAGTACAGGGCGACAGACTGAGGCTCCACATGGTTCGCAGGCATTGTTCCTAGGGGTGAGCTTTGTTATGAAGAAAGCCAACTGACCTGTGTTCCCAAACTTCACATTGCTGAGGGACCTCATATTTCTGTTTCTCTGTTCATCTACATGTCTAGTCCATCAAACACTTCTTATATATATGCCCTATCTACTCTAATTTGTTTTTCTATAATAGTTGTGTATTTCGTTCCGATGCAAAATAAGCAGTATAAGATATATATGCCAATCTAATATTATTTTGATATAACACATATTAAGGGATTTTATGTTCGTGACCAAGGGGAACAATTACAGCACTGAGTTATCTACCTCTTCTCTAAAAACTGTTCTGCAAATCACCCATTAGAAGACATTCAAGAAAGGCGTACGTCACATATGTCGCTTAGCACGTTGCATACATTCATAAATAAATAGGCGCAGGTGACTCACCTGGTACATCGCTAGTGAATATTGTGACAAGAAGAAAGATGGGGGAATCAAAATCTCTTTATGATTCCTCAACTGAATGATGAATTGATGATGAATTGTCTGGAATTGTATCTATAGCTCTTTAATCCTCCAGGTACAATGAATCAAACTCAGTTGAACTGTTGTTGATCTTTTTTTATTTCCGTGGCATGTTTTGTACAACGCGTATCATTCGTAACTTTGTCCGAAGGGGGGATTTATTTGATATAATATGATGTAAACCAAAATTATGAATATGTCGTTTATTTTTATTTATATTTTCATTCATAATTCATTTTTATTAAACATGAGATTGTGTTTCATTAGTAATTTCAATAATAGTAGCTAAAATTACATACACATAATTTTGTATATCTTAACATTGTGATCATTTAAATCATGTGGTTTATGTTACGGTAATGAACTATTTGTGCAGACTTATCACACTTCAGAAAATTAGATGTATCAACATATACTACCTATAATTACAAATATTACTTAATACGAAAAGCTTTGCCTTAATGACACAGATTTTTTTAAGCAGAAGACTAAAAGAATTATTAATTATTGGGAAAAGGAATTGAATATTGAAACAAGAAGCTTTCGAGGTTGGTGATTTGCATACGGTAATACCGACAGTGGCAGTGAGACATCTTTCTGTGAAAGAACATTGCTGATGCTACGTTTGGCATTGCACCTTTGGCAGTAAATGAAATGAAATGTGTAGTGTTTAACGCCCGCTTTTACTACATATGGCACCGCAGGCGGTGACAATGATGGTACATGAGATGAACAAGGAGCACTGATGGAATGAGATGACGGGGGAAACCGGAGGCCCCGGAGAAAACCCGCCCGAGCGCCGTGTTGTCCATCACAAATCTCACTTTGCGGTCACTTGGGACACCTTTGGCAGTTGAGTAAATAAACTTTATAGAAGTTATAGCCTTTGTGCAGATTGATGACACTAGAGCATTAGTTATATTACGTTACACTTCTTATAGTTGCAATAGTCATTTAATAACAAGAGTGTAGTGACTAATTTAGTTGGTTTTCTTTCTCCTTTTTTCGTTATGAAAATTGCGCAAGGTGGGGCTGTTCAGCTTCAATATCATTCTTTGCAAAATATTGCAGTAAATAATTACGTAGGTTCATATTTAATGCATTTATAATCATTAAGGTTTTTTGGTGTTAGGCACCGGTGTTGCGTATCCTAATTGGCTAACCTTACATATTAGACACGCAGTTCGAAAGTGCTCCATTTGTCTTTCGTCCCGTACTGTACGCCAACTTACTATAATTTCATTGTCCTATTCAGCAGGTAAGATATTGATCGCAGCGCAGGTCTCTGAAGGTCAATACGCCTCAACGCCTTAAAGGGTAGTAGTATACTTATGGATTCTTAGTAGGTTATTGTATACGTGTTTACTCTGTTATGGCTATTAGTGTACATCATGATGGTGCTTTCCCGCGTTAAGAACAACAAGACTTGCTCTTCCCTGAAAACGTGTGCAGGGGATGCTTTTCCTGGAGGAGTCAATGGGAAACTACTGCTACATCAGAATATGCGGGAGAAAAGAAGATAAAGAGCACATAATACTTAGGTGTAGAGGGACAGAGCTATGGAGAAAATGTATAAATGAGAAATCGCATAAATTGGTTAAAGATTCCATTAATTAAAATTTTCGGTAAAGATTATAAGGAAGCTGGAGGTTTTTTTTTTTTTTTTTTTTTTTTTTTTTTTAAACAAAGTTAAAAGGAGATGGAATTAGGTGTTAAAAATAGAAGTAAATAAAGTATTATGTTAAAGTAAATTAATGTCTACCTTGTAGAAATTGTATAAATGAATATCCTAAGTTAACAGCCTGAGGTGAACACTTAACCATATGCATTGTACCTTCTATTTGTAAGAAGTTTATTACCTGCAAATTTTTTTAAAAAATATACAAATATAACCTAGTTATAACTTTAAAGATTCCATCAAGGCAAAAATGTTCGCCGACCAATACATTCTTATAAAGAATATGAGACGGGTATCGCTAGAAAATATTTCCTACTGCTCATGTATCTGACAAATGGAACTCTTAGGGAAGCTGTATCTACTCTTGGTAAGAAACCGAAAGTTAATCATTGTGTTCTTTTAGCGGAAAACACAATAATATCACAGAAAATGTAAACCAATTTCAAATAAATCTTTCAAGCCTCGGATGGAATGCCGCCAAACTTTAAAAATCTAACTGTAAAAGTATCTGTAGTTCAAGAACTGCACCACGCGTGTCAGTAGAGCTAATTTCCCCAATAGACTGCTGGAAAATGTTATGAATAGCTCTATTTATTTTTCGTCGAAGCACAGTTTTACTGACATGTGCCATGATATAAAGAATGTTAATGCAAAATGTCTTAAAATTATAGGAGTTATAGTAGCATCACGGCATCACCAGCCGGATTGTTGGTTTTTTAGACCAGGGTTCACTACCTAGGGCAGCTCCTCAATTTCCTCACGATACTGAGTGTGCACCGGTCCTCTACCGGGTCATAAAATCCGCATCCCCCAGGGATGGGAATGACCTCCGGAGCATTCCGTGGCAGGGAACTAAAGCACAATGCTCCATCCCACTATGCTATGGCACAGGACGTTAAAATTATGAGAAATACATAATTTACAGTATCATCTACCACAAAGCTATGCGATTACTGCAATCTAATTTGTACAAGAAATAGACGCAGTTAAATTTCGGGAATTATGAATATCTACCAGCAAACAGTGGGTTTTTCAGTGGGAAAAATTTACGGTTAGGAATTTTGACGACCACCTGTCCAAACAAAGTCTTTGTATGTTTTCTGAAACCTTCGGAAGCTATCCTTGAGGATGTTAGATCTGGAAACGTTAGGAAACCGCTGCAATTGCCTGCTGCTTACCTGTAATATTTCATTTTATCCTTTCCTCCAGATATTGATAGACGCAATAGGCCTCGTTTTGGTCGAGGTAATGATATATTCCTTCATTTTTAATCTGCATCCATATCTTTAAATTTCTAGGTGTATGACAAAAAGCCCCAACTGACACAAAATGTTCCAATGCAGCAGTCATTATGCGAGAAAGTGCACTTTGCTTTACGTCTGTATTACATACCTAGGAAGATACTGCATGAGACTGGAAAATAATCTGGAAAACTGCTTCATTATTTATGTGCAAACCACCTCTACTATTTAAACTTGAGTTACTTAACAATTTAAGCTCTGTGTACAGTTAATTACCTTCCCTGCGTAATATTTACTGTGTTATTATTTTAAAAGCTGTGGTTTTTATCCCTCTGTTAAAACACACGTAGCGATATGATCGCAGATGTAAAACATGTAGTGTTTACCAGGGACCACAGTACAGTTTCTTTCTGTACTGTTATCTCGCATGAAACACGTAATCCTCTGCATATTCGTTGTTTACTCCATTACCCTACAGTGCTTCTGCAGCGTGATTAACAGATCCAGAGGTCAGAAAACAAAGGACAACAGCGCAGCGTCGTTAATGTGTTTGTTAGAGTGTGTCTTCAGCAAAAGCAAGAGGTGAGAGCAGACAAATTGTGCCTCCCACGCAATACGTGCTTCCCGAGACAGCAATAATTCACACACAGTGGAAATTCTCAATGGTCTTTATATACGTCAAGTTAGTAGAAGCCTTCTGGAGGCGAGGGGCTGACTCTGTCGTACTTTTGAAACTCAATCAACTTCATTATAATTATCTACACCAACGGAAACAAAACATTCAAATTCGACCAATTTCATAATCACAGCGCAGTTGTACCACGCATTTAATGGAGTATATTACTGTTGGTCCCTGAATAAAAACAAGCATTTTTAGAAAAAAAAAAAGTTATTTTGTGTGTTTGTGTGCGTGTGTATTACACAGCCAGCATATGCAAGGTGTTTATTTTTATCTGTAATTTTACCACGCATCATTTCTAGTCATCAATAGCATTGCTGATGGAGCGAGTTTATATACGATTCTCCTAGCGGCTTGCGATCGTACTTGATGTGCTGGCAGCAGCGTTCAGGCCTCCCTTTAAGGGCAGGTAGGTATATGCACTATTTGAGAGATAGGTCTGCCCCGTAGTATTAAGGTACGTAATTTGGCCTGGTGCTTAGATACGATAACTGTTTTTAATAAATTATATACTGCAATGCACTGCAAAACTAATTATGCAGCCATAAAAGTATAGCATGAAGAATATACGAAATGATTAGTCAATGAACACTTATTTCACAATGAACATCTGTTTTTCTGATATAGTAATTTGTAATTTGTAATTTATTTCTCATCTTTCCTTTTACAACATCAAATGGAAATACAAAATCAAGATTACAATTATAAAATCCACACTGAAAAATGCCATATATTCCTAAATCCTGAAAATCCAATCATGTTGCCCACCATTGAATAATAATTCGGTGCCCATACACCTAACCCTAGGTTATTTGTGTATTGGAGGCCCTCTACTCCTTTTTCCACATTTTGCCATTTCACCTATCCCACTCTACATTTTTCTCTTAATTGTTCTTAGCCATCTTTCTTTAACTTTCCCTAAATAATTCCCTATATTTCTCCAGTTCTTTTCCCCTTTTACTGACAAAATTTTTCTAATTACTACTTCACCCCCTAAATTATCCCATTTACGTAGCCAAGCCTGCTCTCTCCATATACTTGTTTGACTACAATTTAATATACAATGGAAATCTGCATTCTCTTCTCCACACAATGGACATTTATCTAGCTCTCTCTCTTGACCTATACCTTTCAAGTTTCTCACTCCTGTTCTTGCCCTAACTTACTACATATATCTAACTCTGCCACCGGGTAGTACCCAATTGCAGTTAATAAATACATACATACATACATACATACATACATACATACATACATACATACATACATACATACATACATACATACATACATACATACATACATACATACATACATACATACATACATACATACATACATACATACATACATACATACATACATACATACATACATACATACATACATACATACATACATACATACATACATACATACATACATACATACATACATACATACATACATACATACATACATACATACATACATACATACATACATACATACATACATACATACATACATACATACATACATACATACATACATACATACATACATACATACATACATACATACATACATACATACATACATACATACATACATACATACATACATACATACATACATACATACATACATACATACATACATACATACATACATACATACATACATACATACATACATACATACATACATACATACATACATACATACATACATACATACATACATACATACATACATACATACATACATACATACATACATACATACATACATACATACATACATACATACATACATACATACATACATACATACATACATACATACATACATACATACATACATACATACATACATACATACATACATACATACATACATACATACATACATACATACATACATACATACATACATACATACATACATACATACATACATACATACATACATACATACATACATACATACATACATACATACATACATATACTTCCCTCCCCCAGGTTGTTTTTATTTCTCTATATAATCTCAGTGAGCTTTTGTCACTTGTGTTGGCGGAAATGTCTTGTCTGTCAATATATTCTAATCTTAGCTTAACTTCTTTCCAGAAGCCTCTATACCCATAATCTACATTTATCCAAGAATGTTATAGTAGACATATCCATATTGTAAACCTGTGTAGCAGCTATTTTTATACTTCATATTGTTAAGAATAGTCAAAAATATTAGCATTTATAATAAACATAAAGAAGTGATGTAAAGTGGGTAATGGTGTAACAATGGTTACAGATCATGGTGAATTGTTGAATATTTTAAAAAGATTTTGTTCTTCTGTTTCTGAAAATATTAGGGGTAAGATGTATCGTTGTCTATCCAAGTGAGTGCAGAAATAATTTTGTGTATGCATCAAAGATGTATAAGTAGCGTGTGCGAAAGAAAAGATATAGTTCATTGTGGAACCTGCCGCTGGTTGTAGGGAGACTGCACTAATAATATTTGTGATTGTTTCGAGGAATTTGAAATTCTTTATGAGGAATTAAAATTCCGTCTTTGAACGAGAAAAACATTATTCATTCTTTAAAGATAGCAATACCATCTTTATCAGCCCCGCTACCGCGATTCTGGGAAACAGGAAGATCTCATCGCTCAACGATTATAGATGCGCCTAATTATCCAGAGTTGCAGGAGAAACTCCTAGATTTAATCAAGATCGTCACCAATGGTGAGATTAATCTGCATCCACCAACATCACATCATAATCCATCCCAAGGAAAACAGCTTCACCTGTCACATCAAATAGAAATATTTGCCCGCCTCGGTAGCATGGTGGTAGAGTGTCTGCCTCACGTTCAAGAGGTCCCGAGTTCGAATCTCGGTCAGGGTGAGTTACCTGGATAAGGTTTTTCCGGGGTTTTCCCTTATCCTTAAAGACGAATGTCAGGTAACTCTAAGCTCTATGGACCCCGGGCTCATTTGAGCATCATTTCACCCATTTCATACATCGTCCGATATGACTTAACGTTGGAGGACGTAAATTACAAAAAAAAAAAAAAAAAAAAAAAAATAGAAATATTTCAATTTGATCTCAATTATTTTCTATCACCCACAGTTTTCTCACAATGTAACTTCATTACAAACCAGAAAATTAGCAGAACATGTTATCAGTGTTACAATATGTACAAAGCTTTTATCCAAATCTAAACAAGAAAATATCTCTATTATATATTCCGTTTTTCACAGTAAGTCTTCCCATCTCTTGTGCGGTCTGCCCACATATCTTCTACCTGATGGTTCTTAATTAAGTGCTATTTCCGGAAGTCTATAATAGTCCATCCTTTCCACATGTAACAGCCAGTTATTTCTGTAGTGTTTTATTTCTTCGTTTATAGATTTCCCTTACAGCATTATTTATGTGTCTAGTTTTTTACATTCTTTAGTTCTCAAGAACTTCATTTCAGATCCTTGTACCATACTTTCCATCTTCCTTGTTATAACTCAGGCTTCACTTCCATATAAAAGCACTAGCTTTGCCATTGTTTTAAAATTTTCGATCTTGTATCCTTTCTTGTTTTATTTCTTAAAGCGTTGTGTAATGTCCCGCATATAGTTTAAAGCTTTGACAGTTTCAGGTTACTACCTCTTTCTTTCTCTAGCCTATTTCACATCCAAGGTATCCGAAACTTGCAATCTGTTTTTAAGGTTGATGATCTAAAATAATCTTAGATATTATTTGTTGCTTATCCCAAAAAGCCATTATCTTCGTTTTTGTTTTAGAAATATTAAAATAGTTCTTACATATTAAGCTTAATTTATGTACATCACGTCGTAAATCATCTTCAGTTTTCCGTATTAGTACTACATCGTCTGCATATAATAAATCCTTTATCTCTAATTAATTTATAAATTTTATTTAATTCAGAGGGTCTCAAAGCACGTGCTTCCGGTGAAATATCGATATCAAATTCTGGGAAGGAATGCAATGCTACCATTCTTACTACACGGGGTAGAGAAAATAAAAATATAACATGGCCCTAGTGATAACTTTCTGAAACTGTCTTAGTTTGTTAGTTTTAGACTCGTTTAACAAACTTTCTTTCTCAGAAAATAAAAGTTTACTTGTAACACCTTATTATAAATAAACATTCTTAGATTCTAGAGTCTGGACATGCATTTTCAATCAAAACTCCATATCGAAATTTCGTTTAAGATACAGTACAATCTCTTCCCACTTGTTAGGATGGTAGAGGAACTACTACACTATTAGGGTATAGTGTGATTAGACTCGTGGTTTTTTTTTCTATATGAACATAGAAACTGTAATCCATTTCGCTATTCGGTACAAAGAACAATAACCGATATTTGTTCAAAGAAACGAGAACTGACGTTAGCTGATTTAGAGCAATAAGATTCCCCAAGGCATGAAAGCAATTCTTACAGCAGCTCTACGTGGGCTTAAGCGGCGTCCTACGTCTTCAGCTCAGGTGTTGCAGAAAATGGGTCGGCAGTATATCATCCTGGAGCAGACAGTTTGGAGTCCTTTCCTGTGTGCGTTACCCGCAGAATAAATCGGGAGCAACAGGCTTCTTCTAGTGGGCGTCTCATGTATTTATTTCGAAACTGAAGATGCGAGAAAGTCGTTTTGTTTCTTTTTTCTTTCCTTCCTTCCTACAACGTTCTGCATCTTACAGCGAATATTTAGGGCTTCCCTGGGGCCACATACATTTCTCTAGCATCTGTCTCTAAGAGATTCTTTATGGCTTAGCGAAGAAGTATAATAATAGTAGTAGTAGTAGTAGTAATAATAATAATAATAATAATAATAATAATAATAATAATAATAATAATAATAATAATAATAATAATAATAATAATAATAATAATAATAATAATAATAATAATAATAATAATAATAATAATAATAATAATAATAATAATAATAATAATAATATAAAACTGGATATCCGACTAGGAGAACGTTCTATTCTTAGAGGAAGAATGACATTCCACCCACATTTGAAAGAGAGGATTTAAAATTCATTTAAAAAAGAAAACGATGCGTGTATGTGTTTGAGTGTATGTGTGCGTGAGAGAGAGAGAGAGAGAGAGAGAGAGAGAGAGAGAGAGAGAGAGAGAGAGAGAGAGAGAGTAAAAATAAAAACAATAGTAGCATAAACAGCAAACTTGATACTCAGGTCAGCATCTACTAAAATGAACAAGCAGATTTTCGAGGAAATCTCTCAACCCAAACTATTTTCTGTATGGAGGACCCGGTTCAATTCTTCTTTGACTCGCATGTGGATTCTTTCGGAATTTCTTTTCCATCACGAATTTTCTTGGATGACTGGCCTTTGCTCCTTCAGTTAATTGACCTAATGGTGCTCTGAACTAAAAAAGCCCGAACCTTAAAGTATTTACAGCACAGTAAGCCGCCATCGAGATAGTTGTTTCAAGTGTTTATGACAGCCCCTTGTGCTTTACCGGGAAAAAACACGAGTCAGTTGGAGAATTTAATGTCATGTTGGCCATGATAGCTCAATGATTAAGAGCAGCCGAACGGAGACCAGAAGATCCGTGGTTCAAGCTCCGGCTATGGCTTTGAAGTTTCCAGTCTGACTCTACCTTTCCATTCGATATCTAACCTTCTCTGGAATTATATGTTGTGAGACAGCCTGGAAAAAATATATAGAAAAGTATCTTTGCGTGTGTGTGTGCAAGGATTTTCAAAAAGAAATTCCGATCCCAAACTATGTCTTTACATGGACAATGTTTGAAAATTTTTATGTTGGCAAAAAATGGATCCAACGGTTTTAATTAAATTAACATTATGTTCAAGAAATTTTCTGAAAAATGAAATGCGCATATGCTGAGATGAGCTTTCCTTGACTATAACCCTACGAGATAGAACTAAAGCACAGACATTTTGGGAGGCAACATTTGCTAGATATTCCACACTATTCGTTTAAATTTTAAATACTTATTTATACATTTCTCAAGTTAAAGGTCTTTATTCACTTTTCTGCTCTCCTGATCAATAGAGTATTCAAAGCTTTTAAAGATCTAATTATCGCTTAAGCTAACGTGTACCCTGTCCCAAATATGTCTACAAGTAAATGTTAACCATTTTTGCAGATGTCTGTCTCATTCAAGTTATGTATAGAGGAATAACTATTTTTAAGAATGGTTTGTTGAAGAATCGATAAAGTGAAACTGCAATTTGCTCATTTGACTATGGCTAATACCACCAGAATATAAAACATTTGACAAAAACAAAATAAATACTTCAGGTATACTATTTCACCCTTCCCCTACACAGTTTTAACAGTAATGTTAATAAAATACGTGTTACAGTAAAATGAATAGCTGCAGTTGTATCGAAGTTTGAAAATGATAAGGGCATTTATTTCCAAGTATTAGGTTTTATGTGGTTTCAGTAATTCATTTTAATTGATTAATGGAGACATTTATTTGGCACATATAGGAAACACGTATGCAAATGTTCACTGTAGTGGAGTATGTGTTAATTCCAATATACAGTATTTTCAAGAATTATATCGTAGGAAGTCATTATTTTTAATAATACCCTAAAAGACATTTAATCAACTTCAAACTCATTTATGGAACAAACAACATAGTCATATATTTGTAGCTCATCGTTTAGAAATGTATTAACTCCAAACTTGACAGATATAATAATATTGAATATGATTTATTACTTTTAAGTTATTAACGGATTAAAAGAGTCTAATTAAACACTAAGGACCGTCAAACTAATTTAATGAGATATTTATATTGTACAGATAAATCACAGGGCAAAGTAAAGAAAATTACAACCGAATGTTTATTTCGAAATGGTTATGCTACAAGCTTCCACCTAAATGTACTTGAAAATGTTGTTAAAACAGTCAATTTTTAGCACATTCCAAATTAATTAACCTGCGGTTATCATTCGTTTTATCAAGAAACAGTCATAATCGTAGTTCAGCAAACCTAAAATATTAACAAAAAATCGTAATACGCGATATATCTCGATTCGATATCGAGATTTCACCGGAAATAGACATTTTGAGACTCCGCGAATCAAAAAAAAAAAAAAAAAAAAAAAGAATATTTAGAAGAACTTTCGCGCGTTTGTGAACAAATAAATAAAAGGAAAACTGCTAGCACATAGCATAAGTTTTTTTTTTACGTTCTCCAACGTTTAGTCATATCGGACGATGAATGAAATGGGTGCAAATGATGTTCATAGGAGTCCGGGGTCCATGGAGCTTAGAGTACTCGACATTCGTCTTTCAGGATAAGGGAAAATCCCGGAAAAAGCCTTATCCAAGTAACTCAACCTGACCGAGATTCGAACGCAGGACCTCTTGAACGTGAGGCAGACACGCTACCATCTACGCTACCGAGGCGGGATTATAGCATCAGTATGTATACATGAAAATCTCCTCCTCATTTCCTTTGCACAAACCCTTTTTTTTTCTTTTACTTGTCTGAACAATGGCGGTAACGGTTCTGATAAAAATACCATGTAAAAATCTTTACCTGACAAAAAAGTGTAGCATCTTAAATATTTTGGAACAGCTTGTGAAGTCCTCTTGATTCAGAAGGAGTTCTTTATAGTCTTGTGTACTTGATGAACCTAAATAAATAGACGTAAAAATAGAACACAACACACGCAGAGAGCTGTAAAATACATACTTATTTGAAATAACTTATTCTGTGTCATGAATTTTCCAACATCTCTTTCTTTCGATAACTTTGCTATTCTTTTAAAACTCAATTAAATCCAAGTCTCTATGACCAGCTTCTAGAACTAAAACATTTGATCATCGTTATCTCCCTTGTATCTTTAACTATATAATGCGATATTTTCGTTGCTGTCACGTAACGCTGTCCCAAATGCCACAGAAATACAAGTAAATAAATTTCCACCAGTATATTTGGGTAGACTTAATAAATATGAGGATAAATAGTTACGTTTAAGGAAAGAGTAGTTGAGATAAACGGAGGAACGTCGTAAGTTTCAGCCCTGGGGAATAGTGAGAGAGTTGTTGACGTAAGGCAAAGTCGACTTCCTACTAGAGTCTCCAAACAGCTCATTCCCAAGAGCTTGCAGCTAAAGGGAACTGAAAGCGATTTGCTGATGTAAGAAAGGGCGGGACTTCGGAGCTCCAGAGAGATGTATTTAGAGATGGATAACAGTTATTCATGAACTTTGGTCTTTATGTAAAATTGCACAAGGGGTTCAAAAGGAAAAATAATACTTTCTGAGATCGTATTACCTATGGAAGCAAGAAGTAAAATGCTCGGTCTTACTTTTATTTACTGGATACTGCAAGAAGCTATTATGCATCTAGTGGACAGCTTTCTGTCTTCTTAGCCTAGAGATCCCGAGTTTAACTTTTCTTTAATTGAAATAATTTTCTTGAAGTATAAGTAGGAACGAATGTGTTTTTCCTACCGAAATCCTTACAGTAAAAGTTAAAAATCTACAGTTAACTTGTTATTAACATCGATAATGATTCTCTAGATCAAAATCTCTTTGAGTTTAATTAGGCCTGGCGAGGAGTACTCGGAAAGTGTGGATGCAGTACACTTTACCTGCATTAGCTGTTAGTACATTCACAGACACACCTAACACATCCGTATGTGCGCTAGTAATAGGTGGGACCGGTTTTCCATTTGGTTTTGTCCGGTTTCTCGCCATGATGGATGTAACGGGAGAGGAAGAACTGAAATGTTGCGCGTGTTCTTCCCCAGGCCTGCTATAAATGACTGGGGAAGAGAAAGATATATTAATATTTGAAATAAGATAGGAAGGTTACACAAATATAAGCATTTGTAACAAAAACTTCACTTATCTTAAGAGAATGCTGTTAATTCTTCTTTCTAATTGAGATCGATTTCACAAACAAATTGCTTGCATCTTCAGTCCATCAAAACACTTCATTGTCTAGGATTCCAGTTAAAATGTTGTTATGTTTTTTCAGTATTACCAAAATCTGAAAACGAAACAAACCTAAAAACGGAATCAACTGCTGGTATTTCAAAATTCATTACGCGATGATTATTTTTTAAAATAAATATATTTTCCCAAACCATTAAATCTAACAGACCATTTAGTTGTTTTAATAATTTAACTTCAGGTTTTATTTCATGGTTAAATAACCAAAAATGATCTGCTACGGCTGATTTATCAGTTTGTTTATAGTTGAAGTTACGAAAATGTTCTTTCGTTCTGGTTTCCAAATTACGTTTCGTCTTTCCAAATATAAACCTAATGACAATCTAAACAATTAAATTAATAAGCAAGCATTACTTCATTCCAACGGCCCTGATATCTTTGTTCCATAACAGAAATGCCCTGATGGAATCTCTCCCCATGTTCATCTCTAGCAGCTCCACAACTAGGAGGGGAAAAAGTCTAGGTGGGAGTGGAGAAAATGGAGCTTAAGGGACATGTTGTTGCATCCAAGGTTACGGTATTTTTGCAGGAGCACTGTCACTAAATGATTGTAGTTGTCATCTCTTTTGTTGCCTAAAAGTCCATGAACAACACCCTTGAAGGCTTTCCAAGCTTCCTTTGCTTTCTCCTCCAAAATTTTGTCAAATGCAGGATCCTTTACAAGTTCTCTTATTTGTGGTCCGAAAGAAATGCCTTCCTTGACTTTTGCATCACTTACTTTCCAAAATTTCTCTCTGATTGCGTTTTGTTATATGACAGGTGTGCCAAATCCCCTACCCAAAAGAATTCCCCCAAATTTAAATCTTCACTCTTAAAAATGTAATGTCACTTTATCTTCAAAACAAGAACTAATCTATCATTTTTATGGTGACTTTTTGAATTCAGCAGATGGAAATACATGTAAATTCACTATTTTAAAGCCGAAAAATTTTCATTGTTGCCCAGTGTAATTTTCTTTAAATTGTATTACAAACAGTTTTTATTTCAAAAACTCTGTTCTTCAGGTTTCGAAAGCCGAAGTTTTCAAGGTGAAACGTTAACAGTTATCCTTACTAAAATTAATACTTAATTATTAGTTAACTAACAACTTAATTAGTTACAATTAAATTTAAATAACGATTAAAGATTTCACGAAATAGTTTAAAAAGAAAAACGTCAGATGTACAAAATCGGTAACTATTTGTATTTAAGTGACATAAAATGGCGTTCTCCTCTAATGGCATATCTATAGCGTTTCAATCATTACCCCTAGAAAGATTTTTGAGATTATTATAAAAAAATATTTTCACGTAAAGATTAGTGTAACCCATGACGTAACCGCCCGCTACCGGGTCTGAGCCTGCCAACCCGAATACCGGCCTCACGCTCACATACGCAAGGCAGAAGTAGGCGATCATCCAACCGATACGAAGAGATGCAGTCAGCATCACGTCATCCCCAGACGGCTTACTAGATCAGGGTTCGCTACGTAGCTAGCTCCTCAATTTTCTCACGATGCTGAGTGGGCACCGGTCCTATACCCATTAAAATCCGCACCCCACCAGGGGTGGGATCGATCCCAGGCGCCTTCTGTGGCAGGGAACCAAACTACAACGCATTAGCCCTATACGCGACGGCGCAGGACTGTAAAGAATATGCGGTGCGGGAATTTCCCTGTAAACCTTCGCCCAGCATGCTTAATGTCCATGTCAAGTAAGCAATTTGAGCATCTATTTCCACAGAGACACACACGTAACTCCGGAGCTCTCACTTAAGTTTTTATAGGGACCTAAAAAAGGTTTAGTGCACCTAAAAACAGGTATTTTCGATGAAGTCTCGATATTGAATTTGTTGGGTTGAATACAGTACTTCACAAAGTTCAATCAGACATGAAAAATGCAGTGCTTTGATCAAAACTCGAATCACAACTCTTCGGCTCTTCAAGCTTATGCTCTTATTGGGCGAACTACCATAGCGTTTGGTACAGTACACGTATCATCTTCTAGAGAAAGGAAAAATTGTTGCATATTTTAAAAAGAGTGCTGAATATTCCAAGAATATTTTTAACCATTCGGGATTCAAATAAAAAAGAAATATTGCACGCTGAAGTGAGTTAACGATTTCATACGCTTTAATGAGCATTCTTTTGAAGCTTTAATTTAAATTGTTTCTAGTTTAGACAGCACAGGGCAACTCTCCTGCTTTTAAAATACAGTCAAAGGTAACGAGATAATATTAAATGCAAGAGCTGGAGTCTCTAGAGTTTATTCTCTTTCTCTCCCTCTCCCATTCTCTCCCCACTGAAGCCGACTGGATAAATCACTGGGAGAACTTGGTTTTCTGAACAGCACATAAAAGGCAATTGCGATGAAATAAATGTTTGTTTACCTCACCGCGTCCCGCTTGTTGCTTTCATATTAATGTATCACATGAAAAATTAATGACACATTTTGTGTGCCCACTTCTACCATGAATTAAAAAGTCTCTCTTCCGCAGAATCACTGACACGTAAAAGGACCCTCGAAACGATATTTTGGCACACCGGCGGCATTCATATAATCCAGACTACTGATGGCTTTATTAGCAGATCCACTACTACTTACAGAAAGTGTAGGAAGTAATGCATTTTACCCAAAAAAATCGACAGTTAGATGTCATTGGTGTTTTGAGATTCCTTGCATCAACGACGAGATTTTTAAAAAATAAATTATGTGAAGTGGTGGTGAATTTTCGCAAAGGCGACAAAGTGCCAAATTGACTCAAAATGCGATACAAATGCGAAATCGAATATTTTCCCAAGTAATTATTTTTTCCCAATAACTGAAGAGTCTGTAGAACCTTTACATGTTTAGAAAGTTATAAAGTAAGTGACAACTCTTCTGGAATTGAAAAGCAACCCTTCGCGCTAAATTAGCCTATTGTTCCACCATTGCCCTTACCAGGTATGTTTGGTACTGAAGCGAATTCAGTTGTTATACAAAAAAAGACCCCTCTTACCACGCCAAATGACTGTCATAAATCTATCTTCACAACTCAGTTAACGGGAAATTTCAATCCTTGTCTCTGAAAACAAATAGCAATCCTAATTTTAAGGAAGTGATAAACATATGTTAATTCCAGTTGGAGTTCTCAGTTGCCAAAGTTCCTATATTCACTGTTCTGTTCGGTTTTACGCGCAACTTTCAGTCATTCTATGCGTAGGTCACGTCAGTAAGTGCGAGGCTAATTTTGTGCAATTTTCTTTTTATTGTCCTAATTTTACATCAGTATGTATTTATCTTTCTTGTGTTATCAGTATGCTTTAGTCTGTATCAACTTGTCTTATATTTGTATGTATTAATATAGGTTAACTATATTAATGTAAAGTTATTTGAAATTTTATGCACTTTTAACTCACTGTCATTAATAACCTTCCATAAATTTGTTTTAAATCTCATATAAATAATGATAATATTCACCATTTAAAAAAATTAACTCAAATTAAACATTTTTTTTTTCCAAAATGCTATAAAATGCTCAATTGTAAATGTATAAATGTTACAAAATGCTAAATGTAAAAATCAAAATGCTAAAGTTCTGATTTCAAAATGCTAAGTATCACTATGTTAATTACGTGTTTTGCATATGTGTGTACATCTATTTGTCTGTGAACAGCATAATTCAAAAACGAAAACTTGGGTATATACCAAATTTGTATAATCCAACAAAACTTTCAAGAAAATCCCTCAACCCAAGACTATCCTTTACTCTAGAGCACGCGGTATTTGAATGTAACAAGTGCGGCCAATTAAACTTAGAAGAAAGGAGACATTTACAATGCATATACGAGGGCTGTTCAATAAAGAATGATTTTTTTTTTTTTTTTTTTTTTTTTTTTTTTTGCAACGTACCTATACTCATCCTCATAATTTTGATGGTCCTTCTCAAAATAGTCTCCCCTAAATGCGATGCACGTGTCCCAGCGTTTCTGCCAGTCCTCAAAGACATGCTGGAAATCATTTTTTGAGAGATCCTTCAAAATCGCCTCCGCAGCCGTCACCACGCTTCTGATGATGGATAATGCCTCCCACGAAGGCGTTTCTTCAAGTTAGGGAATAGAACGCGGACCACACCGGAAGCCAGGTAAAAAGGTAATGGATAAAGTTCGTGGAAGTCTACGTAAACATTTAAATTAAATATGAATATTTATAACAATATACATTTTAATATCTTATATTTTATATAATATATAAGGATATTTACCTAGGCAAATATAAACAGATGGAACCAATTTTAGAAAGAGAACTAAAGATAGCATTTATGGGAGTGCGATATGGTGACCCAGGGGGTATCATGGTGGAATTATGGAAATATGAATAGGTTTATCAATTAAACTAATAACCCATGTTTAATAAGATTGTTGGAACAAGATTTTATTAAATAGGATAGGTTAGTACATGTGTATCAGTTGAGCAGAGCACTTACGATTACATTGGAGAAAGAGATTGAAGAGAAAAATCTCAGCAGATCAGCCAGATTTCCGATATGGACAATCCTGTATGGATTATATATTTTAGCCTAGACAAATTAGTGAAGTCACTTGCTAAAGAACAAGATTCACATCTAACATTTATGGATTTAGAGAAGGCCAATAAACAGTATGTGGCAAGCAAGAAGAAACTAAATGTTGATTGAACATTGGTAAAGTTTTATAAGGAAGCTATATGAAAGTTGCCAGATTGCAGTGAAGGCAAGGACTCATTTAAAAAAAGAAAAGGACTTAGACAAGGATGCAACATGCCATAACTTTATTAAAGCTGTATTTTTGTAATATATTGAAACTTTGGAATAAATATGGATAGCAATAGGAGTAGTGCACTCATTATTTGCATATGCTCAGGTTATAAAGTCGAGAGGATGCTGAATTTATAAGAAAGTTTATGGAAGTATTTGAAATAGAAGGGATGAGAATATGAATAAAACAGAATATCCAATGCTTGGGAATGGAGGAACAGATATAAGAAACTGAAGGAACTATTATGTCAGTTACGGGGTTTAATAATTAGTTTCATGAAGTTTTATGTAGCAAGAATATTAATTGACAAACAGTTCTCCTAACATTGAAAAGGGTATGCTAACTGATGAATCTGAAGGGTGGACCTTAATAGAACAAATGAATAAATAATTAAATAAATAGATAATAATAGAAATGTATGGAATACCTAGAAGGGCAAGAGTATCAAGACTTAAAAGAGAGGAATTTAGAGATTAGGCAGATGAAAATGGAGAAGTTATATAAATGGTTACGGTGGTATGGACATGTCAATCGAATGGACAAGGAGAGATGGCCCAGGATATTTCTGGAATGGCTCCCTCTTGAAGGAGGAAGACGGGACGACCTAAGGCTTCACTTTTAACCAGATGATGAGAGACAAACCTACAACACGAAGATACGGTTGACCGAGAAAGATGGAACTTGCAAATACAGGTTAACTGTTAACATATGAAGAAGCTCTCAAAAGTTTAATAAGTACGCCACTTTTAACTGGTGTACTTCATTTGAAGGTATTAAAATTCCTCTTCCCAAACCAAGCAGGAGTGTGTATAATTTTAGTTATAAAACTATATTTTAAATATCCAGTCAAATAATCTGGAATGAAAAAACTGTCATAATTTCATGGTGTTAGCTTTATATACTGCACTGAGGACCACCTCCGTGGCGTAGTTGGTTACAGCGTTGGGCCACCGTCAACTACAACATGGAGGGCGCAGGTTCGAATCCTACTGGTGTTAAGCTGTCTAGTTGAAGTTTTTCCGGTTTTTTTCCTCAACTCTTGGGATGAATATTGGGATGCTTCAGCGCTTGGGTCCCCGGATTCATTTCGCAAATCCATCACTAGTCATTCATTATCACCAACGTCATCGATATATCTCGTCTATTGACACAGGACGCCAATAGACATCTCTCTATAGTGCACGTATTTCATTACCACCCTGTAATCTTGAACGCAACTCCCCTAGCCCTTCTATAACGTCGTGTCATATGCATAAGAAGATTTAACTACTGAAAAGTACAAATTTAAATAAATTAATCAACAGAAAAATATGATAGCAAGGAAGATAAATGTCTGAAATGCCAACTTCTAGAACTTCTTTCACAAAATAAGGGTTAATTTTATCACGGCGGTTATATTGCCTTTGTTATAAAAGCTAAAACACATTTTTCAATGGTCCCATATCCACAGCTATGTATGCCGATGACACCGTTAATTTCTATTCGCACCCAGACTTAAATACTGCAATCAAGACGCTATAAATATAATTAAATATGTTATCTAAATGGCTCAAAACGTGGCGAGTAGTATTAAATACTAATAAAACGGAAACGAAAACATTCCCCTTAAGATTCCATCAAAATCCACCCACATTGGAACTGTAGGGAAAACAGCTAACATAGAAGCTTCCAGAAACATAAATATGTAGGAGTAATGCTAGACACTAAATTAACCTGGAGTTGTCACATATCTTACATTTACACAATAGCCACTTCTAGAATAAAAAAGCTGTATGCATTGCTACAGAAGAAATCACAGCTCGGCCTGGAGTGCTCAATATTGATTTACAAATCTCTTATACGCCCCATAATTTCTTACGCTGCTCCTGTATGGGGTGCAGCCAACAAAACCCACATTCTTTGACTCCAGGTTATAGAAAACAAATTTCTCCGCACTATTACAAAGGCTCCATGGTTCATTAGAAATGATCAACTCCATCAAGAACTAAGTATTCTTCTCGTACATCTGATCTGTACTTCAAACTGCTATCAAAGACATTCTTCGCTAGGTTATCCGAGGTATAAAACCAAGCGCTGTAACCTATCACACTGGATTGAGAAACTTAGAAAGGAACAGATTGAAAAGAAAACTGTCTCAAGACATCCTGCTCCCTGATTCAGAAGATAGTGACTTTTCTCACTAATGTAAACTATAACCTCTATTTTTGTTATGACACCACTAATCTAACCTCACATATCTAACCTCTCGTTTCACTCGTTATCCATCTTATTTGATTTGATTATATGTGTTAGATAACGTGTTATACTTTATTTTTTGTTCTCTTTCATTCAAATGTGTTCTTTATTGTTATCTATTTGTTTATAATAAATATTTATCACCTATTGTATATGTTAGAGGACAGTAATTCCTCAGTTTTGATTTGTATATGGCACTCCTGTAATTTATCAGTGACTTGCATAGCAATACTTCTGATCAGCCAAGTAATAAATTAAAAATATATTATTTTTCAATGGATGGGTTCCATGGTCTTGCCTGTGAATTTATCTGACTGAGTTGTAAGTGAAAGTGTTGTGTTCTAAAGCGCCATATATTTCGGAAAGGTTTCCCTCAGATGCATCCATGTTAGTGTTCATTTAACTTGGAATTCAGTCTTCACTGTAAAGTTTTAGAATAAAATATCTGATTCTTGCATGTATCCTGGTCTCGGTAAATGCTCCCCCCCGTGCAACATACCTACCACAACGTTGCCTCCAGGCCGAGAACAGCATTTACAGAGCGGATGCATCTGCACCATCTATCCGGCAGTCCCATACGTCAGGACCCTGGAAGCACACCTGAAAAGTTGAGAAGGAAATGGAATGAAGGGAAAATATGGAAAGGAAAGCCTGACATGAGTAAGAACTCCAACTTCTGCCTAAGTGACAAGGACAAATCACGTGCGCGAGGCTCGAACCTGCAACCTGCTGAATTCGAGTCGCACACATCACCTCGCTCTGCGAAGGAATATTACGGGGTATGGGTTAAAAATTGGGTATTATATACAGTACTCACAAATGCTAACTTTTTAATAAATTTACACAAAGATTCCATAAAAATATTTTATTTTCCAATTTCTCTTATTGTATATGGTTTGTGTACACTGGCTAACAACTAAACAATAAATTTAATACACAATAGACAGCAGAAATTGACAATGTACAACAATTTTAAAAACTTGGAACACTTACTTCATATCATACAACAAACAATAAACGGCATTGACTTTGTGGCCATATTAAAATACAGCTTGAAAAACACCACAGATTGCGTATGTCATTCTATGCTTGGTAATGGAAATGCTTCAAAGAGTTCTAAAATGTACAAGTTTCCATTGTTATTTCACCATACTCCTTTAGGATGAGGAAAGGGGGGGGGGGGGAACTTTGACGCAATGCAGAGTTGAAATAATTTTGGTAAGCTATGCCTTCAGTTACGTGTACAACATGTCGAGTAGAAGGGACAGATATCGATAAGTATATTTAAAAAGTTTATGTACTCGTTTATCTCGTTGAGCAACACTCAACATTTCCGATGTCGCTGATACTTCGGGGGAATGATGCTAATGCTGTCAGTGGTGCAGTTATCCAGATATGTATTTCTTGCGTTTCCCGAATAGTTAGATATGTAATGAAAGCAACATCTCACAATAGTATGAGTTAAATAAAATGCTTTTTTAATGTTTTGTACCCAATGTAACAAGTTTGCAAGATACTTCAAAACTAAACGATACCAAAGCCTCTGGGTTTATCAAAGCATTTAGTGAGGACAAATCGCAGATACCTATCTATTCATAGGATAATTTAAATTAATTCAAATACATTATTAGAATATTTAATATGGGATACTGAGCATTCTAAAAAGAAATACAAAGGGCTTACATATATGTTAAAGATTCTTATACCGAAAAAATATGAACATAGAAACGCTATTAAAATGTCAAGATTTCAGAATAAAGTACCATTAACACAAAATGCTAAATTGTCACATAATACTGTCCTTAAACACGAAAGCGAAGATTATAAACATATTGGGACTGGTTGCTGTTATTTCAATTGTTTCAATGAGTAGTCTTAATATTTCCGTATGTGATTACAGTGCAAAGAAATGTGTGGAAAAGGGGGGTTTCCCCTCCTGTGATATATGCGATCACAGACTAAACTGATATTCCCTTTACAAAGCGTATTCTTCAAAACAGCGCGCTTTATATTCCTCGCAATTGTTATATAAAATGACACAAATGTGATAGAGATGTAAAAGCACGAAGTGAAATAATTACTAGTAGCAACTGCATCTTTTATTAAAAAAAATCCGGGTTTTTACGAAAATATAGAGCATGAATAGCCCGAAAATCCTGCACGACAGATATCTTTCGCCATAGAGCTTTGCTAAATTGCACATTAAGACGACGTTTTCCAGTTAGGAGCAGAACATTACGGCATTGTGTATTGGAGTTACACACGTAGATAAAGTGATATCTTACATTTTAAACAGTCGATGATTAATAAAGAACACTGAATAAGAATACGTGTAATTTTCCTAGGGGTCTTCCGATCTCCGTACAGAAAATTTCTATCCCAAATCTCAGTCAAAATCACGTTCTTATATGGCTGGTTTCGTGGTAGAAGTTCCACAACACTCCGACGACAGTGACAGCTCTATTCTTTACCCTCAGCAGATCTATATAGCTCCGCCCGAATACATTTTAAAGGGTGACGTAAGGATGAAGATTACGACTTTGACAGTAGCAGATAAAAATGTTTGCACCTCTCCGGGCAAATGTAAGGATATGACAGTGAAGAAGAGACAAATGGGGTGATAATATGTAGTCAGAGGAATGCACCATGTGTTGCTCTAATTTGCTTCTTGCACAGTAAGTAAACTACTACACTACAAGCTGACACAAAGACAAGCCTGAAGTCAGTTGCTCTAAAGCTCCCAATAAATGTCACTAAAATGTTCAAAGGCATAGGAACCACAAAGAATTAATTGAATTGCATGACGATTATCGTAAGGATTGGGTTAAACTGAGGATAAGTAGCGGTCTTGATAATGATTCCCCAAGTTAGGAACTTGAATGCAACATATAGAGGTTCATCTCTACCCCATTTAAATTCAGCAAAAAACATGTTATACATGTGAAGGAATTTCCAAGTATAATACGAGTACTTCTAGTGTAGAAACAGTTGATGTATCAAGCTGTTTGTCATAGCTTCATTATAAAACTTCACTTCGGCAATATTCTGCTGTAGCCAGTATTTTCTAGAGAAGGGTATTATTTGCTGGACAGCCTGCAGTGTCTTAAGCTGGCTCGAAAAAATAGTGGCAAAAGTACTATAGCACATACAAAATCACAAATTGGCTGAGATAAAATTTTATTTTTAAAACAACTTTGGTTATCCTGCAAATTAGCTGTATTAAACGGTCGAGAAAGTACAGCATTAGTGATCACAATCGCGCCACTTTTCTTCAGTTACCGGTTTAGCCAGTATAATGAACCTAACCCATTTTAAGGGAAGCCAAGTTTTGTTCCTGAACATTAAAAAAAAAAAAAAAAAAAAAAAATCTTCTGCGACCGCTTGTTGACCTTTTTACCATGGACTCTTTCTGCGTAATATCCCGACTGCTGGATTAAGTTAAAAGTTTTAAACTGAAAACTTTCTCTGTCACGTATAACCAACCTGTTGCAGAACGTTGTAACTTCAATTTTGTGCAGAAGAATTTAAAAATGTACTCCCTTTCTCTTTCAGCATCAAATTTCCGCGTTGTTTTTTGTTTCACTTTATTCTCATAGGCCACGATTATAAGTCTCTATATTGTAAAATTGATACTTTCTGTAACAAAAGTAAAATTTAATGCAGACTCTGTCCAGTCACGAATATTATCGAATGCACACTACAGAAAACTTACTTTTTGTAGCCCGTATGTCATATATTTGCATCCTCCAGCACTATTATTTCACCTGGTTTTAGGGAATGCCTCTATAGTATTTTACAGAATACTAACAGCTCAAATATGCTGCCGCAAGCCAGTCTCATCCTCTTTATATTGCTGAAAGACCATTTGAACGATGTATTCGGGGTTAGAGGGATTGGGGTGGTATACATCTCCCAATCATTAGGTAGGCTACGAACTAATGAACCCCAAAAGTGAATCCATTGCAGACATTCGATATTCTTAAATGACTCAAACCAGGATAAATCTCTTCAGTGAGTACTGACAACCAATGTGAACGTCGCACCTAAAAGTTGCAGATTTTGTTCGTGTTCTCCTGAGATAGCGAGTGAAAATAAAATTTTATGCCCAATATACCATGCACGTAATTAAGAGAAATGCACTTCCCTCCGAACTGACAAAGCAAAGAATTTTAATAATGGGCTATTAAAATGTAAAAGGTACAAGCCATTTACGGATAATTTTATGGATCGTTTCGCATCTGATTTTACTGCTGCCATACCAAAATACTAGTGCTTTAGGTATATACACCACTATACCTGTAAAACATCTCGCCAAGAAATTCTGAAATGTAGTATGAATGAAAACCCGCTTTCCTACATCACTTTTAACTGCAACAAATAAATTGATCCATAGTACCCACAGTGTGTTCTGAACTCTTAGCAGGTTGCATTGATACCAAATTTGGAGATCTACACCTTGGTGGTATTCTAAACACATATTGATAACACACAATTTCCAGCAGAACTGCTTAGTGAAGTATGGTGAAATGCTCCAGAGCAACTCCTTTAGGAGTTAGGTATATCCATTCCTTCATAATGGATATCTACATCTGAATTTCTTCCAAAGGCTTATCCGTCATGACGTACCAGTTCATCCAGTAACGGTATTTCAATTCGTCAGGCACCTCTTTGCTGTCAACGACATTGAAAGAAAATGTATTAAAATGTACAAGTAATACGGACAAACTTATGGACAGTAGAAGTATTTCATTTCATTTTGTCACTGCAACCACCTACTATAAGGTGAGGCTTTTTCCATTTCACTGTCCTTCGACCAATTGGTGAAGATCCTCGAATGCTCAGGAAGCTCACATATCTTTAGGTTTAATCCCTCATTTCAGCCTCGATGTTACTTGCTAGAAACCAAACAAATACACAGCCGTGTTTGTGATAAGATCCTTTTGGGCGTTTTTCTTCTTTTTCACTGTGAGAATTCCGGCAATGCAGACGATGGCTTATTGTGCGTTAGACATCAAGGAGGATGGGAGATGAAGGTACAATATAGGCAGCCCTACGGCATGGTAGTTCCCCAACAAGTGTAGACAGTTTCTACAGTCCGACAGAGTTCTAAGGGTCATAGAGAGCCCGCCACCAGTCAGCCAGTTCCGGCTGATCAGGCAGGCCAGAAATTGTAAGCCATTACAAAGACATCAGATATGCCTAACGGATTGCTCCAGAATTAGCTGAGTAGTAAAAATAATGAAGGCATTTATATATAACATTCGGACTAAACTCTCTAAAACGTCAAATTCTTGCAAAATTCATCTGAACTTAATACATTACGCATTTTTCTTCGCAAATTGCCACTAATGTCACCTTCGGCCTCAGTGGCTAACCATCTCAGTAGAATCTGGTGGACGGATGAAACGTATGCACTGTAATTAATAATAATTCTCTACGAGGCACACTGTAGTCATATACCGTGTTTAGCTATACAGTTCATTCTTGTGTAACAGTGCTACATTTGTTATGACTGCTTCACGTGGAATAGTTAACTTCTTGATACTGAGGATATTTGCTAATATCTTAAGTAACATTGCCTATATGCAAAAGATAAGACCGATCCATCTGCAAAGTTCTTACACACAAGACTATAAGCTTAACATGGCATCACTTATTTTATTCAGGAAGAATTAAGACAAGGAACATTACGTTTTTCATTTCCTTTACTACAAGACTGACCTACAGAAATGCTTCTTATTTTTTTCTAAATCTAACTAAATGGAGGAGGCCAAAAAGGATTCTATTGATCATAATTATAGGCAAATCAAAGGGCCTGTTTCCGGAGTGTAACCAAATATTCGTAATTAAAATTTTAAACGTTATTTGCCTGTTGTAAAACTCTTTTGTATATAGGTACAATAAGGTTAATCAAGAAATAAAATTCTTCATTAACGTTTAGGGATACAATGATAAAAGCTTTATGGAATTTCTTCATTTGGAATTTCAGTGCATTGCACAGATATAGTGTGAATTTATTTTTAAAGCCTTATTTAAGTAAACGATTACGCAGACAACTTCGGACCTCAAAAATAGTTTCTTTTCCAATTTTTATTGAAGATATTGCTGAAATTACTGTGCCAATGCGTTGCATTTTATTGGAGTATTATCTTCAAAATACTAATTTGAAATACATGTTATTCGTCTAAAATGTACATTGTCAATGTACAAGGAGATACGCCATGCTAAAATGCTTCCAAGTAAACATACTTTTAAATCCACCTAACATTCATTTTAAGTTAGCTATCACAGCTAATCTTCTATGCCGTGACGAGTTGATTACAATGGAATGTGCTTAGGTTCAGGTGCTTATTTTATATCCCATTATAGGACCGGTGACCACCCTATATCATGGAGAAAGTGAGGAGTAATCTTGGCCTCATGAGCCAACTTTTCCGCTGGGGACGCATTAGGATTACGATTATGATTATTATGAAGGGAATTCGGCATCAAAACTTGTGGTTTATTGTAGCTAAGCCCCAAGTGGGGCATCCCGGGAGGAAGAATGAGGCGAGAGCTGACAGAAGGCGGCCGACCCAAGGAGTCACGACAGCGCCGAGACTCCCGCCGATACTTTTGCCCTGAGACCACCAGATGAGAGATGTAGTGAAATGATAATGGAGATGAAATTTAGAGGCAGGAAATTCGGGGGATGTAATTAACCTAACCAACATTCGCCTGGCAATCCGGGAAAACCCATGAAAAAAACCCTGGGTCAGGTAGGTCGGCCACGGGAATCGAACCTGGACCTCCCGAGTGCGAGCCATAGACGAAACTGCCTGAGCCATTACACTCGATTGGGGATGCATAATGCTAACCACATCATCCTCGTCTCGTTTGGAGGATTGCTTATCTCTGTCGTAAGCATAAGTGGCGGTGAGGCCACAGTCGGGCAAGCAGGCCCAGACCCTTCGTGGGCTTCAGCGTCACAACTAATACACAATACTTCTATATCAAGAAGCTTTGCTGGAGAATCAAAATAGCTATCTCAGTTTGTTTTGATCAAAATGTAGGTTATTTGCTATCTTGCTCTCGTCCTTTACAGTAACTTTTAGTTTCTCGTAACAAATATAGAAAATTACGTACTATATATTTTTATGTGATGGTTTGAATGGCATTTTAAAACTAAAGATACATGATTCCAAATAATTTGTTTAATACAAGTCACTTCTAGTTCTAATGCTATGAAATTAATCACAACCATTTTAGTTAACAGTACTTGCAAAACTCTTTCGAGGCCCATAGTTACGCAATTTTCCATTTCTTAACTGCATATTCTCCTTGTCTAACCTGGCCAGTTATGGAAAATAATATATACCTTATAGCATATGAAGCACGTGAAGCAGGGGAATCAGAAGTTCAGTAACTATGACAGCGTGGGAGAAGAGAATTATCCCTTCCACAGAGTTCAATTCCTGTGAGTAGATTTAGGACATGAGTTAACAAAGTTAGCCAGAAAGGATGCAATCCTACACAGACACAGTTAATCATACTATGTATATTCGAGACAGTTAAAAAAAAAACTACAAGAAAAACTTTCAGTTTTTGCCTTCTATTTCGAACAATCAATTGTCCCTGTAAATACCAAACACAATATTGTTTTCAAAGGATTAGGATCTAGTTAGGCATACTGGCGGAACATTACGAGTTACCATGCCGATGTGTTGTTCCCACTAAACTCTCTGTTTGGACAGATGATCTGCAATTTCCAAATGATTGCACCATCCTTGAGTAACCTTTCAAGGTGTACAGTCTTCTTATATAAAATACAAGCGCACTTCAGACTGAAACCTACCATACTGGCACATAGATTTTAAAACTCCAATCCTTTAAGATAGTACACAATTTAGGGTCACACTCTACCATTTCTAAACTTGCACTTACATACGTAATTTTTCCACGGGTTCTCTGGCTCGATAAAGGCAAATCTCGTTTACTTGCCTTATGAAACTTTATTCCCTAATTTAAGTGTCTTAATGAAGGCAATGCTAACTTGTGTTATTTTTTTATTTAAAGAACCTGGAACTAAGTTGGGCACATTTCACTCACTATAAATTTTTCGCTTCTATACCTTGCAGATAATCTGGCATTGTAATTTTAAGTGCTCAAGGGAAAAGCACATCACTGCTTCACTTTTATTGTCTGAAAGTCAAAGGGCGGGACCTTTACATCAAGCGAGATCATCGGTGCAGCTTTTATTTTCCACGTGTTTTGGAGAGGAGGCTACGCTGCCGTCTTAATTTTTAACCTCTGGCAATTTGTATAAACGCTCGTAAATTTATTCTGTTTCGATTTATTAGTTTAAGGGTCGACAACAACAGGCGATAAACTATTGCTTCATTATTCAGAAAATAATAACTCCTTACTAAAGATGAGAATAGTTTAGTGAAATTGCGAACTGAATTCCAGGTTCTTTTAATCACAAAAATATAAATTTTACAACTGACCCGCTTGGATTGTACACTGTGTCCTTAATTGCAATATAAATGATATACTCATCAAGAAACATTTGACTTCGCTTTCATATGCGAAGTTTATTTTATATTATGAAACATATTGAACACCTTATCCATATATTACAATAATAATCAGCATGTTATTAGGCAGTACTCTGCTATGAATACATAACAATCCATGGTGAATTCCATTTCATGAAAAATTACAGTGTAAAAATCATGTCCAAGTATAAACCACAGTCTCAGTTACTTTTGTGACTAGATCACCCTGGGTTAAATAACATACGATTTAGGGGTTTAGCATGCACTAAGTATACTAAAAAGGATCAGTAAGTTAAATACCAACAACCTGTTTTCACTTATTCAGACCTATCAACTATCACGTGAAACATGACTGCAAACAAAGTTCTACGTTACAGAATCTATGGAGCTTTATTTCTCACTTAGATTTATCCTCTAATCTTTACAGTTGCTATCACATTTCTGACAAATTTTAAGCGAATACAAATTTGAAATGCGGAATTATAGTAATTTGTGTTGTTTTCTACTGCTGGTCTGCTTTCTACAGGTGGCATAATTATCTATGTGAACAAAAGTATCCGGACATTTACTTAGAAGACTGGTTTGCAAGTGTACTAAGCACTATGAAGTTATTAATGAATTGGAATATAAAAATCTGTCAAGGCTGCATAATGATTGAAGTAGTAAAAGTTACAAGAAAACAATTCCCTTTGTTACTGGATCCATATAACTTCATGTTGTCAGTTTCGAAAGCAGTTTGTAATGTATTCCTACTAGCTAAGTGCTAGTGAGTTTATTCTGTATTAAAAATGTACAACAGAATAGTCTTGGCAAAATGAACAATTACTTGAGATCAGGAATTACAAATAAAATGTTTGGTTATTTGGTAATTTCTCAGTGATATACAATGAAGAAATTTGATGGCACGTTTTCAGTTTAGAAGCCATCATATGATAAAAGTAATCATTTGAATTCATCCATGACCAAAGCAAGTGTCCATAAACCACACGTTATGATGACAAATTCCAGGCGTAGTCTAAAATGATTTGGTGAAGCTACTGAATAATGGATACATGTAAGGATGCCGTTGGAACGCTTAGTTAACTATTCCATGTGGAGTCATCAAGCAACGAATGTAAATTTGGGAAATATTTAATGAACACAGTAAATTCTATACTGCCTAATGTTCTGAGACTGAATGACAAACTGTGATTCTATTTCTCGTGGAAAGGACTTGGACTCATTGTAAGCCTACACACATCATTAAGATAATTATAAAGATACTTATGGATCCAAACTGAGCCGATTATGATGTTCCTTAAAGAATAATTTAAAAACCAGACTTCGCGCCAGATCACGACTATTAAACCATCTGCCATCACTGCAGTCCCCACAAAGCGACTGCGGCCTATCAAGAAATCTTTCTTCTTTGATTGCAAATAAGCCTGCAAATGGAAACTATTTTGAAAGAAATGGTCGAGGCACGTTCCCACTGTACCTAAGACTCATCCTACAACTATAAACAAGTGCCCGAATATCTTTGATCACTTATTCTTATGACTGTAATGTAGTATAGATCTATGTTTGCAGTCATGTAGTAAATATTAAAATGTATAGCACATTCCTGGTTGGAATTTACAATGTAATTTTACTGGCTATTCTACTGCAACAAACCTTTCCAGCAGATTTCTAAATGTGAGATAATACTCCCATTATTAGCGCTCTTGACTATTCTACTGGTAAAACTCACCTTTTTAATGTAATTTTAAAACTGCTTAAATTTAATTCCAGGTGACAAATGTGCTTTTTCAGAAGTATAATCTTACTGTAAATTTTAAGCCCATATGCTATAAATAATTTTACCCTCTGGTCTTAAGGGCCTGAATGCATCACTGAATGCATCAGTAGTAACTGTACCTAAACCAAAATTTGTTGCGCAGTGAGTGCTATTCAAATGGTTTTAATATACCATATACGAGGAGATGGTTTTAAGTACCATATGCTATTACAACCTTGCTTCTTTGTAGATCTGATAATATATACCATCCAAATCAAATGTCCAATAAAGTCTTGATGTGCTGTTTTTTCTACATAATTTTTTGTTGTTTTCTACTCCGTAGAATGGCCCAGTGCAATATAATGGCCCAAAATGTTATGTGCTGCATTTATTAACTCTAAGACCTGGTTAAATAGTTAAATGCAGTCATAGCACTAATGATGAGAGACTGCTAGCTCATAACTCAAAAACTCTTAAAAACATGTACAAATACTTCAGAGGTTAATCTAATGCTTCTCATATATATATATATATATATATACAGCAAAAAATTTACCATAAAACTTTGTAATTAACTGTTGAAACCTATACTTACAATTTGTACACTGTAGAATGGCTTTTGCCAGCATGTCATAACTACTGATAGATCAGCACATATTCTGTGGTTTTTGCACATTATGAAATTTGTTGTTTTAAAAAACTACATAACCAGTTATCTTCTAAAAATTTTCAAGTATTTCATTAAAATATTATTTATCCTTGCTTAAATTGTAACAAAGCACCAGAATATGGGACAGGATAGCATTTAAGGGAAAATACCTTGTATTAGCGATTGGCATTAGTAATTATTGTACAGCACAGTATTCAGAGATTTCATTTTATGCTACTTTCATAGGCACCTCTGTTGCATTTGAAACTTTCCAACGCATAATAATCAAACGGATAAATCAAATGGATAAAAATGTAAACAAACATTTATCCTGCAAATGCACCAATGAACATTCTTAGACATGATTTTACACTGCAGCTATATAAGACATTGTGAGGATCAACAATAATTGCACCCATTCAAGAAATGGAGTACATAATCTTCTTCAGAGCTAGTAACCAGAAATAGAAAGTGTACCTTCAGCTGTTTATAGAAAATGGCAGCAACTCAATTCAGTACTGTAACATATTGTAAGTAAATGATGCAGTACAGATCTGTTTCTTAATAAATATAAAAGTTTGTGACAATCACACAATTTATCAATAATATTTTATATGTACAATTAGGTTCTTAAAATGACATTTTACTTAAATGTATTTTTGATTTCCTTCATCTCTTTAGCAATTAAAGCAGTAAAAAACCTTTCAGATGTTTAAATTATAAGTACAATACGAGAAACTATAATTCACAATGAATAATGTTTACTGTTTTCCATTGTCACTACAAGGTGGAGAACTGGAGTATGTGCTATGGCAGATTTCGTACTGCTCAAACTCTGCAGTACGCGACTGGTGTGCATTATTGAATTGCCCTAAATGTACGCATATTAGCATGTTAAAGTCAGAATGGCTGAAAGAGTAGTGCTCTCATACTTAATTCCAACATGATGGCAATGTATATTTTAAAGTATCATTTATATCATAGGTAATTTTCACTCGAGAGCAAAATTGTGAACCACATAGAAACCAGGGGATTTAAACTGGTACTGGAGTATGTAGCTTTACCCTACATACGAATTAACTTTAATACTTGCCCTCTTGGACAGTTCTAGTCTCTCGATTGGGTAACCCTTAAGCTCTATGAACCCTGGACTCACTTCATCATTTCACCCATTTCAGTCATCCTCGTATATGACTTAGTATTGTTGTTGTTTTCAAATGCTAGGCTTTGGCAATGAAGCCAGCTCTCTTACTCTCCAATATTTCTGAGTAGTGGATCTGGCAGGTAGGACTTCACAGGTTAAAAGATGTTCTTCAGTCATTTCCTCTTCTTTGTTGCACAGAGGACAATTTGGACTTGTAAAAATTCCTATTCTGTGTAAGTGTTTGGCCAAATAATCATGTTCCGTAAGTAATCTAAAATTTACTACTGCAAATTTACGTGGGATTTCTGGAATAATTTCTGGATTTTTAATTAAAATGTTCCATTTTTTATCTTTGGCTTTGTTAGATATTGATTGGTTCTGTTTGTTTTTATATTTGTTTTTGATTAATCCTTTTATGGATGTAAAGGTAAGTTTTTACTTTCGTTCTGAATTAAATTTGCACCTTTTTTGGCAAGAAAATCAGCTGATTCATTTCCAGCAATTCCACAATGTGCAGGTATCCACTGTAATATAATTCTTTTCAGTAGTTTTTGAAGTTGTTGGATCATTTTGTGACATTCTTTAATTTCGATTGACCTCATTTTATATGAACTTACTGCACACAATGCTGCTTTAGAATCAGAAAGTATGACAACGTTTTTGAATTTATCTATTCTGTATAGAAGGTGTTGGAGTGAAATATGAATAGCCGTTACTTCTGCATCAAAATTTGTTGTATGGTATCCTGCTGGTTGATAGAATAATGACTTAATGACTTAATGTTTAAGGACAAATTAAAAACAATTACAGCTAGGGATGATAATAGGCCAGTTTTTGCCCCTTTTTTACGTTAATGAATGCATGTACAGCCATGTTCCTATTGCCATATTTGTAAAGCAGTTTTCATTCATTTGAATTTTGTATAATCTTAGAACTTACGGTTAACGTAACATGCTTTTAAGACCTACTTCTAAAACAATTCTCTTAATTTAGTTTTCAATTCAAAAAATAACATGGATGAAATATATAATTTGTTTTGCATTTGCAAAGAATTTATTCCATATGTAAATGTATTACTTTCTTACACTAATTTTAATAACTTAAATATATATCAGTATTAGTAATGCAATGCGTCATTCTTATTGAGTCATTTTAGGTCAATCAAGCCCAGATTCTGGTGATTACTGATCTTCCTAATATGAGGCATACATTCATACAACACCAGCCATATCCAACCTTGCCTCATATATACTCATGGCTCATCTTGTCTCTTTACCCCAACCCATTCATGTTGTGCATAAAGCATTTCCCTTTCACTCATTCTGGTGACCGAGTATTAGAAAGATTTGTTTTCAAGGCTCATCATAGTTCGACAAAAAGTACACAGAGGCAAATTCTGCCTCTTATGCTTAAGGTTGGGCATCAAGATGCGGGAAACAGATTTTGGGTCATTCCAGTTTGCATATTGTCAGGAATATAAATGCCGTATTTTAAGCTAAAGAGAATAATTAAGTTCATTAGTCACTTCACTGTACTATTTCAACAGATGTTATAAAATCTCTTGGTGTCTTACTAAGGAGCATCACGTGTGAAGCACCCATACTGATGCATCAGGCACACTTTCTACTTCAGCCACTACATTAAATACTAACAATTAATTTTCAATTACTGAATAGTAATTTTATAACATGTAGCATTTCTATGAATGTACAATACTTACATATTAATCTATACACTACATATATATTACCAAAACTTCAGTCATGATCACTGTTGTATTTTAAAGCATTAGCTTCTTATTTTCCTTTCAAATTAAAATGCACATGGCTTTGTACAGCTATACTAATAACAATACTTTTATACATTACCTGATGCTTTCATATATTATCAACAAATATAAACCAATAGTATGTACCTGCAGCTTTATATTCATTCTTAATAATCAAAAAATATAAATTACCTATTCAAGCCTGACAGCAATACTCTGATCAGGCTACTCAAAACAAAAAGTGCATCAGTATCCTGCAAATATTGTTTACAAATTGATATTAATTAATTGTTTAACAGATTTTTTTAAAGCACTAAAGTATTTGGTCACCATAGCACTATTTACACTTCCACAGACATTCAAACTGATCCTAAAAGGCCTCTAAATGTTTGACATTTTCAAGAAGTCGAGTAGGCCTTTTCGAATATTTTAAGCGGAGTATTTGTTTAATGATCACAGTCATACTTGTTCATAAGACAGCAACATTTAACAGCTACAGAAGTACATTAAAATAAATTCATTATGAAAACCCAGTCACCTCCTAACCCTGAATGATTATAGAAAAGATAAAAGGAGAGATAAAAATTATAAAAACGTGTGTGGAAGCACTCGAGTTTATAGCTCATTAAAGTGGATATTTAATAAAATTATAAGTACGGGAGATGACTAAGCTTTCGTTTCTTTTTTGTACACTTTATCTAATACCTGCTAAAGATAAATGGAGTGCCCAAGAGTAACAAAGATAGTACGACAGATTTTGCCCAGAATTTTCTCCAATTTGAGCAAACTAGAAAACATGCACAGAGTCTTTCACTAGAGATAGGAAAAAAATAGCATAACTGTTATTTTATAACAGTTACCAGAATACAAACATTCCAAAAAATTACTACAGGTTCAGTTATATAGTTCCAAAAGATACCCTTATTGTGGAGAATAAGTTGCATTATAGAATGTACTAAAATGTTAGAGCTTGGAAAACTCACCGCTTCCAAGTTTCCAACAGACGAAAAGTGCCACTAGAAATGTTTGAATTATTAATATATTCTATTCAGCTCTTTGATACATGTGTACATTTGACTATCTGAAATGCTGTTTTGGAGCACAAACTAATGCTTGGAAGCTTGTGCATTATGTTGATTACATTAATTACAAAGAAATGAACCTTATTTTTAACCCTAAATTGAAATGAACCAAGAAAAACTAAGCACCAGGCTCCGTTGATTCTGGGCATAGATATAGTTCAAATGCATATGTGTCATTTTCATGAATTAGGTGATGTAGATGAAATATCAGTACAATATTAACACAATACTAAAGAGTACGAGTTGGGTATTGAAGAAAAATATGAAAAAAAAAAATTACTAACAGCAATTCCTGTGATCGTCCTGCTGTCCAGTTTGCTACAATGTCACAAATGTTACTCTCAAATCAATCAGTTTCTTGTGAACGTTACCACTGTGTGACAACATAACAAAACTTAGAAAAGGCAACCCTTTAAACATTTAGAAGAAGACAGTTTTTCTAATGGTGCTTAGTAATTTCTGCAAGAAGTATCCAACCTCTTCCACAGATCACATAGCAACATTTAACTTCAGAAGTTGGCGGTGTATTGAAGATCTTATAGAATCCGATAAAACTATGCATTCTGCTGAAACAGTCTGTATCATTCTAGGTAGTCAAATAATAAGAACACTAGCAGTCAATAGATAAGCGCATGTACGTGTTACATTATAGTAACACTAAAACCAGTGTAACTGAACAGTAATTATAAGAAGCAAATGTATTATGACTTTGTGAATGTAAGATGTAAGGGAATATTGTCTCTCCACAATGTTACAAAGAATCACAAATTGATGCAAAAGAACCCAAGCGTTTTACTAATCATGTGCATATATTTCTGGAGGTGCTTCATTCTATTTTGGAACTATTACTTGTAACGTAGTTTTATTTTGGAACTAGAACCTTCGGAACTGTTACTGAAAAATAACAATTTTTCCACCTCTAATCTTTCACCAATAAAATATGTATCCTGATTTAAAAGATTTTCTAATACAGAAAGATCATTGTGATCTACACTTATATTTGTAATAAATATTTTGCATTAAATACGACAAGAGGAAAAGTTCAATGCATTTCTTTTAGTCACACTAAGATTATCAGACTGTATCACCTAAATTGAAGAGTAACTTCTAGACTTTTTATAGAGAAACAGTATCAATTTTAAAAATATCCAATTTCTTACACTGTACAATAATTATATTTTAACAATTCATTTTCAAACATAATGGAATGGCATTTTATCAAAGCCATTGAATGCTAGATAAAGGAGTCTAAAACAGCAATAGATTGAATAAAAGTAAGAATGAATGAGGGGTAGGAAGTGAAAAGCCGTAATTTAATTGTTAAGATAATCCAGATGAATGACCAGTTTCACTTCTTTCTTGCATAACAACTGACTGCTTCTGCATGCAGCCAATTCATAGTATCGCGAGGCAAACCACTTAAAACAGTGATCAAGTTTCTTTTTAACCCTTAGCACACAAGTCAGTATGAGAGGTCAAGGCCACCATGACAAACGGCCTCACTGACACTCAAATCACACTTCCGTTGAGGACTTTGGCCTTGACTTCCTTCTGCGCCGTGCCAGCTCGGACATAACCACTGGTCCAAGATGTGGTGGTCGTGGACTCTGGCTCATAGCTCTGTAAGTGGCTGCCATTGCTTCCTGAACAGATTATTTTCACCATTTACTTAAAGGAGCAAGAATATAGCACAATGTGTTTGCAGAGGAAGGTGGTGAAGGGTGTGGACTAGGAATGGGCGGAAAATAACCTAACGGTTAGCTTAAAGTAACGGAGACTATATAACTAGTTAATTATAGCTAGTAACATTAACGGTTACTAAAGTTATCTATCATTGTTTGTCCAAAGTAGTCAAGTGGTAACTAGTGAACCGGTCTACAGTAACTGTAAAACAGGAATGAACATAGGCCAGGGCTAGGCGTGGCTGCTCTATCGCTGACTTGCCACTAAGGTGAGTGCGATGTTGTACAGTTAAACCGGCGCACCGGCTCGCTTTGCCGATCCCCACGACTAATTTCTTTGCAAACTAAAGAGATACTAATTACACTGAGGGTGATTGTCCTAAACCCATGTTTGTACATCTGGTTTCGGAGACAGGGACGCCTGAACAGAAAGAAAGAATCAGTAATGGTCTGTGAAGAAAAACAGACACGTGCACGTGCATTTTGTAACTTGCATTCAATAGTGGTGATCTTTCAAAAATTCAAACGTGCTTTTTGAAGTAAATATGTCACTTAGCAAGCTAAGATGGCACTGGTAATCTTGTATTTTACACTGGCAGGTTAGAAATATTATTTTTTATGTGTATTCGTTTTTCAAACAATTGTCAATTTTGCTCAGGGTCGAAAATTAATGGCCCAAGTTTGTCGCACGAGCACAATTCTGTGACAAATATTGTTAAAGAAGGCAAGCAGTTCACTAAATTAGAAGTTCCCGTATTTACATCTTCTGGAAAACATCGAGCAGCGAAAAATACATGCTACCAACTTATGACGATTTTCAAGTATGTTTTACGTGGAGCAATTATATTCAACTGCCAAAAGGCTAACCAATTTAATGAGGGAGAAAATAGAGTATACGGGTTTTTGTATCTTCTATCTATGACATTTTGAAAACTCTTGGATGTAAATATTCGAGATCCAGTGAAAGAAGTGATATTTTGCTGCAAGACTAAAATTTCTGCGCCAAGTGCACGTGATCCCAGACCCGTCTTTTATTTGGATATTAATTAAAATTAACTGCAGGAAGAATTCCGTTTGAATGTTTTGTGTTTTCGTATTGTTCCTTATATAGAATTTAAGGATATGTTTGTGTTGTTACTGCTACACATCGGAGCGATAACCCAGTTCAGTTTACCCGCTAGGCGCATTCCCTGGACAAAGACAGATGCATCTTCCATCTCTGTCGCCTGCTGTGGAACTGGCAACGCCAAAAGAGCACCAGCACTGTATTAGTTAAGCCCTTGTTCATCCTTTTTTGTAGTTATTTTAGCCCGTTTACGGAATCTGGGCAAAATGATTCACTGTATGTATACTGGCAAGAAGAATGTCCGCGATTATCTGATACTTTGTGATGTTAGACAATCATTTTCTGGTTGGACAGTAATGTATCTCTTTATGAGCAACATTGGGTTTCAAAATGGCATTAATGTGCATTTCCTAACCATTTAGGAAAATGTTTAAGTTATATGGTTAACATCAATCATGTTTATGTTAGCAACAACGATGCATTTTTGTTTGCTACTAGTCGGCCAAGATATGAATGCACTTGAAGGAGCGCGCCACTGCTTTTGTTTACTAGTTGAAGCTCGGGAAACCGCGCGGAGCGAGGGAAGCAAGGGGAAATGCGATACTGGGAATGTACAGTCACACAATTAAAACAGTCCACGCCTGCTAATGTCTTCACATTAGTTCTCGGAAGCAGCAAGTCTGGGAATGATTGCTTCAGGTCCTTCATCTGCTTTATCATATGTATCAGTGGGACTGCGTTCTTTTGCTTCAATATTCATATTCTCGAAATAACATTCATTACGATTGCAATCTTCATCGTCATCATCGTTGCTCTCTAGACCCACGTTTGTAATTATATATTCAATTCTTTCCTCCATTAACCCATCTCGGCGCTTAAAATCTTGCTCAGTTCCTTTCACGTGTCTGCTTACTTCTATCCAATCATTTTGTGTAATTTGAGCTATGCAGCTTGTCATAGCCTTCAGATTACTCAAAGTAATCTATGATACTTCTTTTGTTTAATTAAATTCCAGATAACTCTATAGGGTTAAGGTCACAGTGGTACGGAGGAAAGCGTAAGACTGTAAAACCTCTTTGTTCCATTATTCTATCAAGCCAATAAACAAGCTTTTTTAAAATTAATTTTCTCTATCTCTAGCTCATATACTTTTTTTTTTTTCATTTGAGGTTCATGTTTAATTTTCTTTTGTGTTAGCCAATGAATAACCTGTGCTTTTTGAGATGAAGTGCTAGGGGCTTTATTTTCCTGTACGGTATGGCACAACAATGCTTTCAGGTGGAATATTTTATATCATTTTCACTTCTACCCACTTTTTATAATTTTGACTGTTCTTTGCATTATGGCAATTCGTTGATTTGGATTTTGAATCGGAAATCAATTCGGCTCCGTTAATAAATCCCATGGATCCCTCTGCATGTACAACAATTGCTATTTGACCAGCACTAGTATTAGTCAAAACACCTGGTACTTGTAATATTGCCAGCACTTCTTGACGGCATAGTGAGTATGGGCACAAGACTCGTCCGTATAAACCCCTCGTTTACGTGTGCCTTATACATTTTCAAAGTACTATGTAAGTTTTGCAACAATTTGTGGTTTCTCCAATACACAGATCGTTTGTTTTTGTATTTCTTACATTGAAATCCCATTATTCTTAATATTTTTCTATGTTTCTTTGCCATCCTGAATATTTATTCTGAGGCGAAGTTCAGGAGTTTCCTCAAAATAGGAATTTCCTTTTTCTGTCCATAGTACTCCAAACATTTTCTACTCACAACGCACTTAGCAAACTCATCAAGAGATATGATTGTACCTGATTTTCGGTTTTTCCTTGAAGTTGTAACCTTAACCCCAGTTGCTGAAGCATTTTCTATTCATGATGGCTCTCCCAGATTTTCCCACTATTTTTGCTGCCCTAACTGTTGTTTTCTCAAGGACTAGGAGTAACCTTTTCTCCTTTATTTCTTGTCTATAGAACTCTCTCTCTCTGTGTGAGTGAGTGAGTGGGTGTGTGAGTGGGTGTGTGAGTGAGTGTGAGTGTGAGAGAGTGTGAGTGTGAGAGAGTGTGAGTGTGAGTGTGAGAGAGTGTGAGTGTGAGTGTGAGAGAGTGTGAGTGTGTGAGTGTGTGTGAGTGTGTGTGAGTGTGAGTGAGAGTGAGTGTGTGTGAGTGTGTGTGAGTGTGTGAGTGTGTGTGAGTGTGTGTGAGTGTGTGTGAGTGTGTGTGAGTGTGTGTGAGTGTGTGTGAGTGTGTGTGAGTGTGTGTGAGTGTGTGTGAGTGTGTGTGAGTGTGTGTGAGTGTGTGTGAGTGTGTGTGAGTGTGTGTGAGTGTGTGTGAGTGTGTGTGAGTGTGTGTGAGTGTGTGTGAGTGTGTGTGAGTGTGTGTGAGTGTGTGTGAGTGTGTGTGAGTGTGAGAGTGTGAGTGTGAGAGAGTGAGTGTGAGAGTGTGAGTGTGTGAGTGTGAGAGTGTGTGTGTGAGAGTGTGAGAGAGTGAGTGTGAGAGTGTGAGTGTGTGAGTGTGTGAGTGTGTGAGTGTGTGAGAGTGTGTGAGAGTGTGTGAGAGTGTGTGAGAGTGTGTGAGAGTGTGTGAGAGTGTGTGAGAGTGTGTGAGAGTGTGAGAGTGTGAGTGTGAGAGTGTGAGAGTGTGAGCGTGTGAGCGTGTGAGCGTGTGAGAGTGTGAGAGTGTGAGAGTGTGAGAGTGTGAGTGTGTGAGTGTGTGAGTGTGTGAGTGTGTGAGTGTGTGAGTGAGTGTGTGAGTGAGTGTGTGAGTGAGTGTGTGAGTGAGTGTATGAGTGAGTGTGTGAGTGAGTGTGTGAGTGAGTGTGTGAGTGAGTGTGTGAGTGAGTGTGTGAGTGAGTGTGTGAGTGAGTGTGTGAGTGAGTGTGTGAGTGAGTGTGTGAGTGAGTGTGTGAGTGAGTGTGTGAGTGAGTGTGTGAGTGAGTGAGTGTGTGAGTGAGTGTGTGAGTGAGTGTGTGAGTGAGTGTGTGAGTGAGTGTGTGAGTGAGTGTGTGAGTGAGTGTGTGAGTGAGTGTGTGAGTGAGTGTGTGAGTGAGTGTGTGAGTGAGTGTGTGAGTGAGTGTGTGTGTGAGTGAGTGTGTGAGTGAGTGTGTGAGTGAGTGAGTGTGTGAGTGTGTGAGTGAGTGTGTGAGTGAGTGTGTGAGTGAGTGTGTGAGTGAGTGTGTGAGTGAGTGTGTGAGTGAGTGTGTGAGTGTGTGTGTGAGTGAGTGTGTGTGTGTGAGTGAGTGTGTGAGTGTGTGAGTGTGTGAGTGAGTGAGTGAGTGTGAGTGAGTGAGTGAGTGAGTGAGTGAGTGAGTGTGTGTGTGTGTGAGTGAGTGAGTGAGTGAGTGAGTGAGTGAGTGAGTGAGTGTGTGTGTGTGTGTGTGTGTGATTTTCATCAGAATGGGATACTTTTCTTGTTTTTAACTTTGTAGCTGGTTCGGTAATTAAACTCTTCACAAGCACACGACAATTTTGTCAGAACGAGCACTGCAACTGCCACTATACTATTAGAATTTTAACTACACAAGAAAAGGTTCAAAGGAACATCGTGTTGAACTGCACTACATCTGCGCGCCACATTGGAAGCATGTCGGTATTGTTGATGTTTGCGTTATCCGCACTGTACCTGAGGTACTCCGCCCACTTGTGACGTAACTGGTCGCCGAGTAACACTTCTCGCCGAGTGCATTCATATCGTGGCCGACTAGTATATATGTTTCATGTGTTGCTTATATTTACGATTCCATATAGCCCAGATCACATGTAAATACTGCATACATATGTTGGGACGTAGAAGCAAGTGCGAATGCATTTTGCAATTATTAAACCACCATAGCAGTCACAGTATTGCCACAACTAGAGAAAGTTCTGTTTTTAATGTATCAAGTCAAGTAAATCCCTATCGACATCGCTCATACTAAAGCGTAAATATAACTCATAGCTATTGGCAACTATTAATGCAATGTAACTGCGGAAGTAATTACCATGAAAAAAAAAACACAATAATTTAGTCGTTAGTGGTAATGTCACATTTAACCGTTAACGCTTTGTAAATGTGATCATTGTTACCCGAAAATAACTGTCACTCACCCTCCTGTTTTGGCAATCCGCCCAGGTTGTCAGATATGGATTGAAAGGAAACAATGAGTACATACATAATTACAAAACACTGCTTTTCATTCATCAGTATTTCTGTACTGTTTGTTTGTTCTGCACTAGCCAAGAAGGTTGATATATTGGGTTCACCTTTGATAAATTTTCTTTTTGCTTTCTACACTAACCAATAAGGTTGATATATTGGGCTCACCTTTGATAAATTTTCTTTTTGCTTCCTTGTACGCCTACATGATTATCCAATTCATTAAGGATGGACAGTGAGAAAGGTTGTTAGACGCCAAAGGGCGAATCTCTTGAGAAATGTACCTGTTCCTGCATTATTTACATTCCACGTATCTGCCCCAAGCTAACATTGAGTTGCGTGGGCAATCTTTATCCAAACAGGTTTGCCAAACGACGACCCCGGGGCGCAACTTGATCCGCGAGCTATTTTTGTTTGACCCATCTGTAAACTTTATTGTACGTAAGAAACGGTGCGTATATTTTGTTTTAATTTATTCACGAATTTTAAACGATTATATAAAATTAAACGCTCCGATTTTTAATTATCAGTAAACGTTATCTTCCACTGAAGAAAAAATATAAGAAAGTTAATTTGATTTATTTTCAGAATTTTCTATTTCCTCGTTTCAAAGATTTAGCACGAGGACTATCATTTTCATAAAGGAGATATGTGAAGATATTTTCAAAACTGATATTCGTTAAAACCTAAATATACTGTTTGCCACAGGAAAGAAAGTCCCGATGAATGAGACGCAACGGGATTGGAAAAAGTTCCAACACCCTGCCTTGACATGTTTTTGGCACTTGGGCCAGTTCAGCTACAGCCCATTCAAAAACATCCCGGCACCTACTTTTAAGAATAAACCTACTCTGTTTTAGTTCCCGTGGGGGAGGGGATCCGTCCCCTTCAGCTGCCGTGGTGCGGGCGCTGCAGACCCTTAGCACTCGTGGTACCTCTGACGTTACTAGAGGAACCTCGGACCGAACATTCGAGCTCCTCCCTGATAGGGAGTTGTTGGGACCAGGCTACGGCCGCCCGGAGAGGGTAGAGTGCTGCCTAATAAGTCCCGGGTACTAGCCTGCAGAACTAGTAGAAGGTGTGCTAGATCACCAGGCGGCCCCACCGAGGTAGTCTTCCCTGCGGGTTTGACGCGCGTAAGTGGCGTATCCACTTCCATCCCGTCTTGACGTTGTAGTCGATGGGGGAGGGGCATTTTAGACTCAAGGAAAGACCCCCGGAGTTTTCCATCGCTCCCAGGTAGGAGGCCCGGATCCTTGGTCCTTGGTCCTACGGGTCCAGGACTAATGGGAGTAGAACCTCTGCCGTTAAACTCTGAGTGAATAGGGGGCGTTTCTTTAACGGCTTTTATTCTTCATCTTTTTTATTTAATACTGTCGCAAACCCGATCACGATAACACAGCTTGTGCACACAAAGGAACTGATAGGCAGCACAGAGACAAAGAGTATGCCGGAACAAATAAAGATAGCGTGGAGATAAAGGACTTGCCGGCACAGATAAGGTTTCCCATCTGGAAGGTTTGTGTTTCTCTAGTAACATGCTTTCTCTGTCACACACGTTAGCTGTGCTTATCCCACTGTGTAAGGGTGGCACATTCCTCTCAGGGTCTTTCTTTGCATTGGCGAACAGTAGGTCTGCTATGACTAAAGGCCGGAGGTGCGTGCATTTTTCCATAGGTAAACAAAACAGAGAGGAAACAAAATAGTCGCGTTATACTACACCTTAACCTTGTGTCTGCATACACTTTAAAGGCAATGCTTCACTAGTTCGCATAGTACTAAGTTACGTTGTTTTCGACATATGCACATTTGATGGCTGTGCTGTACATCTGATATTCATATTCCGTGGCCCGCTAACCTGTATTGCATGCGAGTGCACTTTCCTTCGACCTTTAGCAATGACTAATGGATATTTAAAGCGCAGATTGAAGATGAGGCAGCACAAAATTAGAACTAAAAAAGTCTGCAATGCTGTCACTGGAAAGTCTGTTTCATTGAAACCATCTGCAAATGAAGGTCAAGTCAGGAGTATGCGTTTATTACTGCAAGAGCAGAAGCGGCGTGCTTCCAGAGTCTATTGCAGCGGTGTGGTGGAAAATCCACATGTAACAGTGAGTATTAGGCATATCACATAACATGTTTAAATTTCACAAAGTGTCGGCCAAGAGGTGCCACAGAAACTGCAAAAATTTCACATCACCAAACCTCGCCTCAGAGTGATTGTCATCATTTGGACACTCACGAAATCGATTATAGGAAAGAAGTTTCGTTCCTGTGAACCGCCTAGCCCAGTTTTTCTCAGAGAAACCGGTGCACTTTTACACACTGCAGGACATATGTTGAACATTATGAAGAATATATCGAAAATGACGTGAATTCCGCTCAAAAATTTTTATTAAAAAATATACAACGCTTTCCGTTGGATTCCCCCTCAGCTTAAATCTGTGTGACTTGCACCCCGGTTCCTATCAATGTACCGTCGTTATGAAAAGCTTGGCAATCCCTGATCTGGAAAATGGCGGAACAGACGTGGCTGTTACTTCGTTACAGAAATCAAAGCATGAACTACAAAAATTCAGGATGGCAGTGATAGCCATAATTCATTTTATGCTATTTCTTTCTGTTTCTTTCCTCACACGAATATGTCCAATGAATAAGATTTGGAAGTTATTCAAGAAACGAAATCCAGCGCAGGAACAATAAACCTTGAAGAACTGCACTGGTTATTCCTATCCAATCAACCTTCTTAGCTGCAGAGGCTTCCTTGTTAGCTTATACATTTCTAGCTATCTTAGTTTCTAATACCTCATTTGCAATGTAATCAGTACATTTATTATCAAATGCTTAACATTGATTTTATTTTTAATAAGCCTAAAAGTTCCATCTCTAAGTGGTTTATAGTTCTTAAATAAAAGAAGCAGCATAAAAGATCTCTCTGCCCTGGTGAAGCAGGAATCACAAAACATATACCTACCTTGAATACTAGACGAAAAGAAGCCTAAATAAGTAGTATAAGAAAAACAAATTGTTAGTTATGCTTCTAATACTCGATTTTTAACAATAAACCTAATGCCTCATACCGTACAAGTATACAGAGTGGTGAACGAAAAAGTGGCCCTTCACTGCACTCTGTCCGAACTAGTTTTGCGCACACCAGGTCGGTACACTTGCACGGAGTGACATTTCTATGGAGGTACATTTGTACCTCTGCCTGGGAAGTTTGAAGTGAAATATTGTGACTTTGTGGGTTCGTAGAATTAAAAGTCCAATTGCACAAACTCAAAATGTTCTTTATTTCCACCGAATTACAGTTGGAACACTTGCCGATCACATAGAATTACGTAGCGCACACAATTACAATCCACCAGTTCGTCTGTCATAGGTCCACTCCACACTCGCAATTACGTACAACTCCTCTGATACACGTACGCGGTCTTCCAGTCCGTTCCCTAGCACGGCGCTCTTCACGGCTGCTCGCCAAGAACTGAACCCTCCTCCAGCCCGGCGCGTCGCTTGTATAAGACCAACTGACCAATCTAGAAAGTTCCGGGTTAGATGAAATATCCTGATTGTTCCAGACGTCAGGTAGAGGGGAAAGAGACGGCTAGTGCCTAGTACACTTTCCTAACCATCCCCTATATTAGCGCTACAAGATAAATGGGTGGGCGTGGCCTGAATGACCCAGCTCCAGTTGGTCGTGCCTTCCGATAATTGGGTGACAATATTGACACTTATACGGACTGACCCTAACGACTTAATATTGAGGAAACAACACTAATAAACACACAAAAATGTGCAGGCAAGCGGAATACTGAATTACACTAAGTCTGGTGCGCTGTTTACGAAAATACGTTCAGATTTTTCCTATCACGCATGGTTTCGTAATTTTTGGGTGATCTGGCCACAAATTACTGTCTAAACAACTGAATTTGTACTTTTTTACGCTTAGCCTTCTTTTTTTCAAATATTTCGCGTTTCGTATAAATGTAAACAAATTTCATCTCCGCGAAAGTGTCACTCCGCACAGTTATCACAAATTTGCGTGTACGTGGACGTTACGTTATTCTTCTATGTGTAATGTTTTATATACAGTAAATAAGCATTCATATTTTTGGGGATATAAGAGTTTGTGCACTTCAAATTAATAAGGTTTAAGTTTTGATTTTCTTTTTCTTTAAGTAATTTCAGTTCAAGTAATCCTAACTATTCAATAGATAAAACCATATAACAATTACATTACCTACCTTTATAACACTCGTCTCCTTTAATGGCAGACGATGGGTTGGAAGATTATTTTTATGTTGGATCCAACTATGCTGGAGCACCTGGCTTGCTGTAGGTCTACGATTTGGGTCTAGATGCAGCATCTTTTGTACCAAATCCTGGTGGAGGTGAAGAAAGAAAACATATTTGTGATTGGAAGAACACCATTTGCAACATTTTGAAAAAAAAAAAGAACTAAAACAGCTTTTTTGTATCCTTAATAGGAAGAAAAATGTTTTCATTAAAAGGATTGTTTGGAGATGCAAAACATCCGTCAAAATGTTCGTGTTCATTATAATCATTTAGTAATATATTGAGTCATATAGCCTGACCATATTTTGCTTGAGTTTCCATTTCTGGATACTTTGTATTTGCTTATTTTGCTTTGGTATGCTATCTAAGGGAAGGACACTATAAATTCAAACCGTCAAGCTGGTGGACCAGCCACTTAAGCTCTCAAATTTTAAATTTATTTCGGAGATCTAGACCATAATCTTGCATTAGGGGTTAATACTCAGGCGAAGACCTCTCCAGTATCTGGAGCGCAGAGTCCTGGACGAAAATTTTGTATTATAAGCAGAGCTAGAAGTTCGCACCGATTTCCTTGAGCAGAGTATGAGCGGCCAGACATGGCTATACAATGCAACGCTACTAGCAAGGGCAAGGTTCATCGTAGAATGCAACTCATTACTGCAAAACAGGTGTAGCTGCATGATACAGAGCACGTTGGTAGAAAGGAAGACATTCGAATAACATCTTCGTTGTGCTTCAAAGATGAGCAACTAAAATTGCTGTACAACCATTGTATGTTTTCTAGAAGTGTACTTATTCATGTCCTTATTTACTTTATAATTTACATTTCAGTGGGATACTTCAGCAAACATAGAAAAAAGATAAGCCAGATCGAGAAACTAAATTAGCTGAAATCATTAACGAATTTGCAACAGATTATCAATCAATTAAATCTTGTTTTACGGGACATAGAATGCGTTTTTTATCTGAAAGGCTTCAGAGGTGCATTATTGCTTTTAGTAATACGGCCGCAGATGAGTAAATATGTAGTAAAAGTCCTGCTTTGGCATTTTGTCTAGTAAGAATCTTTAGATATTTAAGAAATTAATTTTATTATTTGGATATTATTTTACATTGGATCAGGAAATGTTACAATCCGCGTTATAATTGCTTGGGTGTTGCCGCAATGCGTCTATTTAAATAATGAGATAAGCCAGAGACAAACCCGTATGCAGTATATAAAAATGTTTATGTTGTACATAATGATCTAAACAGATGTGCATTTACGAATGTCTAATAAGTACTTTTTTTTTTTTTTTTTTTTCCTCTGGGCAACCGATTTCAATGCCTCTCCGCTGTGCGTTTCTTATCTATGACTTGTTTGGATGTTAGGAGAAGGAAAGTCGCAACCTGCATTGGGAACGGCGAGCGGTACTAACTTCCTAGCCGTGATTATGAGTTAGCAGTAGACGCAGAACCCTCCAGTAACCGAACACACCGCCGCAAGTAGGTCAGAGTGGATTCCTTTGTGCTTCCGTCACCCCGATTACGACGACAATGTGCGCTAGAAAGAAAGGGGTCAACATGATACAAATTCTGACGCCGGTTAGCCCGATAACCAGCTGCAACTTTGAGAGTATCGAACTTAGACGGTACACTTCCAGAAAGTAAGGAGGATTCAAAAGTTCCGCAATAAAATTCCTCACTCCTTCCGTAACGTTGGAGACCCAATATGGTGGACAGGAAATTCGTACAGTTGAAGAACCATAAAATGCATGCTCAGGGAGCTGGCTAGAAGGAATCAAACGTGGAACTCCTGATGTCCTTTTCGGCAGAGCTATCTCAAGGAAAATGCTTGCGTTACACCCTTGAATGATGCTAGATTTTAATAAAACGTTTGTATTTAACCTACTTTTCGTTGGAGAAAAACAATATTTCAGGATCAGAGATATTCCCTTTTCAGGGTTTACTCATTCAGTGCAGCTGCCTTTCTTTTCTAAGAAATTTCCCAAATTACTGTACAAGGAAGACGTGGGAAAGATTGTTGTTTTTTTATGAGATCCCCAACACATTTGCTGGTTTGTAGTCGCCCACACTTCGCCTGTGTTAAAGCAGTTCCAAGATGCATTCAAAATCCCGAACTCAAACAAACCTCAGAAGACCTTTATTAAATCAAAGGTCATATTTATTCAAGAGCCGCGGGCAAAAATAACTGGCTGAGCTGCTTTTAAGCGTGGCAAAGGTGCTCGAGAGACGATCCCCTTGTTTTTACGGAAAGAAGAGAAATAATTAGAGTTCCCGTGCACAAAGAAGCAAAAAATAGATGTACGGAAGAAGAAGAAGAAGAAGAAGAAGAAGAAGAAGAAGAAGAAGAAGAAGAAGAAGTGTGCTTAATTAAAGTCTGTGTAATACTTATGAATAGAATTCCACCTGTTACGTGCAGCTGAAGAAGGAATCCTTAAAAAAGGCGAGGATCTGAAAGAAAACTGTTCTTGTTTCTGATACCTCACATATTCAGATGAATCATTCGAGCCTTTATCTCTGCAAAATTTGCACATCTATTGTTGAAATATTTGCTGGGATAGTGTTTTTAAAAATCTATCTATGAACTTACACGGCATTCCCTTATCATTCTTGTACAAAATATTTTAAAATCCTTACTCTTCTATGTGCCTCATGCTAATCGAGATAGACGTTTTAGAAATGGTTTTACTATACATTTCCTTACAGATACAATTAGAATATAGTAAGCCTGGTCGCTATGTAATTCTATTTATCTTTGCTATTTAAAGAATCTTGAAATATTGATACAAATGTCAGATGAAAGATGATGAAGTCCTAAAGGTATGTATGAAGCAACATGATAGCGAAATTAAGAATTGCAATGTATAAGGAATCATGATGGATTTCAAAGGAATGTTGGTTCTTTGTTACAACACGTGCAAGGGCAGTTGAGTCGAATATCAGTTTGGGTGAATAAGTTGTTTTAACAAAAGAAACCTAAGAAACAGTGTCTTTAGCAGATTTCTAAAGGATAGCACTTGACTTTGAATAGGGTCTTCTTTGGACCACTCATAATGACATGACAAAATAGCCACAAAGGGAATCTTTGTGTGTATAGAGGGCTTCCAGAAAGTGAAAGTGACACACACCCCACGTGCAGCTGTGGACATCAGTCCGAGGTGTGAGGGCGATTAGGGCAGTCCTCTTGTTCTGTCTTGGGCCGGGAGACCAGAAATGATGAGAGAAGGTATTTGTCGGTTCATATATACGTGAAGAACGAATTAAGTTTTATCGAGTAATAAACATTTCATAAACAGTAACTCTAAACAGCGATATTGGTAACCCTTGGTCAGCAACTTCACGTTTGATGTTCGGATAAAAGAAGCAGTCAGTAAACCAGTTTAAAACGGGCATTCCAGTGTCATTAAAACAATCCTTCTCACAGATATCCACGTATACCCGGAGATAAACCTCACTGCTTAACCCTGAGCTAAACACTATTTGTTACCAACTGTCCCGTAAAGGTGGAACTATTTGCTCGCCAATATAATTGCTTCAAACAGAAGAAAATGGGAAACAGAATTGATCAGAGGCAGAAAAACTGCGAAAGAAATAGGAAATGATGACATATGGAGACTAGAAAATAGGAAAGTAGCAGGTTTTAGGAAAACAGAACCAGAATGGAATATATAGAAAGACTAGACATATGGGGAGGGTTAGAAAACATAAAATAATTAAAGTTTTATAGGATAATGAAGAGAGAATGGGGATGAAAAAGGTATGTAGATCAATGTAACAGGCAGGAGAGGGAAGGAATGGCTTGGATTAGAGCGGGATCAATGTTCTTAAGAGAACTAAGAAGTATCAGAATAGGAATAAGTGAATTATATGGAGAAACTAAAAGTACAGTTCACATTCTGATTGCAAAGAGCCAGCAGCATGGAGACACAAAGTAAGGGAGAAGAAATGGGAAAAGATACAAAGCGAGCGATAACCATAAAAATGGTTACGGAGAAAAATGAAAGTACAAATAGAAATACGGGGAACCTGTTTTGGAAAGCTTTAAGACCAGTGGGCGAGAAAAGCAAAGATTGAAGAAGGAAAAATGTTGAGTCAAGAGGAAACATAACAAGCTAGATGGCAAAAGGGTGACTATGATACTCAGCAATGCTAGAAAGTCTGGGTGCCAACCAGGCTAAGCTGACGTATGTGAAAGATGGCACCAGGTTATTTATACAACTAAGTTAAGAAAATTATAGACGTAATTGTATATAAAATATTGTAAATAGCAAGTTCTATAAAGAAATTATATTCTATTATCTTTGTTATTCAGGGCACGGCAAATATTGATTTTATCTCTTGGCAGCAAAAAGAAGGGGATTTTAAAGATGTCACGTTATGACCAGCTCTGCTCTTGAACGATTTGACTATCACTTAAAGCCTACTGTAACCCCAACATCCCTCTACCAACCTACCAGAAAATTAGTAATAAGGTCATTTATGCAAATGCTTCTCATTAACATGCAGTAGATAGAGGAATAAGCGTTTGTAAGTATTGCGAAATAAGAAATTTTTTTATGCCAAACTTTAGTACGAGGCGTGTTCGTAAAAGAAGGTCTCCAAGGCGCTGGAGCAATGACGAACGCTATTACGCGAGATCCGGCAACACTGGCGTATAGCTTGGTTTCACCCCAACGAACCCGTTGCAATCATTAGTCTTGGCTGGGCAGCCGTTTGCGATGGAGCTTCCTATCACTTCCGCCGCCAAGTGCGAGTTGCGTGCAGTGATCCGTTTTTGGAGTGCCAAGAGTACTACCCCCACTGAAATTCATCGTCAGTTATGCGAAGTCTATGGGTCACTGTGTATGGACGACAAAAACGCGCGAAAGTGGGTCAGAGAATTTAAAGACGGACGTACAGACGTGCATGACGAACAGCGTTCTGGTCGGCCTTCGGTTTCAGCCGAAACAATTGTAAAAGTGGAGCAAGAAATGCTTAAAGATCGGCGTGTGACAGTTCGCGAGCTTTGCGAACTTTCCCTGAAGTCAGTAAGACTACGATTGACAAGATTTTGACCGAACATTTGCATGATCGCAAGGTGTGTGCGAGGTGGGTCCCCAAAATGCTCACCGAAGATCATAAACGGCAACGTGTTAAAGCGGCCCACCGATTCCTGGAGCGCTATACAGAACAGGGCGAGGAATTGTTGGATTCAATTGTCACTGGCGATAAAACTTGGCTGCACTACACAACACCAGAAACTAAAGAACTTTCTCGTCAGTGGCGGCATTCTAATTCGCCGAAGCCGCAAAAGTTCAGACATTTTCTGCCCGCAAAGTGATGGCCAGTGTGTTCTGGGACAGAAAAGGTGTATTGTTGTGCGAGTTTATGCCTACCGGCACAACAATAAACGCCGCTAGCTACTGGGAGACTTTAAAAAAATTGCAACGTGCCATTCAAAATCGAAGGGAGTGATTTTTCATCACGGCAACGCTCGTCCCCATACTGCACATGCAACGGCTGATCTGGCTCAGTTCGGATGGGACATCCTCACCCATCCCCCCCTACATTCCACACTTAGCACCCAGTGATTATCATATGTTTCCCGAGTTGAAGTCACCTGGGTGAAACACATTTCCAAATCGACGATGATTTGAAGAAAAAAAAAAAAAACGCAACTTGGCGGGAGAGTGCTATGACAAGGGTACACAAAAACTGCCACAGCGCATGCAAAAGTGCATCAGTCGCAATGGTGATCACGTTGAAATATAGCTGTAAGTTCCGCCTTTCCATCAATGTAACATTCAATGGCTATAAACATGTTTTCTATATTAAATAAAATTCGATACCTTATTTTACGGACACGCCTCGTATTTATACGACTGGTAGCAGTGGTTTAATGGGCCTCATTAAAGTACACCTGTTCATTAAAGTATTGGAGTCGACCAATCAGAAAGTGTCCACTTGTTAAAGCGCAAGTATCCATTATTCTCGTTTCGATCGACAACGGTACTAGCACCAGTTTAGACAAAAGTCATAATGTCTGACACTAGTAACCGTGACATTGAACTTACACCCCCAGAAATTACGGCAAAAGCACTCAATGTTACCAATGACCTGTTGCCACGAAAGTCAAGAAAAATGTACGAGAAATTCTATTCACAATTGTAACGGTTGTTTTCATTTAGGGCACGAGAGTTGAAAAACATTAAAATGTGTTTAAACATGTGGTTTAAAAATCGAAATGGACATTTTAAAATGAGTAAGAAAAGGAAATTGTTACAATTCAGTAGGTCATGAGATGACGCAACAGGTAAGTGAATGTTTTATGGTTGGCAGTTTTAAAAATGGCATTATGTAATGTGTGACGTGGACCAGTAAAAATTAAGTTTGATTGGTAGTGATGGCAACAAGAGGATGAAAAATCAATAATTTTGATAAAACAGTGAGGAAAGAAAGCTAATTTTGACTGAGTAACGTGGAAGAGAACAGATGTGTTTTTGATTGTGGAACGTCGAAGTGAAGGGATTAAAATATTAAAAATAATTAAAACTTATTTTCAGAAAATTGTATCGAAGAAATATCATTCTTTTCTAAAATGTTGTATAAAAATGGAATTAAGTATCGCAATTAAATTACAAGTTTGGAAGTTTACAAATTAAACAGAATTTACTTTCTTCTGTATTTATTTAACTAAATGATTCTTTCGCTTGCGACCACGCCTGAGAAAAGAGATCTCATTTGAAGACTGAACCAGAGATTTTATATACATCGATACATCTGAGTGCCAGATTGGACCAAGAAGAATTAGCAACCCGTGACTTCATCATCTTCTTAACGGAAGGCTGAATACACCCCACGACCCTCGCAGCAACGCGGAACGAGATCAGGTGAGAATAATCTCGTCCCTCATCATCACCATAAAAACCTGCTACACAATTCATTGATTGGAGAATATAAAAAGGTATAAATTCGTTCTCAGAAAATGTATTCCTACTGTATATCCAAGAATTGTCTCAAAATATGAAATCAACCACCTTGTGGACTCACTATTCTACTTTGAAATCAACACTAAACATTTATTTATTCAATTTTTCTCCAGTTTGTCTATAATTTCTTTTAAGTTAAACTGTGTCACACGTTAACAGCTGTTGATAGGGAAGTAATCAATATTTCTGCACCTGCGTACTATACTACGTCTCACGATTGTGACATATCACCCAAACCAGAAAAGAATACTTTGAAATGAAACCATTAATTTAGATACGTGATCGAACATAGTCATATGAAACTTGACTACAATTGTAATTACAACGCGAGTATCACTTCGCTTAGCTCGCTCGGTTAATAATAATGCTCGCGTTTTAATTACGATCATTATAGTCTCGTTGCATAATAAACAATGTATCCATTCCTAACAGCACATTACTAACATTTCCAAATATCTAAGCATGCGACAGTGTACGTTTCAGCTCTTCATTAATAGCTAAAAATTATGAAACTATGTAGAGCATACGAGAAACCTATTAGGGATTTTTCGTTGTTGTAATTTAGGTCCTGAAAGGTTAACACTAGAAGGACCGACATTGCCTTGCTACCTAAAAGGAGAAACATCGGTTATTTTGACCGGTAGCTTTTTCAATCGATTTTCAGCGTTTCATTTATAATATAATTTAAATCAGGATATTTTATGCATGAAATGGTACCTTTATTTACATTTTAAAGGATTTTACACAATATTTACTCATTAAACAGCATGAATCCATTACACTTTGAAAAAGTGGGATCATATGATATGCATACTTAGTTGTATCACTTTAGCATTCTAAAGTAGTTTGTAACACTGGTAACAATACAGTAGTGTGATACACACAATGATCACAAAAACAGCTCATTTCTGTATTTAGTCAAATCCGCCATCTTGGTCGAAACACTTAGCACACACGTACTGAACATTTCCTGAACATGGGCCGCACACATACTTCTTACACTTCATACACATATTCTTGGTTTTATTAGGACCATTGCAGACTCCAATTTGACATGTTTTACGTACCGTACCTTGTTCGGTGACTCCAACAATTACATTTGTTGGTCATTTCCTTGACAGCATATATTGAGAAGAAAGTTATTCTGCTAGCTTAAGAAGACAGTCTCGCCTTCTTACTTTCTCTCCTGTGACATTCTGGATCCCTGCATTGATTCCAGCAAGGTCCAGTACATTGAAGAAAATATGCATTGGCCACCGCCGGCAACCAAACTTGACTGTGTATAGGCGGCACATTTGATCCAGAATGTCAACTCCGCATTTTGTGGAGTTATAGAAGCCCACAGTTTCTGGAAATTTCTTCTGGGTTCCTTAATCCACATCCACAGACTAATTCTGATTCGCTGTTATACGATTGATGAGGAATACGTTCAACATAATCATTATTGGATAATTCATCACTAAATATATTCTCTCCTGACTCATTGTCTGGTAAACTATGGAAAAAATTCAACATTTAATCTTCTCGGAAATACTTATGGTGGTAATTGTGATGTGACATGAGAATGATACAGCATGGCCTCAAAAATATTTTACCATTCACTATATTGACACGACATCTAAAACACATCTGCTCCGGAGCTAAACTTTTTCAAACTAAGCTTCCACAATGATCGCAAACCTTGGATTATTTTTCAGAGCACATTGGTATCACTGTTAGTTACGACACGCCTACTTTAGCGCTAAACATTATTAAACTGGGCTACAACAATGACCGAAAACCTTGGATAGCTTTCTAATACATTGTTACCACTATTTAGTTAGGACACGTGCAAAATGACCGGCTACAGTACTTTAAGGTAAAAAGCATTCTTTTTTTTTTCATTTACGTCCGCCCCAACGTTAAGTTATATCGGACGGTGAATGAATTGCGTGAAATGATGCTCAAATGAGTCCAGGGTCCATTGAGCTTAGAGTTACCCGACATTCGTCTTGAAGGATAAGGGAAAACCCCGGAAAAAACCTTATCTAGATAACTCACCCTGACCGAGATTCGAACTCGGGACCTCTTGAACGTGAGGCAGACATGCTACCATCTACGCTACCGAGGCGAGCGTAAAAAGCATGTATAATTTTTTTAAAACCTGTTATAAAAACTTAAACATTTTAGGGAATCACCCTTTCTCTATTTCGTTAAAAGTCACGAAATATTAAAGCGATGATCACACTACCTCAATGTATATACTTTTTTAAAGAAGGTTAGCCGGTCAAAATGACCGGCACGGTCCTTCTAGTGTTAAGTCATATCGGACGATAAACGGAATGAGTGAAATGATGCTCAAATGAGCCCAGGGTCCATGGAGCTTAGAGTTACTCGAAATTCATCATTTAGGATAAGGGAAAACCCCAGAAAAAACTTTATTCAGGTAACTCACCCTGTCCAAGATTCGAACTCGGGACCTCTTGAACGTAAGGCAGACATGCTACCAGCTACGCTACCGAGGAGGGCCCTATTAGCGAATGTCTAAGAATGGCTTTTTCATTCTGAACTTAAAAGCGAAAGGGGTTCGAAGTGAAAAACGTCTGAAGTAACTCTCTGTGAAAGTTACATAAAACATGCATACAATTATTTTATTAACTTTGTTACTGAAACATTTTAGATATAAGAATTATTTGAGCATTATAGTGATTTTTCGTCATTACTGGAGTAAATTTGAGCTAGCTTAGTTTTCGAAAAACTGATCAACATTGCAGGTGCGTTGACGACCAAATTATTAAATTTTAATGAGCCGCTTTTATCCGGTAGCTGTGAAACACATTTGGCAAACTAGTTACCTACCTAAACTGAAAATGTAGCAGTTACCTTTTGTGACGTCATGTGCGAAATTAAGCCCCCCCCCCCCATTCTTGAGCACTTTTTTATTTTTGCAAATCGTAATTTCAGTAGAACACAGACATTAATATTAAGCACGCGGTACCTTCTTTTTCTTATTTTCTTTGTTTACTCTCAATGGTTTAACTTTATAAACTATTTCATAGATACGTGCATTGAAAATTCTACAAAGCTTATTTTTTAAACCAACTATGTAACGAAACTGTTCCAGAACCTTTATCCATAAGATATTTTATGCTTACAATATACGGGGTGAGTAAAAAGTATGGAACAATTTTTGTAGCTTTGTTATAATTTACTGAAAGTATATATATTTTTTTAGAAAAGCTATGATATATCAACATGTTTCCATATTACTGATTGTGAATAGGGCGTGGCATTTTTAATGACAACATTTTTTATTCCATTTTTGTGGTCCTCAGGTCTCGGAACGTACAGGTAGATGCTTTTTTGAACTACTTTAATCCTTTTTTTCCTTATGTTTAACACTTCCAGCTTCACTGATTTCTTTCTCTCTAAATTTTGTTTACCGTAGAGTGAGTAATCCTTCGTTCTGGATGTATTTCATTAAACAAGACACAAAGCTCTTCTTGAGTACTCCTCCTATCACCATATCCGACCATGATTAGTATTTCAATTCGTTGTCTCTCTGTAAGCGTGCCATGAGGGATATTTTGCAATGAAGTAAGCATTGCTGTTCTTATTAGCTTAGCTGTTGTCTGTATTTGTTCAATCGACAGCCACATATGAAGTGGCCTACTGTATTGTTTAATTCAAAACCTACTCAATTTGAAGTAATGACGCGTTTTCCTTTGCTCAGTACACATGCATTAAGGTCCTAATCTGTTTCATATAACCTTGCTCCGCTGACATGTATCACTCCGCGTGCACCTACCTTCCCCCTCATCCTAATTGGCTAATGCTTTCGCGCCATAGGCCAGGCGCTGCCTTCCCGTCACATTCAAACATGCAGTAAACGTCATAATAATTGCCAGGAAGATAGATAAAAAATCATACAAATAAGTATATGAAGGCATGCAAAACGATGAAGTTTATAATGAAACTGAGCAAGTTGAAACTGAATGAATGAGCAATGAAACTGAAACAAGTTTATAATGAAAGGCCTTCGACCTTTTCCACCGGGAATTATTAAAACCAACACACATGCCTTGCAAAAATTCTTGTCTTAACAGTCGTGTGACGCCACACTTGTCGCATGTCCTTCATTCACCCAAGTCTCGTAAAAGTAGTATATTTTGCGATTTGTATCCCGGTACAGTCTGATTGTCCTTAAATAACGTCTTCGCCACACAGCAATATCGCCCCTGGAGTGCTAAGTTTTCCTGTTGTCTCAATTTCATGTCGCGATGTTCCTACGCATCTAACACACCTGTAAGTTCAGAGCCCAGCTGTTCGACTTCTCTCACTAACAAAGACGGATTCTTCTCTGTGAGTGCATTAAACACATGCACCACAATTCTTTTTTCACCGCTTTGTAAAGGTTTTCCCTTGCGATGCTTCAGCGAAAACCTGGCGGTAGACTCTGCCATTATACATATAATAAGTACACGCGTAATAAACGATCAATAAAATAATTTAGCTCTCGCAATCGACACAACACACCTTCGAATGGCGATATATGACTAATCCAGTTCAAAACAAGGTCAGCGATAAAAGTCATATAAACAAATATGTCATCACTACCGCTAAATCACGTGCTATCGTGCCATGTGCTTAAGAGCAAAGGAACCTCCTCTTTACTTCGTTTAAGAATTAACATGCATTTAAGATAAACTCTGTTGCGTAATATATTTAACTCAAACAGTTACGAAAATATAAATTTGACAATTGTCTTACAACATATAAAGATATATCACCATGTTAAATAACGAACTAAATTTTACCGCACAACAGTCTATACTACAATAACAGCCAATGAGAGGTGATAAGGTCACGCGACCGTTAAGAGATACGGGGCAAGCTTATGTGAAACAAGGATTAATAAATTTAAATTGCGGTTTGAAATGGTATTTATTTGTTTGTTTATGCGTTCTGAGACTTGAGGACTGGAGGAGTTCAGAAAAAAACAAATGCCATTTAACATAAACAACATGCGGTTTACTTTTAATCACAGTAATATGAGGTCATGTTGATAACATTTTGAGATTTTTCCTTCATATTATAGTGAAAAGTTGTGTTAAGTTGAAATAATTATCACTTCTGCTGTTAGGAGGAATTGAAAATTCTTACCTTAGCTTCAAGGGAGACAATTGCCCAATTCCCCGATTCCATATCGAACCTTCCTTCACCAATTCTCTGAAGTATTGCAGCAGGGGAATCTGAAGGTCCATTAGCAAAAGGCGTCCTCCTGCAAAAATAAAATAAAAAGATAAGGTATAACCTATATTGATCAAAAAACAGTAGTACCTTTCCAAAACTATAACATTTTTCTATAAATAACGTTTGAGAGACTCGCGGAGTATACAAATCTGTATTTATAGTGGCCTCTTTAGTATGTAATTCTGCCTACTACGGATAAGTAACAAGACAGCAAAAAGAACGAACCAGGTTCAAAAAGTTCTTTGTACATTCTCTATTGTGTATGGTTGGTAAGAAAGGTACTGTATCTCACCCAAAAATTCGATGTCGAGACTTCGATGAAAATATGCTGTAAGGATCCTCGCAGCCAAAAAGATTTTTTTTAAAGAAAAATGTCCGTGTATGTCCATCTCTGCCTTTCTAACGACCCGTCTTACTTTGAGTCCACAAACAGCATAAATTAAACATTAAAAGTCAGTTAAAACCAAACTTAATAATTAAGCTCTACGAAAAGAAGATTTCCCAGGAAATCTCCTAATCCAAAACTATCCTTTAGATGAAACATTTTCGACCTTTTTTATTTTTCAAAAATAACCAACAATTTTCAGTAAAATATCATGCGTTTATGATTTTTCATAACAAATGAAATGGAGATATCTCTTGAATTTTGGTATCAGCCACTTAAGCATTGATAATTGTTTTGACTTTTACATTAAATAGCGATGGACAAAATCTGACTACATAAAAAATGTAGTTGAGCTTCTAGTTAAAGAAGAGTGTAAGTATTTGAAAATTCAGGCCAATAACAACGAATATTTCGAAAATGATATCTGCACACACACAAAATTATTTCACATAAATTAAAAGCTTTAAAAAGGTTCAGGTTTTCCGCGCAGCACTATTTTGTCTATCTCTTCCCGTTTAACAATTATGTTTAGACATACAGAATGAAGGGGACATTGTGAGGACATTCAAGGAAAATTCAAAATGTATATTTTACTGATTACGTAGAAAATGAAGCTAGCTACAGTGAAGCAATAAATATTACACAAATAAAAACATTTGCCACTAAGGCTTCACTTATCTTAACAAATTGGTGTTGATACTTCTTTTCAAATGGTAATCAATTTCGCAGACAAATCGCTTGCGTCCTCTGTCCACAGATAAATTGCGTTCTCAAGGATACCGGTTACCATGCCTTTCTTATGTTTTTTAGTATTACCAACATCTGAAAACGAAACAAACCTAAAAATAGAATCAACTGTTGGTATTTCAAAATTCATTACGCGATGTTTATTTTTTTTTTTAAATAAATATCCTTTTCCAAACCATAAATCTATCGGACCTTTAAATGTTTTAATAATTTCACTTCAGGATTTATTTCATTGTTAAATGACCAAAAATGATCGGCTACGGCCGGCATTTTCGTAACATGAAATATAAACAGACTGATAAATCGGCCGTAGCAGATCATTTTTGGTCATTTAACAATGAAATAAATCCTGAACTGAAATTATTAAATCAATTAAATGGTTCGATAGATTCAATAGTGTGGGAAACTATATTTAAAAAAATAAGCATCGCGTAATGAATTTTGGAATACCAGCAGCTTATTCTAATTTAGGTTTGTTTCATTTCCAGATGTTGGTAATACTAAAAAAAAAACATAAGAAAGGCATAGTAACCGGTATCCTTGACAACAGAGTTTATCTGTGGACTGAGGATGCAAGCGATTTGTTTGCGAAATCGATTACCATATGAAAAGAAGTAACAACATCAATATCTTAAGATAAGTGAAGCCTTAGTGGCAAATTTTTTTATTTGTGTAATATAAATTTTACTTTTTGTGCAGGTATCTTAGACACACAGTATTTTAATCAAATTCGTCAGTCATTTTTGAAAACTTTTCTATGTAAAGGATAACTTCAAGTGCGATGATTTTAGTGAAAGATACTGAATTTATAGAACAAGTATGGTATTTAACCGATTTTCTGTAGCTGAAGCTTTTCCTCCTCTTCTTTTGGATTCAGGAATTTCAAAACGTGTACCTGCGCATCGCTATTCTTACAAAATATTATTCTTCAATCCACTACATGTTTATCGAGATAGATATTTATTTATAGATATGATTTTATTACACATTTTCCTATATGTACAATAACCAAATAGCCAAATCTTACAAAAGCTATCGCTACATGACGCTTTTGAAAAAGTACAAGTGTTAGAAAATTCACGAAAAAGGAGGAACATTCCGAAAATGGTTATTTACCCACACAGACAAACATATACAAAACTTTACTGGCAATAAATAACGTGTTTTAATGATTTCGCCATTTTTGTGCAGCAAGCGTTTGTCTATCTCTTGCTGCTTTACAATTTGATCAAGTCATTCAGAGTGAACAAGACCTTGGAGACTATTCCCAGAAAATTAAAGGTTTCCGTTGATTTTGATCATAAAAATATCGTTAGCTAATGGTGTTTTAAACACAGTCATTTTTAGAACAAATAAAATTTTCCAATATTCAGAATTTTTTCTTCAAAATCTTCCTCTCGCATCTTTGAAACATGCTGAAACTGAAATGTTAAATTTGGTATTTAACCCATTTTCTTTTTTGAATCATTGCTGCTCATGAACACACGTTTTTCTGAAAATAAGTTTGGTTTACTCTGAGACGTCCAACGCCAGTTTCCAGCAAAGTCTCAATATCAAATTTTTTAGTGAAATGCACTGATTTCTCTATCTATGATGTATGTGGTGGAAGTGACAAAATAAGGCCTTCCTATTTGAGAGCAGTATTGCAAAATTCAAAGCTAAAAATCAGGTTTATCTAAAAAAAAATGGTAAACCTCACGAGAATATTTAACAAAAGGTACGTTTTTTAAAGAGAAATGCATTTTACTGTAGTAAGATTTTGTTGATCTCTTATGGTTTGGAAAGGTAGAGTCAGACTAAAACTTCAATGACATAGCCGGGATTTGAACCACGGATATTTCGATCTCCATCCGGCTGCTCTTAACCATTGAGTTACCATGGCGAACATGCCAGCATAATATTAAGTTCTGTAATTGACTCGTATTTTTCCCGGTAAACCACTAGGAGTTCTCATAAACACATGAGACAACTACGTTAACGGCAGTGCATTATGCTGTAAATACTTTAAGGCCCGGGCTTTATAGTTAGGGCCACTATTAAGTCAGTTAATGGCAATGAATTGCTCTTTCACACTAGCCTTGTGCATGACAAAGTATGGAAAGGTATGGCCATGGTAGGTCAATGGTTAAGAGTAGCCGGATGGAGATCGCAAGATCCGTGGTTCAAATCCCGGCTATGGCATTGAAGTTTTCAGTCTGACTACCTTCCCATACTTCAAGGCTAGTGAAAAGAACATTAATTTCTTATGGTTTACTGGTGAGGCAAAGGTAATGTAAAAAAAAGAAGAGGCCTTCTGAGGTATTCCCAGAACATCCAAGAACTACATTTTCATTTGTCATGAAAATATGCAAACGATGTTTCAATCAAAAGCTCACACTCACTCGTCAAAACACATTTTTCAGAAAAATGACAAATTTTGTAACTGTTTTCACATAAAGAGTAGTAAGAAGTGGGTGGGGGTGAGCTATTGAAAACGTTTTTATTGAATTCTTGGTGATTAATAACTTCTTTTTTTAGTTGCATTGTTCAGAGACACAATTGCGCGCGCGCACAGCCCCCCCTCCCTCTCTCTCTCTCTCTGTCTCTCCCTCCAGAAATCGGATGCATTGTGCTTACATAGCTTTCTGGACACCGTTATAATTCTTACCAATATTTTTGAAGTTCAAGGGGAATGTGGAAATAGAGTAGGCCTTAAGCAATATTGACATCTTTCAAGAGCTGGTCATTGTGTGATGTCTTTAAAATTTCAATCACTTTGTATGGCCAAGGGATAAAAAAAAACGAATAACTTATTTCCTTTGAAAAAAAAATTAAACATTAAAAATATTTCGGAAATTATATACGACAAAAACACGTGTTTTAAACAAACTGCATATTTTAACTAGATCTAATTTTTGTACAATAAACCTTCGACCATCTCTTACGGTTTATCAGTAATGAAGAAGTCATTCAGAATGGTGAACGTCTGAGGACGTTCCCATAAAATTAAAGATACGAAAATATCTAAAACCCATACTTTAATGAAAATCATTAATGCCATTTTGAGAATATCAAAATATTTTCCATGTCCCCTTCGAAGAAGTTGAACTTTAAGGTGTTTAATTGACTTTTCCGTTTTGAATATGCTCTTGAAAAATATATACACGCGCCCACGGACATTTTTCCGATAATGAATTTTTGGAGCAAATACGACACTTCCCTTATTTACTATACACAGAAGAGAAATTAAGCAGAATTATACTATCCGTGTTCAGCTTTCAGTATTCTGAGTCTTTAAGATGTTCTAATTTTGCACGCAGTAGATATTATACCAACGGTGGGTGGTTCTTTTTCACTTGAGCCTTTCCGCTTGGTCCGGCTTCACCTGGGCGCTTATTTTTAGAGAACCAAGCCTTTCCTTCAGTTTTGCGTTTAAGGTTCGCTGCACTTGGACATTTGTGGTCTAAAAATACGTTTCCCGTTCAGCAAAGGTTGAAGCATATACACAAACCCCAAACAATCACAGTTTTTCTGAGGTTTCCACACTGGTCAGAGAAAACTGTAAAAGCACAGCAATCTACGTCAGACAACAGTATCTCATATCGAGTACGTCTACAGAGTTAAAATATAATGCTCTCAGTGCTAACTTTAAAACATATTTATTAAAGTCCAATTACAGCTTCTTAACAAATAATATGTTACGGTTTAGTTTAATATAATTTTCTTTAACTCGTTTACCTTGAGAGGCAACTGTGTTTCCCCCAAAAATAACTATATTTTTCACGTCAAGTAAAACTCCATTGAACCCAAAACATTCATTTTTTATGCTTTTTAATCTCAGTTTGTGCGTACATGTATGCGATCATGTATTATAATTTTTCTTACTAGGCAGACCAACGGACAGACAGAGATTTATTATACTTCCTTATGTATGTTTACAATTCATACTATTTATATGTACTCTTGCATATCCCAAATTACGTATCACTTTCAACTCTTCCTTGAACTGCTTATTTTCCTTGGGTCCATAGACTTCAAAACCATGGTATCTCGATTACCCTTGTTTCTAATTTTTCTCAATCATTTATTTCTCACTGAACCTAAATAATTTCCAATTTCCAATACACTGTCTCTTGAATTTACGTTCAATAGCTTTTTGACTACTCGTGTAATTTCTCTATCTAGCATAATCAAATTCTTCTTTTCTACTTTTCCTCTCCAATTCTTTGTTTCCTCACATTCTATCAATACATGACAAGAGTTATTTGTTTTAAAGTTGCACAGTACTACTATCCTTGTTCTTCTCTTCAACCCAAAAGTTTTAACCTTATCGACTGGAATTTATTTACTTTTCTATACTTTATTTGCATCATTACCTTCATTACTAGGAGTAATATATCTTTATAATAATTTACCCCTGTTACGGGCCATGCAAAGCTTTCTCTTTATTGCAAATATCACCATTCTTTTCTCTTTCCCAATTAATTTTATCCCTCTACATCAGGAGGTACTACCCATTATATCCTGCCTTTCTTTGTCTTCAAAAAACCTTTCTCTACTCTATGACTGTCCCTCCAGATACCTCAATATCCTATTTTACTCAGAATTTCCTTTATAGCCTTTCACCGAGTATCTCCTCTTTATCTTACCAATGAACTAAAGAGAAAATATTACCTGACTTTCTATATATTGAGGTAGAGAGAAATCATGATACAGTGTAATTAAAATGTATTGCAGTCCGTTTGCGAGCTCTCGCCACTGCGCAACAGAACCAGGAGTCGCCAGGCAAGTGAGCCAGCAGAGGCAACATAGATCCTCATGTCAAAAAAACAAAACAAAAAACAAATGAATTTTACTTATGGACCCTTTAACAGCTGCAGCTCTCTGTCACATTCTACACTGTAGGTATATAGTATTGACACGTTATATATGTGCATTATATATGTATCATTAAATATATGCAAATAAAATCACTGCCATACTAACATAACAAAAATATTAACACTAAATTATTACTATTAGTATTACTAATGCCAATGTTCAAAGTTAGACTGATCCTCAATTATTAAGTGGGGTTTTCTGAAGAGTAGTTGACACAGTTGTGTCTATTTACAGCACCCGACAGTTTAAAGTGTGCCAACCCCTGTACTGAACGTGAAAAAACGCTGAGTTTTGTTCAGAAGCTCCTTTATCAGGCTTGAAGTACTATATACCCACTACAAGAAGGCTAGAGGGGTATGAAGGGCAGAGGAGCTTGAACTGTTTGTCTGCTCCGGTAGGAGATCTGTTTACTAGGAAATGAATATGAGAGTGCATATGAGTCACCCATGCTGCCAGATCTAATGTTTGTTGCAGGGATAGGTATAATGTATAAGTGAGCTATATGACAACACTTGTGTACTTTAAACGAGGCTTCCATCCTCGTCATACTCGGAAAGTGAGCATACACCCCGAGGAGACAGCAAAAGTGACATTCCTCTAGCTCGCCTTCTTGTCCTGGGCAATCCGTACTTTTATGTACCGTAAATCTACAACATGGGACCACAAGTTTTCCTTCCCTTCCGAATGTTCTTTACCCACGAAAAACTCCATTACGCGGGTTAAAACCCTGGCTAAGATTTTAACCTTTTGAAAGTGAGGCAGTCACACAACACAGAGACGTCATATCTTACTTAGTTTTAATATAAGATGGGTATTGTGTACGAGAGAAGCTGACTGCAAAATGAAAAACATAAAGCGGAATGTTATAAACGTTATCCTGAGGCCGATCTTTTCATTAATAGGAGGCGTTTACCTGGGCTCAAAAACAACGTTGACCTCATGACCTCGTTTGACCTAATGTCAATAAAACTGACCCTGCACGTGGTGCGAATGTTTACATTATGATGTCACAGCAACTCCAGGATCTTCCCAGCTGGGTTTACCTACCTGTTCGAATACATCTGTGGCCTTCTGGTTAGCATGCTAGCCTTCAAATTCGAAATCTAGCTAGAGTAAGTTTTCCACAGTCAAGATAATTATTTGCCCTGCATATAGTACTGAAGTATGAATGTCTACGGTTTTTAAAGAAGAGAATAAATAATGCGTTTAGTTTGTTGTGTTTTCTTTTTTGTGCACTCTTATTTTGTAATTTCATTCTTAATTTGGTATATTACCTGCCATTCCAGGCACAAAACTTACAAACTTAAAAAAATATGTTTAAACTGATTCTGCATCTGGCACTTTGAACTGTAAATACCTACAGCACTACTCAAGTGTAAACAGTGATAATTCCCTATATGCGTTTACTTTCTCATTACATATAATAGAGGAAATACTGTATTCAACCACAAATTCGATACCAAGATTACACAGAAAATGTATGATTGAAAACTCCGCCGGAGAAAACACACTCGCAGTCGAAAGTACATCTTACATTTAACATTTCTCAAAATCTTTCAATTTTTACAGAATTATTCTAGCGAAGTTGATTAAAATACCATGTGTTTAAGATATTTTCTTTACAAAATGCTTATCTTCAATTTTCCCAGGATAACTTCTGAAGCCCTCTCCATTCTGAACGACTTTTGTGTAACTGGTAACCCGTTCCGATAGACAAAAATGTAACTGCACAAAAAATGCAGATTTCGTTTAAGTGCAAAATCTCGGTGTAATATTTTTCATGGAGATAAGTGGGAATGCCTCGAAAAGAACTATTTTAATTATAAACTAATTTTCCTAAATATAAAGTGGATATTCTGTCGATTTGTGCTTTTTTATGGCCTGACAAAAAAGAAGAACGGAAGCTTAAACCATCACATAGCCATCACTTAGCCTTAAGACCGATTATAAAGTTTAGGGAAATTCAAAAATTAATAATATTAATTAATAATATTAATTAATTAATAATAATAATAATAATAATAATAATAATAATAATAATAATAATAATAATAATAATAATAATAATAATAATAATAATAATAATAATAATAATAATAATAATCATAATAATCATAATAATCATAATAATAATAATAATATAGTAATAGCAATAATAATATTAATGCATTGTAATACAAAGTTAAATTAATAAATCTATTTAATGTGCGTAATCCATTACAAATTCTGGTGTAGTGGTTAGCATTAATTGTTATTACTTCGCCTTCACGTTTTATACTAATTGATAAAAATTCTAACCAGTGTTCCCTAATTCCCAGTATCTACAAGAAAATATAGATTTAGACGATTGCTAGCATTTATCTCGATTAACATGAAGTGCACAGAAGAAAAAGAGTTTCCAAGAACAGAAAAATCACGTGAGTACACCTTAAGCCTTGAAACTATTTACTAATTAATATTCATCCGCTAACCTAAAACTTTTTTGCACCTGTTTCCTATTGTAAATAAGGAAGATGAAGTGTCATATTCCACCAAAATATTCAGCATTGATTAAACAGCATTTTTTGTTGTGTAATTTATATCATCCAACGTTAAGTCATATCGGACGATGAATGAAATTAGAGAAATGATACTCAAATGCGTCCGGGGTCCATGGAGCTTAGAGCTACCTGACATTCGTCTTTCAGGATAAGGGAAAAACCCGGAAAAAAACTTATCCAGGTAACTCACCCTGACCGAGATTCGAACTCGGGACCTCTTGAACGTGAGGCAGATACGCTACCATCTACCCTACCGAGGCGGGCAATTACACAGCATTGATGACATTCTTAGGTAGCTGAAGCGCAACGAAGTTCACTGCGTGTGTGTGTGTGTGTGTGTGTGTGTGTGTGTGTGCGCGCGCGCGCGCGCGCGCATATCTCAAATTCCAGATCTCAGGAAGCTGTGCATGAGCGTACTTCGAAAACTAACCGCCTAAGTCGTACACGGGTAGTAAACCACACAGATACAATAAAACTTTTAGCTGCTTAAGTTAATGAACCTTGAAATATTAGGCAGTCTCGTCAGCAGTCCAGGGGGGGGGGGGTTCGATGGGCAATGTTGTGCCGGGTAGAGCCACTTTCTTTCTTTCCTTCCTTATAGTATACCACAGCAAAGCAAGTCTCTGAGGAATGAGACGTAGGGGGGTTGGAGAAGGTTCCTACACCCTTCATCGACAGGTTTATGACACCCCATGTCAGTTCAGTTAGAGTCTGTTTAATTACTCATGTGACGAACATTATAATCGTTTTACAACACCGGCCCTCCTTCTCCCAGACCTTTCTACTAGGTTGCTACCTTTCTCGATACGGCATGGGTATCGTACGAGATTTCGTCTAAATAATCTTATGTCCATTACTGTGAAACTTCTTTAGTTTTGACAAATATTTATCGCCAAGCTACAATTCTACTGGATTCCATAATAATAACCTTTAATTTATTCAAAGTGCGATATTTGAAACCCAGCTCCTTTAGGAGGCCGCGCAAAGTGCAGTGCCCATAAGGAAAATCACAAACTTCTTGCAAATGTGCAACCAAATCGTCTAAGGTGGGCGCTCTCCCTTTTGCATAGCTTCTATAAATTTCTCGATGAATTAAATCGCATGTGAAATTATTCACTTTAGAGAAACGTTTCCTTTTGTTTTTACACTTGATCGACGTCTTTGTTATTCCTTTCGTCACAACATTTCTTACTGTATTTCTGTGAATACCCAGAATTTATCAGGTTCATTGCATGACCCTTTACCAAGATTATTTGTCAGCATATATTTATATGTGTTCTAAACAAGCGCTTGAATTTGCTTAGAAACAGTTCCCGTTATAACTTTGTTTTTTTGAGGCTTTTGCAATAATATAACTCGGTCCAGTTATTCACACTATTGTCATCAATTTGATTATTTTCACTTGACTGAAAGTTATCTACTACTTCATTTGCATTTACCAATGCATTTCTCTACCACGGTCTCCACATCGTGACACACAACGAATTTCTGCACGTAATGAAACAGATCGACTGGACGTTGGAACTTTGGCAACTGAGACTCCACGTGGAGTAAACATGCGACTGTCATTTCCAGAAAATCAGGGTTGCTGTTGGTCCTCAACGACAGTGTTCGATTTCTGAAATGTAGAGATAGATTTATGACGGTCATTAGTGGGCGGGAGGGTGAGTTCCCTTTGAGGGGCAAACTGCACTCGCATTCACTAGACAGACTTTACAGACAATTTAGAAACATTCTGACGGCTTCTACTTTTGTGAATAAATCTTCTCGGTTTTAGTCTACTGAGTGAATAGAGCGCATGTTTTTTTAACGGTTCTGCACCTTGTGTAGCATGAGTTCTCTGTGACACACATTCGCTGTCCCACTGCGTAAGGGTGGCACATTCCTCTCAGGGGCTTACAGGGTCGGTGGACAGTACCTACAGTACCTACTAGCACACACATACAGAGTCCACATTAGGTGGATTTCCTTAATTTTTTCACTTTGGTGTCACGAAGAAAGGGGAACGGCTTGACACCTTGGAAGTACAGCTACAAGTCTGATCTTATAGTCGGATAGATAGCCATTGGTTCTATATGCAAAATTCTACGGACAGCATTTTTAATAATTTTACCAGCAATCTTCTGTGTATATTTAATTGTTATTATTACTTACCCCTGTGCGAAGTGTACAATCTTTTTATATGAAATCACATACAGTTCTCTTGTCAGGTGAATCATATTTTCACGTCAGCTTCTCGCTCTCAACATAATTTCCATGATACGCTTCATACCATAAGGATAGTAATGAAATGAACGACAATTTCAATATTGTAAAGGTAGTCTTAACAAGCAATTTGATGGGCAGTATATATATATATATATGTTCTATATATGAAGGTACGTTAGCATTTTCAACCACTCATAAGCATTTTAAACACTTACAAGTGCTCGAGAACTGCCTTATTACAGTGACAGCAAAAATTATAAATTTCACAATTTAAACAAGTTCTAAGAGGCGGTTTATCTGAGAGAAAAGTGCGTTTTAATCTTTACAGAGACCTACAGGTTAGCGTTTCTTCTTGTCGATGTCTATTTTCTTTTCTAACTTCCTCCGATTTTTTTAACTTTCTCGTGTAATATCCATTATTTGATGTACCTTCAGGAGACAATTTCTTTGGTACAATACCTGAAATTTCTGATTTAATCATTTTTATTGACGTACGAAAAGCCCTTAAAGACAGAAAGAGTTTTTAATCACCAAACTTCATAGCTTTGGTTTGAAGAACAATTACTGCAAGTGTTTAAAATCATCTGAACTGGAAGGTTCTGACGTTGGTTTATTCATTAACTTTTATACATCCCGCACTAATTCTAACACACCCTAGGGAGGATAGGTAAACCAAAATTCCCCGCCACAGCCGGAAATCCAGCTAGAAACTCTGTGCCTCTTGGGACCTGCAGAATATTATGTGTTAAATTCAGATGTATCACCGACCTTTATTTGAGTATCTATTCTGCAAATTATACTTACATAAGCTTAATATTTTTACTCTTTCTACCATATACATGGTAAATGGAGAAAGTAAACCAAAATTTCAATACCGCAACTTTAGTAAAAACACACATTGAGGTCCACTGTGTATAGCGATATTTTATTTGTGGGGGGGGGGGGGCGGAGGGGAGGTTGAGTTAAAATGTAGATCCCGTTAAGGCACTATTTATGTAAAATATGTTTTGTAGAGTCAACTCTTTTTTTTAATCATATATTTCTGAATTTTGCAATGCGTTATATACTTTTCTCGAATTCACAATTGGCGTTTCACCTTCCACAGTCAAAAATTCAATCACAGAACGCTGTCTAATATGAATGTCGATGTCAGCCATTTTGCAAGAGGATGCAGTGCTGCCACCTGTTGACTTAGGAAGTTACTACTGCAGGGGATTGGAGAAAAAGGTTTGAGGGATTGCGCCAAATTCAAAGTTTTCACATAACTTAGTTAGTTAAGGGGGAAAAAAATAGGAGGCATTAGTTTTTGACCCACCCTCGTAATCATTAGATCAGCTCACTTTCGCACACTCATTTATACTTCCAAACTCTAGGTGAATCATCTGGCAACATGGGGAATCATCTTGGTTGGTGAAAAATCCCCACCGCCAGCCGGGGTTCGAACCCAGGACCCCTTCGCATAGCAGGCAGGTGCTCTACCGACTGAACTACGGGGCCAGCCAGGTCTATAAGAGCTTGCTTTAGTATTCTTTCTTCTGACATTCGATGAAGGTCTTCAATCAATTTGTTTCTATATCTTCGTATTTACTCTATTACTCGTTGCACCCCCAATTCTTCCCTAATGAACACCATATTAAAACGAAGTAATTAGAGAAGAATTACAGAAGTATATTTTCAACATGTGCTACTTAATCAGATATATGTATATTTTTGAAGAAACTGCTTAACAAAAAACGTTCCCATTTAACTGCTAGTTTGAGATGGAGGAATAGCTTAGTAAATATTCTTGTAATAATCTTGAAAAGTGCTGATTTTAAATAAAAACTTTGATATTTCCATCACCTTTGGTTTTCAAATATTTACTTTTTCAATTTTCATCTCTATTTCTCAGAATGATTTTCTACATATAAAAACGACCTACGATACATCATTTAACATATTTAATGACCAATAATGTAAGCATACTGGATTTCTGGGAATAGTTTGTTAAGTGCTCTTCATGTGGATTAAATTTTATATAATTTTGCTTACCTGGAAAACCTTAAGACAAAACCGTACTACACAAAAAACAAGAACCGATAGAAAATAATTCCTTGCAAATAACGACTTTATGACATAAATCACTTTCAATGTATGTTAAAATTAGTTTCAGTATTACTGTATTTTATTTTTTAAACTGGTGTCGCTATTCAATTACTTCTTGTAACATTATGAGAAGAATACCTATGTACTTTTTGACTACAGATTCGATTTCTTCCATTATGGTTGTAACCACAACGAAATGTGTGATGCAACCATTTCTGCTATCTCATAAAATATATTGAAAAATATGCTTTCTTAAGAATAGCATATAGAAGTTATAAAAAAGCTCAGTGGGTAGATCAAGGGTGTGATAAGGATATTTCAGAAGTAGAGATACTGGTCTCAGTAACTCCTTGCAGGCAACTTTATGAATGAAGTTTTTCTGAATGAGTTTGGCCCGGGTACTGGGAAGGGCGGAGTAGACCCTGCTACTACATGTTGCAGGTATACCAACGGGCCAAGCCGAACCCGGCTCTCAATGGAGAGAGTATACGGGGTGGGGGGGGGAGTGTGGAAGGGATCGACCCCCGGACCTGGCCCTAGCTCCACCCCTCCTCACCACGATACATAATGCAGTATATTTGTTACTTGGTCACCCCCACCACATAATCCATCTGCATTGAGAGCGCATGACCTTGATTCTATGACGTCAAAACATGATTCTTAACTAATGTCGTGTAATTTTGGCAGTGTTGCCAACAGCTGTTTCTCCAAGGAGGGCCATACAGTCGTCATGACCAACCATAACTAAATTCCTAACATTCCAGTTGTCACGGAAAGTTCTGGAACATTTCGCCTTTGAATGTTGGTTGTATTTACATTTAAAGGTCAGCTGAGGTCACTGGAGCACGCCAGGGTCGACTGGAAGTTTGCCCAGGGATATCCTAGAGATGCTGTTACATCTCAGTAGTAGCACAAGCTACAGTTGACTCAGGTCAAATTATACAAGCAATCTTTTGAATATACATCTCTCTAAGCTACAGTCGTGTCTACTTACCATTTAATTTTGCGGCTATAATTAAGAGCATTCAAAATATTAAGAGAAATATGAAGTGTTAATGAGAGAATAAAATTATCGAAAAATGTTTCCTTTTAAAAATAGGGGTCGAGGGATTTTCTTGAAAAGATGCAGGAAAAATCCAATTATGGTATTTAATTTTTCATTTTCGAGTCATGCTATTCATAGACACATTGCATATAATTTTATTAAAATTTCTTACTTGAATTAGGGTACTCAAAATATGTGTTTACGATAACGGCTCTATATCAAACTCTTGGGTGGAATGCAATACTTCTACTTATGCGAAACAAAGAAAGTAAACATTTGCTAACAGATCAAATATTTGCTGTAATAAGCAGAAACATCCCTAAAATTATGAAAAAAAATGTAATTTAAGGCCAAAAGTGTACTCATGGGTCTGCTCCGCTTTCAAATTACAGAGTTTAAGCAATTAAATCAGTATAAAGAAACTTAAAAACAAAGAAAAAGAAGTTACTCTTTTTTTTTTTTTTTTTTTTTGTATGTGCTCGATGCTAATTGTGATGTCACTAAAAGTACCTGTTTGGCAAAAAATAAAAGCGGTCCAAGAATGTTTAATTTTGTAAATGTTGTCACACAAACGTGCCTGACTTGTTTAACAGGATAGAGCAACCTTTAGAGTGGCTTGGTTTTTCCAACTGCTTTTCACAAAAAGTACCCGAAAAGGTATAAGGAAAGTTCGGTAACTGCTAAAGTAAGTTATTTTAAAAACGAAATACCGCAATGCATTATTAGAACGTTCTGTATGCTAAAAAGGAAGATCATTCATTTTCAAACGTACTTAAATGAGGCATCAATTACGACTCCAGCTTGCAAATGTTTCTAATATACAACTGACAAATATTACCAATAAAATAACTTGACCCATGTATATTAATAAGTGCTAAGTTTGTATATCATGTTCTTTATGGTTACTCATTTATATGCAGTTCGGTCCAAATAAGCATGATTTCAACCATTGTTTACAGTTTATTCAACAAAGAATATGTACAGCCTTATCAATCAACGTCCTCCAATAATGAAAGAAATGCATTGGAGTCCATAGAGTTTGGAATTATCCTATATTCATATTTCAGGATAAGGGAAAACACCGGAAAAACCTTATCCAGAAATTCATCTTGACCCCACATTCGAATTCGGGACCTGCTGGCATGCTACCACCACGTTACAGAGGCGGGCATATATGTTTTAAAATATTTAACCAGGGAAAGAAAAATACTAGGTCGTCTGAACTACGAAGCCCGGGACTTATACCTTTTAAGACCCATTAAGCTATTTGTCTCACATGTACACGAGAAGATTGAAGAAAACTGAAATTATTTGAAGGAACATATGGAAAGAATGAACGAGGATAGAATACCCAAGAATGTGTGGAGTTACAAACCTCAAGGAAGAAATCGGAATGAAGGAGTGAGGACGGAACAGGCCACCAGCCTATCCCTAAATTGCAGAACAAGATGTATATGAGAACTCCTTGTGGTTTACTAGACAAAATGAGTCAGTTGGAGAATTTATGTCGTACTGGCATGTTGACATGGTAGTTCAATGGTTAAGAGCAGCCGGACGGAGACGGGAGATCCATAGTTCAAATCTCGGCTATGGCATTGAATTTTTCAGTCTGACTCTACCTTTCCAAAGCTTGTCCTACACACGAGTGGTATGAAAGAACCATTTACAATTATGATATGTTACACACATGTCAACTTTGCCCGCCTCGGTAGCGTAGACGGTAGCATGTCTGCCTCACGTTCAAGAGGTCCCAAGTTCGAATCTCGGTCAGGGTGAGTTACCTGGATAAGCTTTTTCCGGGGTTTTCCCTTATCCTGAAAGACGAATGTCGGGTATCTCTAAGCTCCTTGGATCCTGGACACATTTGAGCATCATTTCACTCCTTTCATTCACCGTCCGATACGACTTAAGGTTGGAAGACGTAAAATAACAAAAAACATGTCAATTCTGCCAACTATTTTCTTCAGAAAATTATTATTACAAACACTTCTTCTCTCAACTTCACATCAATCAAGATAAACATTTGTGCAAATTCCTTCATTACAAGTTTCCTTGTAAATATATACTAGGGATTAGGGTAATTAAATTAGGCTTTACGCTATAGTTAAATCTTTCAAGAGTGCATTGCTGCGAGATGGTTTTGAACTTCTGTTCTCTTTCCACCAAGAGGAAGAAAAACGAATAACTTGAGAGAGGCATACATAAGTGCCTACTTGAAAATCTAAACCGATAACAAGAAATATCTCGGAAATGGTTACCCCCCCCCCTTCCGAGTTTATTTGACGTAAACTGTGTGATTTAACAAGATCTACATTTCCTTTTCTTTCTTCGTTTGTTTGTGTAGTAGGGGTTTTCTGTATATCTTTATCATTTAAGAGGCCCTTCCCAGAAAATTCAACATATACCTACATTTCATTTGTCAAGAAGCATCAACATATAATATAATCAATATCGTTAGAAAAAAGTTTTAAGAAAACCTACATTTTTGAGTTCTGCTGTAAAGGATAGTTTTAGGATGGGGAGATAAAAATTCCCATTCGCATCGTTAGAGATCGCTGAATTGAAATGTCAAAGTTGACATTTAACCGATATTTTGCGTTTCAGTTGTGCTGTTCAGAAGATAATACATTTTTTTTACTATATATGTATTTTTTGTGTGGTAAGGGTTGAGAGTCTGAAAACGAATATGAGGGGTGAAATCTCAGAATGTAATGTTTTAATGAAATAACAGTATTTCCTCTATTTACTGTTTACTGTAAAGTAGTAGTAGAGAGACATACCAAGAGAGAGGAAGGAGAGAGGTGTGTGTGTGTGTGTGTGTGTGTGTGTGTGTGTGTGTGTGTGTGTGTGTGTGTGTGTGTGTGTGTGTGTGTGTGTGTGTGTGTGTGTAAAATGAACACGCATAAGTCGCAGTCACAATAATTAAATCCCAAAATCCGGTGTTTAATTCCATCTTTGAGGGAAGCAACAAGATGTAAAATAAAGCAAAATAATAAGCCAAAGGGTAGCTCGGGTGTTAAGAAAAGAAAATCTTAACACCCAAGCTACCCTTTGCGAGGAAGATAGTTGTATTTATTATCTTAAAGCAGGCTATAATGTGTTTTTACCATGAAACGGAGTTGGTCCAGCTCAAGATGCTGCTGCAATTTGTAGCCGTATGTGTCTGCTTCACTGTTGAACAGAGACCTATCTCAGGACGTGCCTGGGTGTATGTTCAAGGCGAGGATGACTCCAGAATCTGACTTGGAAACGTTTTAATAAACTGCATTCACTCTGAGAGGTTGCCAATCAATGGAAAATAATATATAAATATCCTTAGTTAATGTACTTGAATCCAATACCACACGGTTCTAACTAATCTTGAGGCAAGAATGACGCTACGTCTTGTTCCACCGGCGATCCGATCAAACAGCGTCCAAAATTACGCCTCCCCTTATGTTAACGTCTCTAACACCCCCAGTACTAGTTTCTAATACTATATTGCCACTTCATTTCTACATTTCTGAAACTTGCTTCTTTCCATCCTAAGTCCCTCTATAAACTTCCAGAAGTACTCTCACAAGCTCCAAGAATTCCAAGCTAGCCTGCCATACATGATCTGCCAACTATGGATACTTTCGCCCACCTCGTTGTATAACTGACCGAATCACTTCTAAGAATATGCCTAAACACTAGTCAAACTACTCAAAAACAAACCTACAGCCTCTTAACATTTAACACAAATGCCCAAAATATTCACCCCGTAATTTTCCTATAAGTATTAATTTATCAACAGATCGTCATTTCTGTATCATTAGACTGTAAAAGAAAGACAAAAACGTACTGTAGTGTATAATGCAGAGCTCTTAAATATAAAAATGATGCCAATAATTTTTGCGGTATTAAACATTTCGTTTTTATCGGTTCGAATGCTCGCATACATAACACTTTTGTGAAGTGTCAAGCCTCATTCAATTGTTTCCAGGTCATTCAGAGAGGCATTTCAAAGTCATCATAATCAAAGCCACTTTCCAGGCTCTTCACTACCGCTTATGTCGGCTTGCATGAGCTATTCAATGTGTAATTAATGTCGATAAATATTTATTTCGATTACCATGGAGCAGATAAAACAGACTGGTACTTCTTAAAATAGTCTGTAGAAGAGTGGTAGATAAATTAATACATCACATTTAATGTTTACGTACTTAATCCGAAGAGGAACGTCTTCAAAAGTTGCTCTTTTTAAAGCTATCTCAAATGCATATTGAATCGTTGCTTAATATAAAAAGAATAATTTATTCTAAGTACATAGGTTTTAGGAAAGATAAAAGGAATTTTCGAAATTTTTAATGATTTTAAGGATCAGGAAAACAAAACTGCATGAACCAATGATCTCGTAATACGATTAAGCATATCTGTTTAATGATCCCCCGCCCCCATTTATAAACTCCGCACGTAATGTCCTGAACAATATTCTTAACAGGACAAAACGACCCTGAATTTTATCCCTAACTATATATTTAGTTCAGATATTCCCAAATCGGCTAAAGGAGAACAAAATCTCGATTACAACCCAGCAGTTTATTATGTACAATCGAAATGTACACTCCATATATAATTATTCGATTTACGTTTAATTATTGCTCTGCAATTAACCTTTTCATTTAAATAAGCATTTCCTGCGACAATATTTACGATTAATTTTGCTTTTGTTTTTATGAAAAAGAGGAAGGAAACCTTTCTTGAGGCGTTACTTCTGGAATAACACATATGGTATAATAAAACTAACCCACGGGCATTCGCTTTCCAGCAATGGTTTTTCTTTGTTTTTTCTGCCCTTAGCTTTCCCGGACTGTAATTGCGTAGAACTTCCGATATATCTTTAGGATATAAGAAATTAAAACAAAATACTGTCATATAAAACGAAATAGAAACCTGTTAAAACGATAAAACAATAGCTATTCTGACGCAAAGGAAAACACATAATAGTTATGAAAGAGAAAATTTTGTCATAAATGTAAATGTGAATATATCCTTTATTATTTTAATTAGTCGTTATTTGTAGCCGGCCTCATCTTAATGTATTTGTTCGAATTAGCTTGTGAGACTCGGTTGTCAGAAAGATGGCTTTAAAATTCTCTATATATGGGTTTTCTTTCTCTTTTTTTTTTTTCCTCTTACTTTTTATCCTGATTTTATTAACATTTTGTGCCTCGTGAATTTGAGGGCTGTGGAGTGTGTATATATACTTGTGCAGATAATGAACAAGGAAACTTTAAAAGAGGCCATCGTCACATGCTAAAGATCCAACCTGATTGTTTTTAGTACTAAAATAAACTGGAAATAGAAATATACAAATCTCAGTTTACTGTACCGCCTTAAGTTTCACACGAAAAAGATATTTGTAAATTACAATGATTCATTAATATTCAATTCATTGCATATAACGCTGTTTAAGAAGTATAAAATGAGAGGACTTAACAAATATGTACAATTTTTATATATCTCTCTCCTTTTTTTAACGTTTTCTTTCATTGGAAAGAAGCTAACACTGGGGAAAAAGGGTGAAACGTAAATGCAGCAGATTTTCTCTTCGCTACTTGCAATCTTACTAGGAAGTTCTCTACAGATACTTATCTTGCAGGTCCGATGCGGGGAAAACAATTGAATCCCCAACTGCAACCTACCCTCTATATGTATAAAAGTTCTGTTTTAGTTATCATCCTAGCCATTTTTGTTACTATGCTAAGTTTTCAGATATTTTCATAAAAAAATTAAGTGCCTATCTCGACCTGACTGGGAGTAATTTCTGAAGTCGTCTTCATTTTGGATGACTTTTGCATACCTCATAAATAATAACAGTTATACAAAATATTATTGGTCTGAATTTTCAAATAATCCTACTTTTTTCAACTAGCACAACTTTTTATGCCCCGGCCAAATAAAAAAGTGGAATGCTAAAGCCAACACAGAGCGACTAACTTTTGAAAGACTTGATTATGGCTGAAGCCTATGTATTTTGCTATTCCCACTGTAACCAAAGAAAATATGTAAAAGGAACTTAAAAAAGATTAGATTGGTGAAGAACTGGAAGAGCAAGTCATGTGAATATAGCATTAGATTTTCTAATAAATGCTAAAATACATAGTAACTGAAGTGGACAGCACTATATCGAATACGTTTTGCGGTTTTATGCACATGACATATGACTTACTGGATTTTCTTCATCATCTGCAATATTTTACGCCATGTTAGCTTAACCTTTTCAAAGACAACAGAAAAATCCTATCTGAATTAGTGATTCAATTTTGCAATAACTTTTCTCTCACTTCCTCACTTAATTACTTATAAACAAATGTAAAATATTTATCTCACGTTGCTTCAGGTTCTGTGGAAATGTCATCACATAATTTTACACACGAAAGTGCGACGCTTTCTAACGCGTGAAAAGAGAATAAAATCAATAAACAGCTACACCAAAGAGTGAACTAAACATTTACGCTCAATTTGAGTGAACATTTCCTATTATTATAATTTTACATTAAATTAACTCTTTGGGAAGTGCTCGTGGTTGCTTTCGGCTGCGTTTGCACCACTGTTTCAAACAAAAGTTCGAAGCTCATATACACTGCATGCTTGACCCGTGAAATGTTCGATCGACAGGTGCATGACCTCCTTCCATAACAACTGAGGTCAAGGACGTACAGATCTGGCTAGAGCTATTGTCACGATCAACTCCTGCATCAACAAAAAACGTAAACATTCAGTTACTACTGAAACAAAAGGAAGCCTAACGATTATAGATACTTAAATAAGAATTGTTACATATTGCAAAAGCTAAAGACAGTTACATAATCTGTAAAGGTTAGAAGTCTTAAGAAGTTTCGTTCTGATCCACTTTCTTGGGCCTCCATTGGTTAGATGATGTACAGCTCTTATAACAGAGTCCATTTTCATTTAACCAGTTTTTAAGATATGCCAAAATCGGCAATAGAAAGAATGAGCTACTAAATGCAACAGACAGTTGCAGTGGCACTATAAATGACATTTACAACAGAACAAAAATAGAACATACTACGAACTACAGTTCGGCCGGCCTTCTCCTGCTCTGATATTTCTCGAGAGGGGGGAAGCCAGTTCTTTAGCGGGAATTTCAAGCAGAGGAACATGCGTATTTTAAATATTTCACGCATTTGTATATTTCACGAACTAGTAGCCATATTATTATAATAGCGATAATATTAGGATTTACAAATACTAAAAATCGAAATACAAGCACGCACAAAATAGCAAACAAACTTCACCAGCGCAAGCACCAAAAGCAAGTGTAGCCGAGTGATCCACACTAAATTAAAGTGGCAATGCGCGGTTGGATTCGGAAGCCACGCCTAGCAGCGTCAATGCTGATTGGCGCTAGAAGACAAGTTTTAACTTCCTGACCACAACACCGGATGTAGAGACTTCCAGTACTACCAACAGAAGCAGTTAGCGCACGTAAAAGGTGTGAAAGAAATATTCAAATAGAGTGGTGTTGTAATGAATATCTTGCAAGATAGTGAAATTGCAGGTTGGAGTTCAATGTTTTAAAGCTAATATATAGTCCTATGTTTTCATTCTAAATATAATTTTGTGGATGTGTTTTCCATTGCTCATTACTGTATGGTGGTACGATTATCATCCCCCCTACGCCTCCTGCAACCGCAAAACGTCAGAGCCGGAGATCCAGCGGCCGTACTGTAGTACTAACTTCACATACTGGATCGTCGATACACTTCAGTTTTCCAAATTTTCCCTTAACCCAGGAGGACAAAAGTTGGGTAAATCTACACTGATCAGATATGAACAACCAGGTTAGAGGACGTTACATCAAGCAAAACAAAAGAAAAATAGCGGCTATGAATCACTTAAGGGTTGCTGAACATTGGTGTGTACTGTCTACAAACAAGTGTGTGTGATATGCGACTTAACTAATCTCTGTTTCATATAACTTTGCCCCGCTGACATATCACTCCGCGTGCAACTACCTTCCCCCTCATCCTAATTGGCTAATGCTTTCGCGCCATAGGCCATAGGCGGTGCCTTTCCGTCACATTTAAACCTGCAGTAAACGTCATAATAATTGCCAGGAAGATAGAAAAAGTCATACAAATAAGAATATGAAGGCATGCAAAAATAATGAAGTTTATAATGAAACTGAGCAAGTTGAAACTTAATGCATGAGCAATGGAACTGAAACAAGTTTATAATGAAAGGCCTTCGGTCTCTTCAACTGGGACTTTTTAAAACCAGTACACATACCTTGCAAAAATGCTTGTATTTCAGTCTTAAAAGTCGTGACACACCATAGTTGTGTGTCCTTCATTCACCCAAGTCTCTTGAAGGTAAGTATATTTTGCGATTTGTATCCCGGTACAGTCTGATTGTCCTTAAATAACGTCTTCGCCACACAGCAATATCGCCTCTGGAGTGGTAAGTTTTCCTGTTGTCTCAATTTCATGTCGCGATGTTCCTACGCATCTAACACACCTGCACAGCTGTTCGACTTCTCTCACTGACAAAGACGGATTCTTCTCTGTGAGTGCATTTAGCACATTCAACACAATTCTTTTGCCTCCGCTTTGTAAAGGTTTTCCCTTGCGATGCTTCAGCGAAAAACTGGCGGTAGACTCTTCCATTACACATAAAATAAGTGCACGTGCAATAAACGATCAATAAAATAATTTAGCTCTCGCATTCGGCACAACACACCTTCGAATGGCGATATATGACTAATCCAGTTCAAAACAAGGTCAGTGATCAAAGTCATATAAACAAATATGTCATTACTACCGCTAAATTACGTGGTGTCGTGCCATGTGCTTGAGAGCAAAGGAACCTCCTCTTTACTTCGTTTAAGAATTAATATGGATTTCAGATAAATCAACTCTGTTGCGTAATATATTTAATTCAAACAGTTAAGAAAATATACATTTTACAATTCTCTTCCAACATATAAAGATATATCACCATGTTAAATAACGAACTAATTTTTACCGCACAACAGTCTATACTACAATAGCAGCCAGTGAGAGGTGATAAGATCACGTGACCGTTATGAGATACGGGGCAAGCTTATGTGAAACAAGGATTAGTTCAGGAGTAGTTCATATCCGTTTGTCTACAAAACTTAAAAATGTGTATGTCTAATTATTATAATTATTAATGCAGTATCTCGTTCAATTATGAGAGATTCAGGCTAGAGGGTTCATTACGAAAGAGAGAAGCACAATTCCCCGTACCAGAAACAATCCCAACAAACAACATAAACGGACAATTTAGTCTGAATTCTCACTCACAGCTGTCTGTACACACAAAGGCATTCCTCGCGTGTATTGCGTTGTATTCATTGTGGACAGAGGTAATTAAGGGGTGTGAATATTGCTTAAAATGTACATTACAACAAATGCGACAGCGCTGAGCGATATGCGGTGAAATAACAATGCCCACTGACATGCAAAGGTGGTCTAATTTTACTGCGGCGCAGCATAATTTCATAATAATGAGGACAAAAGCTACTGTATAGTTTACAAGACAGACAACACTTAGAAATACCACTTAGGATATGCAGCCATGGAAGGTGCACTGTAATACAAGTATCGAACAACACATTTGATGAGAAACAAAAGTTTCTCTACCCAATATCACTTACGCCTTTTGCAAAAATACGTTTTTATCCACATTACGATAATCGAGACAAATGTTTGTTTCATGTATATTTAGGGGTTAAAGGGGGTCGAAGCAATATATTACCTTTAAAAAGCGAGTTGGTATATATTACTTTGATATTAACACCATAAACGAGAACTCGCCACAGCCGCCGCTTATGGCGTTTTCTATCTTAAAACTAATTGAATTAAATTGCCTGTTTTAACAAGATTAAAATTTTCTACAAGGGGCGTCCAGTATGTAAGTTCTGTTTCAGTTTATCTCCGCTGCAGCGCTGCGATCGCAGTTCCACACATGCGCGGTAGACGCTCTGTATCAAGGAGAAGAAACGTGCGCATTGTAAGATCGTTGTCAGCCACGTACGCTTTGTTGTGCTTGTTTATAATGTCGGTGTTGATTGAAAATTCCGCCGCTTGTGAAATCAGATGTGATTTGTTTTCTGAATGCTAGGATTGCGCCGCACAATACAGAATAAGCGCCGAAGAATGCTGTCAAAAGGTATTGTGTTTCTTTACGACAACGTACGACCACACACTGCAAATGCGACGAAAAACATCCTACAGGGATTTGGCTGGGACCTGTTTGACCAACCCCGCACAGCCCTGACCGCGCTCCTACCGACTTTCATCTGTTTTTGCATCTCAAATCTTTCCTTGGCGGTCAACACTTCAACAATGACGAAGAGCTGAAAGAAAATGTTTCCAACTGGTTGACCACACAGGCGGCAAACTTCTATGAAGAAGGTATACAAAAACTTGTGCCTCGCTATGACAAATGCGAGTTGTAGAATTTTTGTCAATAAATAAGTTTTCTGTATCTGTACACAATTTAATTTTATTATCAAACAGAACTTACTTTCTGAACGTACCTCGTATGTGTAAAAAATTCTGCTTATCTCTTAAGAGCCACTAGAGACCCTTTCCTGAGAACATAAAATATACTCAGAAATTGTTCATTTATGATTTTCTTATAATTCTAATGTCGAATCCAAAAGAGACACTCAAACTAAACCCAAGGTTGGTATTTACCGACATTTTGTTCCTTATATATCCTGTTCTCAGATACACGTAGACATGCACATGCACGGAAGAGGACACACGGGTAATTTTGTAACAAATAAATATATAAATTTATAGGATCTCAAAAGGTAGGTATATTTCCACTATACTTCCCATATGGAGTTTTTGGGCTAAATAAAATAATTCTGCTATACGTTAACTGGTGGAAACAATGGAAATATAAAGTGTTAAATTCACATTATTTTCTCCGCCCATCCTTCAACAAATTATTTAAAATAAACTTTACTCATGTATTTTGCATTAATTGAGATAAATATTTGCAGAAACAATTTCATTAAATTGTTTCCTTATAGATACAACAGAAATAACAGAATGCAGTAGGTTTAACCGTGATCAACTGTTTTAAGAGCTAGTCACTATGCGGAGACTTTAAATTCAGCTCTCTTTGCATAAACAGGGGCGAAATGTAATAATAATAATAATAATAATAATAATAATAATAATAATAATAATAATAATAATAATAATAATAATAATAATAATAATAATAATAATAATAATAATAATAATAATAATAATAATAATAATAATAATAATAATAATAATAATCATCATCATCGATTGGGTGTTTCAAAGAAATGTATATTTTCTGCGCAATAAAATTTTGACTATCTCTCAGGGGCGGCTTCTGAGGTACTGCCGCTGTGCCATGGCACCATCTGTATGAAAACGAAAGAAAGAGAAGTGTATAGGAATTGCGCAGAAAGGATTGTTTCTATCTGCGCCCTCGTATGAATAGGCACGTTAAACGCAAGCGCTCTGTCCTGATTGTTTTCCGTGGCTTGGCGCCGATTCCAGAACGACACCGTCTACTCTCATAAGCGCCTGTGTTAAGGGCTAGGATGTCTGCTTATACACGGCTCCTTATGGGAGCAGGTAGTGCCGAGATTTCTCTGGCGCATGACTTCCGCTTTATCCGCTAGAGTGCAGTAAAGTACGGGACTTATGATAACTCTCTCTCTCTCTCTCTCTCTCTCTCTCTCTCTCTCTCTCTCTCTCTCTCTCTCTCTCTCTCTCTCTCTCTCTCTCTCTCTCTCTCTCTCTCTGTCGCGAAATCGTACACGAACGGTTCTTATCACATTCTCCATGAATTGTATTATCAAACTTTCACCGTGCTCGTTACACCTGTGCGTAACAGGAGTACGGATGTCATAAATATCTATTTCCGTTTTCCTGTACGTTCTGTTTGGTACAGTATATTATAAAATAAGACGGGTTACTGATAAGATTGCCTAAATGGTTCGAAATTGGTACACATATCTATTTTAACAACACTTATTTATTCATTTTGTATTTATTTATTCATTTATTTATTATTTATTGCTTATTTATTTAATTATTTAATTAATTCATTATTTATTTATTATGGCACAGCCAATACAATGCCTCACCGGCCAGCCCCTGCTATCTCTTGTAGCTTATCAATTACACAAAAGTGACAAGAAGGGGACTTCAGTGGGTATTCGCAAGAAAGTTTTAAATATATCTTTCATTTGTCATGTAAAAGTACTGAACTTTTGGTACTACAATAAAAAACGTTAGAGTATTTTAAGGAAAAATGTCAAAACTTATTCTATATAAATGGTAGTTTTCAATGGGAGGATTCCCTAGAAAACTTTACGTCGCATCCTTAGAAGATGAACTTATGTATCAGACTTGTTGTTCTTAATATATCCTTTCACGGAAAGACACTCATAAATGATTCAGAGGACCTCAAAAACGTGTATCTTCAGTGAATCTGTTTTGGATGAAATGCAATATCTTCTTTAATCACTAGGTACACATCAAGGAAGTAAAAATGTACGCTATCTTGTTAAAATGGGAATATCGCATAAGTCAAGAAAGTGATTTGTAACGGTTAATTTTCCGTGCTACATCGGCGCTTTTTCTGATTCTAGTTCGTATTCCTGCCAGGTTTTGCACGGAACGTGGGTTTCTCCTTAACCTAATGACAACTCAGAGCTTGAGCTACTAAACCGTTTAAAGTCAATAACATGGAGTTGGCAAGGAGTCTGGAGAGAAGTCCCGTCTTGATGAAGACGGCAAACATCAGCCAGTAGGCGCGTCCAGTTCATGCTAAACTAGCACAAGCTCTGGAAACTGTTCCATGGATAATGCTATAGTAGTATAAAGTGCTCGCCAAGAAGCAGCATTTTTATAATATATTTATGGTAAGTAGAGGAATTCCACGTGTCTGATAGAAGATTTTGAACCAACTGTTTTACACTAAAACTCGTTTTGACTATCTCTCTCTCAAAAATGGTTCAGATAATTCGATTAAACTACCATACCTGTATGACACCTGCATGACAAAGTATATTTACCTAATACTATAATGGCGGCAGTCATTATCCCCTATAAAACTTCTAACCACAAATAATTATTCTTCTTTGCCAGAGCTTAGAATCTTTGAAATATTAACTACATTATATTTACACATTTTAAATCTGATGCACTTAATTCTGTCAAAATAGTACAATTTGAACACTTATCCTCCGCATGTGAAGGATTCAGACTCCTTCAGCTGCCGTGGTTTGAGCGCTGCGAAACCCTAGAACAGTGGTACTTCTAACGTTACCAGAAGTGCGTTGGGCCGAACGTTGGAACTCCTGAAGGGGAGCTGTTCGGATTGTGTTGGTGTGGGCAAGGCAGGGGTTTCTGGCACCCATAGATATTGCGTGAAGTCCGTTTAGTTAACTCGTGTGCACGTCGGCCGACTCCTTTGACGAACCCTTATAATCGTTTTACAACCCCGGCCCCTCCTTCTCCCAGACCGTTCTACAAGGTTGCCACCTTTCTCAATACGTCATGGGTATCGTACAGGTTTCGTCTAAATAAATTATCCATTACTGCAAAACTTCCTTAGTTTTCACAAATTAATACATCGCCAAGCTACAATTCTACTGGATTCCATAATAACGCTTATCTTATTCAAAGTGCGCTGTTTGAAACCCAGCTCCTAGAGGAGGTCGCGCAAAGTACAGTGCCCATAAAGAAAATCACAAATTTCTTGCAATTGTGCAAACAATTCATCTAAGGTGGGTGCTCTCCCTATTACATAGAATTTATAAATTTCTCGGCGAATTAAATCGCATGTGAACTTTTCCACTTTAGAGAAACGTTTCCTTTTGTTTTCACACTTGATCGGCGTCTTTAACATTCCTTTCGTTCCAATATTTCTTACTGTATTTCTGTGAATACCCAGAATTTAAAATCAGGTTCATTGCATGACCCCTTACCAAGATTATTTTTCAGCACATATTTTTGTGTTCAAAACAAGGCTTGACTTTGTTTAGAAAGAATTCCCGTCATAACTTTGTTTTTTGAGGCCTTTCCAGTAATATAACTCGGCCCAGCAACACTTTCCAATTCATTCACACTATTGTCTTCATTTTGTTATTTTAACTAGACTGAAAGTTAGCTACTACTTCATTTGCATTTACCATTGCATTTCCCTACCAAAGTCTCCACATCGTGACACACAACGAATTTCTGCACGTAATGAAACAGATCAACTTTGGGAACTGAGACTCCACGTTGTGTAAACATGCGACTGTCATTTCCAGAAAATCAGGATTGCTATTGGTGCTCAACGACAGGTTCCATTTCTGAAGTGTGGAGATAGATTTATGACGGTCATTAGTGTGTGGGAGGGTAGTTTCCTTTGAGGGGCCAGCTGCACTCCCGTTCACTAGACAGACTTTACGTCTGGCTGGCACAGCTGCCCAGACGGGGTTGAGAGATGCCTAAGAGAAACTCCGGCATTAGGCTGGAGAGCTAGTAGCATGGTATGCTGGATCACCTGCGGACCGACCGAGATCGTTGGCAGTCTTCCCGGATGAGTTGACGCGCATAAGTGGAGTATCCGCTCCCACACAAAAGAGGTGGATACTTTATAAGAAATAAAGTATTGCTCTAATGAAAACAGCCACTGAGTGCTTTGGTGGGCTTCCTGGTTACAGCGGGGAGCTTCCACTCTCGGGTACACCTCGATGCTGAACTGTGAGCACTCATTAGTCGCTACTCCAAATCTCAATGGCCAACATCTCTATTTAATATTAAATATGTTTGGCTTACATTTATCGGGTACCCACAATACTTCTTATTATCCCACCAACTGTAATCAGATATTGATTTTGGCATTTATTTCATCCATATTTTGTGACTGCCCTTGATAGAACCTGTTTGAGATCGCAACCCGTTTCTAATACATTTTCTTTCGCTCCCTTAACCCGCGGTTTTTGGTTGTGGCGTAATCAACTGGAATCGTGATTATATGCAGGTTACTCTCTTAAACTTTGTAGCTGATATCCATGCAGATGTAGGGAACTACCGACCGCCTGCATTTTACAGCCTGTTCAAGGAATATGAATGTATCATTATAATGATAATTATCAGTGATATGATAATTACCTTGGCTATTTTGGGTACTCATAGAATTAATACGTGTAGTGCAAGCTGAATTCCAGTACCATTACCTTGACACCTAACAACATTCCAACTCTGACCACCGAAGACAGGTCCTAGGTTACAATCCAATGCAATGTTCTCGAGTCCATTTCAAAGTATATTCAGATCCACTGTTATATCATGTTAATATTTGTCTTACATATAAAACAGAAACACCATTCTCTTTGATATAAACCTAAAGATTCATAGTTCGCTGCCTTTCTCATAAGAAGAACAGGACACTCTTGTAATTGGAAAACTTTACAACGAAAGTATGTCTTATGCTTCTTCGCTACTGTATGTCTATTTTCAAATCAGTTATCTTCCACACAACTGGAAGTTTGCATACATTATACGGGTTTACAAATCAGACAAAGTTAAAAATCTATTTGTCAGCTAACTAGCGATAAGTTTGTTGCTCAGCATGTCCAAAATCTTCAAAAAGGTTATTCTTTGTTGTCTCCTTATAATAACTTTCGAAAAAAATGATTGCGTCTTTCTATTGCCTTCCGATCAAACATTTTACTTTGATAAATATTAAAAGCAGAAGCATTATTAACAGTGAAGTATTATTCATATTTAAGTTTGATTTATGAGTCACTATGTTTACACTCAAACTTCACTTACCTGTTGTTGTATAATTGAAACGTGTTCAAGATCTTTCGATCTCATCCTCAGCTGTTTGGTGACTACATGAACCTTCCTCTTCTTCCACTACTACGGAGCTCCAGTTCTGCAGTTTCACACCATTTTTGGACAGAAAACCACAACATTGGTCACAACATTAAACTGTTAAAATCTTTAAGTACACCCATAGAATTGGATATTTTGGAAAAAAATATTAATAAACAAAAACCGTGATAAAGTTATAAATTTTGAAATTCCGTCATTAAATGAAGTATTAAAACTTAGTGCCCCTAACACCAGATGGCAGAGTGATCGGAGCTCCGTAGTAGTAGAAGAAGAGGAAGGTTCATGTAGTCACCAAACAGCTGAGGATGAGATCGAATTATCTTCAAAACGTTTCAATTATACAACAACAAGTGAAGTTTGAGTGTAAACATAGTGACTCATAAATCAAACTTAAATATTTTACTTTGAGTCATTTGTTGTGCGTAACTCTAAGAGAATTTGTATCGACAGCATTCAATAGCCCTGTTTGTAGTAGTAGCACAGACTAAGTTTAGTAGAGTAATAGATCAAGCTCTCCTGATAAACTTCATTTAACATCCAATGTTCTCTCCTTTTCCATATATCTTTTGTTGGGCCTATCATCACGTGAACAGATATAGAGCCCTGTTAGAAACAAACCTCCTTCACTTACAGGTTCTTCGAAACGAATCACCTCCAATGTTCCTTGATTTGTCAGAAATCACAACTGCGTCAAAAACTCGGTCTCCTTCGCTTTTTATAGAAGATCTTTCACTTCTTGTGCCTACCAGATGTTCAAGGGGCTGTGACATTAAATCGTGTACACATCCGCCAACCTACACGCCTTAAGAGACGACTAACCCAGGATTTCCTCCTGAGTGACTCAGATTATTACGGCTATTACAGCTATTGCTTCTTTCTTCTTTTATCTATTTCGCTCTCTCTCAATTAACGTTCATTAATGGGCAACGTTTTCTAATATTTTTGGTCATTCTTATATGTTTACTTGTAATTGCATATTGTCACCTGAGAATTGAGATATATAAAACGTGCAATTATTAGGATTAGGATTTGATACGGAGCGGATTCGGTACGGAGACCAATCGTGATCCGATGTACCTATGCCCCCAAGTGGAGCACCCCCGGGAGGAAGGATGAGCTGAGAGGAGACAGAGGGCGGCTGTACCAAGGAGCCACGGTAGTGCAGAGGGCATGGTCCATAAATTTTATTTAGATACCTCCCCCGGCAGGCCAGAACAACGGACATGCCCCCGCACTGAGGTATGGAAACGGCCCCGGCAGCCGGGACCAAGGGGTACCAGCTGCAGGTCCGAAGACCGGCAACCGCTCTACCGGAGGAGCAAATAGTTTCCCTCAGAGCATAGCACCCTGCCATTCACGCCGAGACACCCACCGACACTTCTTACCGTGAAAGAGACCACCAGGTGAGAGATGACGTGAAATAACGGAAATGAAATGGAGGGACAGAAAATTCGGGAGACGTAATTTACCTACCCAGTATTCGCCTAGTAACCCGGAGAACCCCGGTTCAGGTAGTCGACCAGGGGAATCGAACCCGGGCGTCCCGAATGCGGGCCAAGACGAAACCAACTGAGCCATCCCACTAGGTACGTGAATTGTCCATTTATATATTATATGTACTGTTAACATATGTATACATGTTTTTTAAAGATCAAGTGATCTGATTAATCTAACCAGTCACGTATACCTGCTTTGTACGGCTCTCGCAAAAAAATAAATAACAAAACGTTTTTCTCATGTAATATTAAGGGAATGCAGCACCGAAATTGGCTAAAAATATGGGATTTTTTGTTTTTGAGCTGATAAAATACTTTGAAACTTATAGTATCATAATCCAACTAAATTTATGAGTTTCAGCCATTTAAATATCCTCACATGACAATTTAAATACCGCTGCGCACGTTCATGCCAGCCCTTGGATTCACAAAATTCTGTCATTTGAGTTCGATTGAATGTAGTAAATTAATGCATTTGAAATTAGCGAGCAAAGTTTCTGGTGGAATTTTGTGTTTTGGTAAGATGGTTATTTCTTACAATATGTGGCACCATATAAACAAAACAATGGCTACAAACATTGAAAGCAAATAATAATGTTTATATGTCTGCTTTTGTGTGAGTTTCTAACGGTAGGGATTTTCTTGTGTTTCTCGTTAAACTACATACTGTTTATATATAATTGATGAGTTTTAGTGTGTCATTTAATATTTATAAAATTATTTTATACGTGCATATAACTGTTATAAAGGTTATAGGTAAAATATTCTTTGAAACAACTGACCTGTTGACTGTGTGCATAGTTAGGATCATGAATATGCTAAACGATACATGGGAAGAAACACCTAAACATAACACAATGGGAACACACTTGAGGCTTGATGTGGTAATAAAACTAATGCCTGTGTACCAAAGGCTGACATTAGATGAAATCCTAAGTAGATGTACGTTGGGCAAGACACAAAATGCAAATGAAGGTTTACATAACATAATATGGCATAATTGCCCAAAAGAAATATTTGTTTCAAAGAAGAGACTTCAGGTTGCTGTGACATCAACCATCAGTGAATTCAATTTTGGTTGTTCTGCCTCACTCAAGCTGCCTCACTTCATTCAGCAATTTCTGCGAAGGTAACTTCTAAAACATCCAGAAGGAAACTGAAATTGAAGAACACTGCTGCAGAAGAGAGAAGGAAGAGGCAGGAGAGTCCAACTTATCTATCTGGAAGGTTTTAGTCTCCTTCGAGGCATGTAGCTGAGAAGGAAAAAGTTTTGGATTTTAAAATTTGATTTACTCAGTTTTTTTCAACATTTTTTGTCATTCAAAATGTTCCACACGATGCAGTTTTGATTCAGTCCCTCTAAAAATTTTCAACACATGTTCTTAGAAAGCAAACAAAGGTTTCTATCATATGAATTTTCAATTTTCATTATATTTTTAAAGTTATTGATATAAAAAGTCAAAGGTTTAATCATTTTTTGGCTTGTTTTGTTTCCTCCATACCTAATTTTTTCCCTCTGTAACTAAAGGCAGTATAAGAAATGCACATGATACATCTTTTGTTCATAACCATCTGAATATTTTTAGAATTAGAAAAATTAAAATTTTGAAAAGTTTCTATACGTGGAGCGGTTTGAATTTTGCCCAAATTTTGAACGTCTCAAATTAATTACTTAAAAACTATTGAAGAAATAAAAACAAAATTTTGAATTTTGTGTCCACTATGTATCAGAACTAAGTGGTAAAAATTTCTGCAAGATTGATTGTAAATTGCTGGATTTGGGGTTTTCGTCGCTGTATTCCCTTAAACAAACAAAAAAGACTGTTTAAGATTAATTTGCACCGAAGCTGGTACATAGAGTCCTATGTATGAAACACAACGGCTTTCTATATATAAACAAGCAGCAGTTATGTGCAACTGAATGAAAATTCTAAGCCTACTCTAATTTTATATATCACAAAAGGACAACGAAAATTAAAATAAAATAGAATAAAAAAATAACAAAAATCAGGAACACCAGTTTAAAAACTTCGACATACATAAAAGCAGAGGTTAAAGACAGATACACCTACTTTAACTAAGCTATAAACAATTAATCATAAGTTTAGATTCCTTATATCCTTGTTGAAAATAATGTATCTGCTATATCCCGTTACATTGCTTGAAAACGTGAAACGGATGTTCCCTTTGTTATTCGCTACTGCTGACCACTACAAGCAGGCGTAATGCGGTTATGAATAATGAATTCATTCCGAGCCCAGCAGCGGAAGTTTTAATATGAATGGCACCGCCATTGCTTTTAAAGTCTTTTTCTTATCATTTACAAGATAGGTAGCATGTAGTAATATATGAGGCCATTTCAAAGCCACGACACTTTTGTTAACTTTAGAACTGAAGATCAAGGGGATCTGAGAACACGAGAAACACAAAACATGCGCCTTTTCCACACATAATGAGTTTGATGCAGTAAAAGCATTCCAGGAAAACAAAGGCACAGTCATGAAAATGTATTTGGTTTAAAAAGAGATAAAGCACATTTAATTAACATTAGGGCAACAATTCTACTACTTTTATCTGACTGACGGATAGGAGCGCATGTTCAATTCCCGGTAATTAAATGCGAAAAAATTAAAGCACACATAAAATAGAGCGGATTTTTCAAGCCACTTTTAGGGCTGTGGCCATTCATGATTAAAAATATTGATAGGAACCTGGGGATATCGAACAATAAACTTCCAGCTGGGAGCCATGCGGTGATGATTACCCAATTCTGCTATGTGCATGTAAGCGTGAGGTCGGCAGAAAGACTAATAGGTCTGGAACTACAAAGGCTTATTCTTCGTGATGATAATGATGCAAATAATAATAATAATAATAATAATAATAATAATAATAATAATAATAATAATAATAATAATAATAATAATAATAATAATAATAATAATAATAATAATAATAATAATAATAATAATAATAATAATAATAATAATAATAATAATAATAATAATAATAATAATAATAATAATAATAATAATAATAATAATAATAATAATGGATATTTATACCACTATCAAGAACAGGGCAGCACTTTCTTATAATCCACGTTATTCGAGTACATTACTTCAATTTCCGTGCCAATTACAGCGCACACCAAAACTGAGGCTTTAAATTTGATCTTTTTGGAGTATAAACATAATCCAATATATGTAACTCTTCCACCGCCTGGTTAATTACTTTTAATTTCAGTTCATTAGAACCTGGAGAGGTCAGTTCCCACCCCAGGTGCCTTTCTCTCAAATATAACTTTTATGAAGTTTCCATCATAGAAGAGTTTCACCCTAAACAAATATTATGCCACAAGCATGATTTGTTGTGCTTGGATTTAAACCCATATGCATTATTTTATACTACAGGTAACTCACTAAAGCACTGAAATTTAGTAGATTATTATAAATAATTTAACTTAATCGCATATATCAGTGCAATTCCTCTATGATCAGAATTAACATAAATAATTGCGTATTTAAAAACAATATGAACTATATAAATAAAATATAAACTGTGTATGATTCCGTTTGAGCTAGTATATTGCTATAAAGAATGGTAAATCTATGTAATGATAATACAGAAAAGATTAGGAAGAAAAAAAAGAGACAATGTCGTGCTTGCTTTGCTGGATGAGCATTGGTATTAAAATAATTAAAGAAAATGACTGCTAGAGGAAAATAATATTTAGACGTTGTCTAGTCTGAGAAAGAAACTATTTAACAATAGTTCTTCTACTTATGCACAAATACAGAGTGTACAAAAATGTTAAGTGATTTAACCCTGGTATTTTCTGTGCGGCAATTATATACAGTTATCACTCAGTAATACTTCGCACATTTCAGTGAACCTCAGGAAAATTTAACCAAGGATAGAAAACAAGTTTGACTATAAGCAGAGGAAAGATTTTTGTTTTTAAGGATTTTTTTTTTGTGAATTTTCGCAATTTTTCCTATTTTCGAGAATAATATGAAATGAGAAAATTTCTATTATTCTTAGTCTGCATTGAAAAATTTACACTTATGGCAAATTACATAAATATAACATTAATTTAACATTCGTGTCTTCATAGCATGAAGCTAGAAGTCGTGAAAAATGCTAACAAATTTAACGAAAGCAAGATCAAATTTAACACTTAAACATAGCCAATACAGTAACAACATCATGCGCACTGAAATAAAAGCTAAGCGGTGCAACGATAAACTGACACCACAGCACCGGGTTGGTCCGTGATATTGAGAACTGTTTGTCGTATGCTAACTAGAAATGTTATTTATTGGATAGTACACTGTGCACAGAAAAAAAAAAAAAAAACACTCTCTTATAATGCTGACTAAAGATACTGAGAAATTTTGTAACTTCTTGGAAGCCACTCTCAGACATTACATTAACATGAAATTATTGACCCTCAGGGCATGTGTTCCGAAATGACCGAAAGTTAAAAAATGAATATAAAAAATACCTCACTGAAAACCACCCAGATTTAGAAGTTGGACTGTTCCCATTGCCTGTACATTGATACGCTGGTCTAACTGGTTTAATTCAGTAGTTTACATTGCCAGTTATTTTGATGCAACTGTATTTCTTTTCACATCAGCTCTCATCTGATGGTCTATTTCAGGAAGAATTGACGGCGGTTTCTCGGCGTTGCATGGCAGGATGATGTTCTTGGTAAAACGTCCTCCTCCGTTAGGGGTTTCTCCAAACCCGTTCTGGTGGGAACCATCACGCTCGTTGTAGTGGCCTGCCGGGGAGTTTCCAGCAGGTAAAATGTAGGGACTCTGCCCTCTGCATTGTCATGATTCCTTGATACGGCCACGCTCTGTCTCCTATCGCCTCATCTTTCCTCTCGGGGGTGCCCCACGTGCAGAGCAACAATAGACCCCGTGCCGAATCCCCTCCGTAACGTAGTCCATGCCAGCCTGGACATATTCCTTCCGCCCCTCATAGAAATGGGTATTACATTTTCTTTTGTTAGTACACTAACCAAATTGAGATTTTCAACTTACAATCTATGACAACAGTGATAACCACAAGAAAAGGTACGTTATCTCCCATAAAGAAGTTTTATATTGTATCTTGGTTATTTATTTCGTTATATATGTATGTTCAGTATAAGCAAAAAGGTTAGGACTTCCTTTCATGACAATCCAGTAGTGGTGGGATGATCTGCAAGGCACTACAAATCTGTCCTGCACTCCACTGACCAACTGTTGAGAACTGTAGAAGGTCAGAGGTCAAGAACACCGCAAGCGGGTTCTTTTTATCACATGCATAAACATGACTGACCAACCCCGAGGAAAGGTTCAGCTCCTGAGGTTATGAACTGATGCAAATTTTCTGTTTGCTCGACAAAGCGAGGTCCAAGAATGGTTCAGAGCAGTCCCTTTTTTATCCACAAGTGAAAAATCTGACACAATAGTGTACGGTCCTCCCTAGCTGTGCAAAGGACAGTAAATATCGGCGGTGAATCTGTGGTACGTACACACGTGTATGCATGACCTCCATTCAGCTGCTCGTGGGAGACGCTTCTAGAGGCCATAGGGTCAAGGTCGGATTAAGCAGTAGTTTCGCTTTTTCAACCCACTTGCTGTAGTGTTGGTCCTTGTGCCGTCTATACAAACGAAGTCTCCTTAGTAAACTGGCTAAATTAATATGCTTGCGTAGACTCGACTCGAAATAATTAACTTCTGTATGAACGTTTTATCGAGTGGAATAAATTGAACAAAATCTTTACACATATATTAGCAGAATTATTCTTAAATATAACTAACAATTGCCCACTTCGGTAGCGTAGCTGGTAGCATGTCTGCCTCACGTTCAAGAGGTCCCGAGTTCGAATCTCGGTCAGGGTGAGTTACCTGGATAAGGTTTTTCCCGGGATTTCCCTTATCCTCACAGACGAATGTCGGGTAACTCTAAACTCCATGGACCCTGGACACATTTGAGCATCATTTCACCCCTTTCATTCACCGTCCGATATGACTTAACGTTGGAGGACGTAAAATTACAAAAAAAAAAGTAATAATAATAAATAAATATTCATAAAATTTTCTCATATACATTAAAGAAACAAATGGTTTCAATTAAATATGATAAATAAGTCTATATTAAATAAATACCTATTTTTATTGCCTTCCCTTCGCTTCTTTATTTAATTGATGAAAATTGTAACCCATATAAATTAATTATAAGATGTAAATGGAGTTTAACCACTTGAATAGTAAGTTAGCAGCTTTTATTCGATCAACATATCTACCTGATATATATATTAAGCAAGTACATAATGATATAGATAACATTATGTACTTACTTAATAAAATATATACTATAATGTATCACAAACTGCAATAAACTACTTGCACAGATTTCACCATATATGTTCTGAAGCCGCCTAAATTTAGAAATAACTTTCAACATATTCTATGTAAGGGTACAGCAGACTGAAAAATTCAATGCCATAGCCGGGATTTGAACCACGGATCTTCTGGTGGATCTTCTTAAAGTACTTACAGCATAGTAAGTCGCCATTAAGGTAGTTGTCTCATGTGTTTATGAGAACTCCTAAGTGGTTTACCGGGAGAAACACGAGATAGTTGGAGAATTTAATGTCATGTTGGCACGTTGGCCATAGTAGCTCAAATGGTTAGAGCGGCTGGACGGATACCAGAAGATCCCCGGTTCAAATCCCGACTATGACATTGAATTTTTCAGTCTGGCTCTACCCTTTCATATTGCGTCCTACACACGACTAGTGTGAAAGAACAATTAGTGTCCATTAATTGTACCTAATAGTTCCGAACTATAAAGTCCGGACCTCGAAGTACTTACAGCATAGTAAGTCGCCATTAAGGTAGTTGTCTCATGTATTTATGAGAGCTGCTAGTGGTTTACCGGGAGAAACACAAGTCAGTTGGAGAATTTAATGTCATGTCGGTATGTTGGCCATAGTAGCTCAAAAGGTTAGAGCGGCTGGACGGAAACCAGAAGATCCGTGGTTCAAATCCCGGCTATGGCATTGAATTTTTCAGTCTGGCTCTACCCTTTCACAGTGCGTCCTACACACGGATAGTGTGAAAAGAACAATTTTTTCCATATTCTATGAAAGTTTCTCACTGTAAATATCCTTAAGATAAAAATGTCTTATGTTCTTAAAACCTGATCTAATCTACCGGGTTAGTAAAAAGCATGGAACAATGCCTGTAACCCCGCTGACTATAAAAAGGGTGCGAGGTTTTCTTTTTTGTGTTAAACGGCAACATTTTTTTTTTCCTGCACCCCTCCAGCCCTCAAGACTCAGAACGTATAAATACCCTTTCAAACAGCAATTTAAATTTATTAGGACCTTACTGCATGTGAAATGAGCAAAGAAATACGCATCAGTACTTCAACTTGAGTAGGTTTTGAATTAAACAATGGAGTAGGCTACTTCAGTATGTGGCTTTGCATTGAACACATACACACAAAAGCCAAGCTATAAGGACAACAGTGCTTACTTAATTGCAAAATCTTCCTTAAAGTAATTAGTCATGACAACGAATTGAAATATTAATGATGATCGGATATGGTAATGGGAGGAGGACCCCGGAAGAGGTTTGTGTCTTGTTTAATGAAATGCATCCAGAACGAAGGATTACTCATACTACGGTAAGAAAAAAAAATCAGTGAAACTGGAAGTGTTAAAAATAAGGCAAAGTCTGGAAGGCCAAAACGAGTTACAGATGGCGATAAAGCTCTTGATGTTTCATTATCAGTTGAAGAATACCCACATTTATCTACCCACCAGCACATTATAGAAGGCAGGTGGTGAATTACCTAAATAATTAATTTGCAGGACGTTGAACTGTGGTGCGGGAACGGATAGGTGCGGTTCGGGTTCAGGAAAAGACGTTGGGCGTCATTGTGTTGTAGAGAGGTGTTCGAGGTCAGGATCCTTTTGATGTAGGATGTACAGACGGTAAAACAGATTATTTTCCGGATTAGCTGGTTATTCTCCGTTGTTGGTAAAGGTGAGCATGAGGATTTCTCTCTCAGGATCCAGCGTTTGAATTGAAGTAAACAATGCTTCATCGTCGGTTTCTTTCACAAGTTTATTGATTTGATATTTATGTGGTAAGATGGCTCTCTCCTTCACTTGCTCGACACTACATTTTTCTTTACGCTACCCGGTTTCAAGTTCCGGCATCTACCCGTCTACACAGTGGCATAACGGTACGAATTCAACCGCGAACAAGTATCGCGACTTTCTCGCGGTGAAGTCCTTCCTAGCCGCTGAAGTCCCACAGCTGAAGTGACGCGACTTGCCTGGCATTCTCGCGACCTGCTCTACGCTGGCTGATCCATCAATGCTTCTTTTCCAGTTCAGGTCTACTTCACGCCTATCACGTGATGTATGCGAACTTTTAATTTGTTTTCCTTAAATTTAACCAGATTGGTCGTTCATCCCTTCATTTATCTATGCAGCAGTTTTAGTTCAGCCCCTACGGGGTGTATGACTTGGTGTATAACGGTACACTTCCTGTGTTTTCCTCAGGTTTCTCAATCGTAGCGCATTCCTTAGGGGCGCCGGACTCTCGGGGAATTTTACTTTGCTTTTGTTTCATTGTTTAGACACGTTATCTCAAACAACCTTTTCTAAAGGAAGCTATGTGTGAGTTCCTTTGCTTGTGTTAAATATTCTACATGATGATTAAATATTTGTTCTCAATTACTTCTTATATTCCTTATTCCAATATGCTTGTTAACAATTTATATATTTTTATCATCCCTCACATATTGAATTCTATTCAACTGGTAGAAGTATTGAATGGCAGCCAAGATCTACAGACCTGAACCCCTTAAGACCTTTTCTTGTTGGGATATTTGAAATGGGTGATTTACAAGGACCGACTAAAAAATCTTGAAGAGTTTAACTGAAAAATTGGGCAAGAAATGAAGCTGATCAGGCCAACAGTTTTGCTGGACAGATTAACTAATTTCAAAGACAGACTTTGGCATTGTTTGGCAGTAAATGGAGCATCTTTTGAATAAATTCATCATGTATCACAACATAGCACCACTAATTGTTATGAATGTGTTTTCATGATTTAAATTTCATGTGCTGTAATACTCCTAATAAATTTAAATTATATTTCAGAAAAGTATCTACCTGTACGTTCCCAGACCAGAGGACCAAACAAATGAAAAAAATTGCCATTAAAAAGTGTCACGCCCTATCCACAATGATAGCAATATGAAAACGAGTTGATATTTTAGCTTTTCTAAAATAAATATCACTTCACAAAACTATAGCAACAAAGTTACAAGCCCTATTCCACATTTTTTACTCACCCCGTATATTTGGAATGTTCTACGAATGTTCTGTAAATTACTTTTCATTAGGAATGGATTTTGTACATTTCGTTAAAAACGGTAAACTATAACATCCACATAGAGCGCTATTTATTTCAAATAACCTTTCTATGATGATAGCTATTTCCCAGATGTTTCTTACATGGTTTCAGCTATCCAATACTTTTACAAACTTTGACATGCTGTCATTCTTTTCCTTCTTGAGATGTCATGGGGAGAGTATAGAACAGCGGTACCGAAAGCCTTCTCCTATAACTAATGACTTCACCACGTGGCTTTACTTTCCTTACTTCGTTCTGAGCATGAAGCTTTTACACTTGACTCCCTCTGATACCCACGCATTAGAGAGCCCTGTTTCCAGTCCCAAGAATTGTCATAATTCTGTGAACTGTAGGTGTAGGCAAATTCAATCTCCTCTCTTCCGTATTAGCTTGAGCATTACCGTTATTGAATTTCAAAGCAAATATACAGTTTATTTGAGCCATCGCCTCAGTCTCCTATTACCTTCTTTTCTACGTACAACGAACTGTTAACTATTTTTAGAAACGTTTTTCTCGATTAAGTTGAACTAGATAAAAAGGCCAGTGTCCCGCACTCGTATAAATTTCTCTAAACTATCGTTGGAACTGTTCATACGAAATGCCACTGTCCTACTACTTGCACTATGGTCACACCTGTACGCGTTTGACAGTTTAATGTCATCATTTCTGCTGTATTTTGGGCCTGTGTGCCAAAAATTGGGTGCGGAGTATAGCTGGAAGTAATCGAAAATGCGTCCAGAATACGTAGGAACATACACAGCTTCGTACGGAGCGATTGTTTACCCTGACGGAGCAGCCTACCTGGCATAAATAAGGAGCGCCGTCCCCCACACTAGCCACACAGCTAACTAGGGATATCCAGCAGCTACCTGCACATGGTTTGTATACAGCAGGATTATACCAACCAATTTTCAGGTGCGTAGCGGTGTGAGTACAGTGATTGTTTAACATATACAAACTTTCATTTAAAGTCTCCATATCAACTGTAGCGATAGACTTAAACGGCGTGTGGCTGTGTAATGGCTTTGAACATCTGTGCCCTTTGCACGTACGCGAATAAAATAAAAAGGTATAGCACTTACCGAATGAAGCCGAGCGGGATGGCTCCAGTGGTTTCTTCTATGACCCGCATTTGGGATACCATTCCCGAGGCCGACCTACCTGACCCATGGTTTCTTTCGCGGGTTTTCAAGGGTCACTAGGCAAATGCTGGATAGGTTACTTACATCCCCCGAATTTCCTATCCCTCCATTTCATATCCATTATCATTTTACATCATCTTTCATCAGGGGGTCACTCTTAAGAGTAGAGTGTCGGCGCGCGTCTCGGCGCATTGGGTCAGCCAGGCCGCCCTCTATCTCCTTTCACCTCAACCCTCCTTCCAAGGAAGGCAATGGTGTTAAGATTACACTCAGTTCAGGGTAACTCCAGGCCACATTAGTTTACATACAGAAGGACGTACCCCTAGAAGAGTTACCAGACATCTGTCTATCTGTAGCCTGCCATGTCCACAAATAAAACGTGCCTTACGGCATGTACACCTTCTGCAACCTCAGAATTATATTGTTCTGGGAGAAGGATACAAAGTACATTTATTTAATGACAGAGGCTCTACTCCCATTAGTCCTGGACCCGTAGAACGAAGGACCCGGGCCTCCTTCTACCCGGGAGCGATACAAAACTCCGGGGGTCGTTCCATGGGGCAATACCGTGAGTCTAAAAAGACCCCCCCATCCACTACAACGTCAAGACGGGTGGAAGTGGATACGCCACTTACGCGCGTCAACCCCGCAGGGAAGACTACCGAAAACCTCGGTGGGGCCGCCTGGTGATTAGCACACCTTCTACTAGCTCTGCAGGCTAGTACCCGGGACTTATTAGGCAACCCTCTACCCCCTCCGGGTGGCCGTAACCTGGCCGGAGGCACCCAATTCCCCGTGGGTGTCTGGAACGCACTGCCCCCTCGAGTCCAACCCAATCCGAACTCCCCAACAGGAGGGGCTCGGCAGTTCGGCCCGAGGTTCCTCTGCTAACGTCAGAGGTACCACGAGTGCTAATGGTCCGCAGCGCCCGCACCTCGGCAGGGATACAAAGTACAATTCAGTTCAATTCATGCCAGAGGATCTACTGCCATTAGTCCTGGACCCGTATGACCAAGGACCCGGGCATCCTTCTACCAGGGAGTTACCGAGCTGTCCCGAAAGGGCGCCCGGCACCTAGGAGGCTCTTTCCATAGGGCAAGACCTAGAGACTAAGAAGCCCCCCCTCCTCTGGTCCTGTGGACTCAAGACGGGATGGAAGTGGATACGCCATTTACGCGCGCAAACTCCAAAATGGGAAGGCTACCGATATGACCTCGGTGGGGCCGCCTGGTGATCTAGCACACTTTCTACTAGCTATGCTGGCTAGTACGCGGGAATATTAATGGCTTCCCTCAACCCCTTCCAGAGACGTACCCGATCTCCCACGGGTATCGGGAACCACTAGCCCCTCGAGTCCAACCCAATCCGAACAACTCCCTATCAGGAAGGGGCTCGAATATTCGGCCCGAGGTTCCTCTAGTAACGTCAGAGGTACCACGAGTGCTAGGGGTCCGCAGCGCCCACACCACGGCAGCTGAAGGGGACGGATCCCCTCCCCTACGAGGGAATACAAGTACAGCTAGAGGTTTATATATAAAGGGAAGAATGTGCCACCCATAAACAGAAAAGTCTTTACGTAGTTATTCAAACTGATTAAAATAGTGCCATAGTGTTAGGTACAACTTTCTGATGATTTGCCTCGTGTTATATAGTTCATTAAATCTACCCTAGCTCTCAGGTTAGTGGTTCTCAAACTGTAACTCTCAACTGTTTACGTACTTACATCCTTCTTAAAATGAGACATATATTTTAGACCTTTAATCCCGCACACAAAAAGTCAATCAACTTTTAAAATAAATTAATCTAAGGATAATTACATAGCCGCACTTTGGAATTAAAAGTAAATACGGGAATGTTTCATTGGATTATTTTCAAATAAGTGAAATAGAAGAAATAAAAAAAAAAACAGAAAACTAATGCGGGTTAGACATTTCCTCCGGATTTAAGTACACCGTAATCTGCCCATTCATAATGTTTTCGTTTATTTTATTTCCATAGTTAGCTTACTGATGACTATGTTGTAGGTATACTATTGCCGATAACTACACATAAGAATTGCTTTTTCCATTTGGATTTAAAACACCTACGGGGAATAGCCGAGTCCTGGCGATTAATGTCAGGACTCTATGACGCAATCAACTGCTCTGTGTGCATCAGAGGAAAGCCTGATTTCGAACGTATTGGCCCACCATGCACAGGGCACAGTGTAGGGCCCGCTGCAGTGCATTGCCACTCAGCTGCAAGCTATACGTTGTGATTAAAATCATTTTTCCCTTCGGGCGCCTTTACAAACCTTTTCAAAAGAAACTGACATAACCAAACTTTTGTGTAACGATCACCAGTAAGGGTGTGCCTTATCTTCTAATCGACAGTTATGGTATGATTATTTTCTAATGGTATAGTAACAATATACCTGTTTTAGAAGAACAAAAGTAGTGATCATCTTAACAGTCCCACGGATTCGTTGAAATTTTGTAGGCTTAAGTCCTATTTGAAAAGCCCATTAAGCGGATTGTCTGTTGAAGATCATAGCAATATATCCGAGTCTGATAACAGATAGCGATATTCCAAAACAAATTTGAAGTGCCATTTTGGAATTATTTTTATGCACTGATCAATGCGTTGTAGCTTTTGATCGGGAGTCACTTTATGTGAAATCCATGGACAACAAAGTTTTCTCACGCTTAATGTTAATGTAAAATGTCTGGATTTGACTTATGTCAATACCTAATGCCGCTCCAATAAATTCAGAAGAAATCCGTCGAACTCCATCAAGCACTGCCCCAAAAGCGGCAATATTTTCATCAGTAACAGCAGTTTATCGTCCATCATGAAAAAAAAAAAAATGGTTTTACCTGTACCATTAGATGGAGGTTCTTTGCTAAATACATTTCTGATCCAATCTTCGCAATGTTCAGGCATCAATGGCAATTTAAAATTCTAAAAATCCTTAAAAATTTCATGGCTGCAAACGTTCATGTTTTGGTAAGCACAAACTGAAATGACGACAATTAAACTATTACAGAAAATCAAACTCAGAGCAAACTCAGGACTAGCAAAACGTTAGGTAATATGTGTCAAATATAAGCAAATTTAATTTGTGTTTTAGACGCATGGCACCTTTTGTGTTTGAAAGCAAAATGGAAAGTAAGTTATCATCTCGCTGTTCACGACCGGTAGAGGCGGTAGAAGCGATATTATTGATTAGCTGTGTAGCTCGGTTCAGTGTGCTTGTGACAGTGCAAATGTGAGCTTGCATTCAACTGTTTCTCACACCAAGACAACAGGTAAAACATGGACGGTTACAAAAGCTACCATCAATAATCAGGTATGTACAAACGATACTGGTTCTGTGTCCCAAAAGAAAATAAGAATAATGCAGCAGCTGCAGTGCTGTCACTCAAATTGTACAGGAAGATTGAGCGAGAACATTTATCATCGATGGCGTCGATGAACGCACTAATATACCTGATGAAAAATGACCATCTGTTGTGAGCGACGAACTTGTTACAAATGTAAATGATGTGGTTAGATAAAATTGCCGTTTCAGAATTATGAGTATTTTCCGCAAATCGCTACAACTGGCCTGTATGAAGTTTTGTGCTGGATGGGTGTCGAAAACTCATTCTGAAGTGCGCATCCCCATTCGAAAAACTATGAGGAAGGGAGTAGCACTGACATTCCTTCAAAGAGAAGGAAGCTGAAAGCTTTCTCGGCTAGTAACGGGAAGGTGTACCTGGACTTGGTATGCGATGAATAGCGCAAACGCCCCTAATAAACCACAAACATTTCTCGAACAGTGAAGGTCATGGCAATTGGCTAGTTATTAAAGAAACTTTGAGACACTAACCAAAATTAAAGAATATGTCGCATATTTGAGATCTGAGGTTGTTTATTTTCACTATAATACTTGCCCACATACTACTGCATGCCTCAAAATTTGCTGCAAACGTTCAAGTGAGAGATGTTTAATCATCCAGGGAATAACCTGACTTAGCTCCGAGCTACTAACGCCTGTTCCCACCAATGGCTTGGGTCACGTTGGTTTGAAACGGATGCGAAGTTCAACAAGAACACCGCAAGGCGTGTATATTCACAGGCGGCATAATTCCAGGTTCTGAAGCAGTACAAAAGGTGCTTAAATGTAAATGATGATACTGGAAGTATCGACTTACAATGTTAATTTGATAACAGATAGAGAAATAGTTGCAATGAATAATGTTCATTATTGAAATTAAATCGGAACCATTATTTACAATCTGTCACGAGATAAGTCATTAGCCAAGTTCCGTGTTGCAAAAGTTAAGTAGTAATAAGTCAATGTAGCTAAGACAATTCGGCACGTGACAAAGAAATTAGCTCAACGTTCAATCAGGAAAAAGTACCTACACGAAAAATGCATGCATGTCAATTCTGAAAATCAGAACGTATTCTTAGAATGTAACAAATCACAGGCATGAAGACAAGTAGTAGGCAGGACCTGCGTACTCAAGAGTGTACATTTCTAAACATGATGACTGAAAAGGACTAGTGACAGCTCTTGCGACTTCTCAGCTCTGCGACCTAGTAGATCCACTGTGCATTAGCCTGCTCCAAAGTCCCAGGCAATCTGTCCTGTAGTTGGAGAAACCGACTCTAGATACCTTAATCTTTGCCGGACAATAGCTTCACACTCACAAAGAATGTGTCTTGCCGTATCTCTTTCTTCTTTACAGAATCTAGAAATATTCGTCCTTTTACCCATATTATATGGATGAACCCTTAGAAGGCAATGTCCAGTTAGAAGGCCATTTATTAACCGTTTCTTGAGATCAAGGTTCCTCTTGGATCTCTTTGCAGAGCGTTCAATGAACTGTTTTGCACGATCTTGCTTTGGAACTTTTCCGTATTGGAAACTGACTTTCTTGATTTCTCAGGCTTTTATCTTATCTCTGATATAGCCCCCTGGTACGCCAGAGAAAGAGTGTGGGCCAATGAAAGGAGTATTGGCTCCTTCTTTGGCAAGGCGATCAGCAATTTATTGCCTTCGATTCCTTCATGTCCTGGAACCCACACAAGGGTAACTTTATTGTGCTTTGTCAGCTGATATAAAATCCTCAAAGTCATTTACAAGCTTTTACTCAATGGTGCACGCACCAAACCCCTTTAACGCAGCTTGAATGATAAAATGAGATGTTACCACCATGGATGCCTCTTCTGACATTCTCATGGCCACTGATTTCTATAGCATGAAATTCCGCTTGGAAAATGGACCACCCAGGGCTTTACAGAAAGGGTGAGATATGGCCCATAAACCCCAATATCAGTTTTCCCGTCTATATCTATTCTTATTATGGGCTCTCTGCAGTTCAACCGTTCAGAAATCCTAACGGTGAAGGAAAGATCCAAATTGGGTTGAGGTAACATCCAGTGCTCTAACGTTACGATATTTTCCTCATTGATTTCCATGTCACCTAATAGGTCACCAGCTTTAAATATCATACTTCTTTGCAGCTGGTAAGCACTACTTAAGGCTATTCTTTCAACCTCAGCATGCAGAGGCGTTAAGACTATAAGTGCCTCCATGGATATTTCTAAACACACGTGTCTTCTGTGTCTTTACCGCGGGAACTATGCAAGTATACAGATCAGCAAAACAAATTCAGCTCACAATAGCATTACCGGTTGTATGCCCTTTATTCGCAACCCGACAAGTGACAGGCAAAAACCAAGACGGGTCTGGAAGATCAACTGCGTCAAAAGCTCAAGGATTGAAATACTAGAAAGCTAACATACACCGTTAAGGCAGTGGTACACTAAACGTATAACCAAAAACTTAAATTACTGCACGAGTGAATAGCTATACAGAGTAAAAATGTCCTGCCAAGTTTGGACGCGCTGTTTATAATTTGTCATTAAAGACTATGAAGAAAAACTGAAATGGCCCTAGCTAAACTGACTGTGGGATTTACAGGAAAGTTGTACACTACATTACCTGCATATACTGGGCTAATACACCCCTCTTACTCCCTTGAAACGCTCGATTCGGCAATTAAAGTAAAGTAGTGCCCAGGGCATAACAATGACTTAGGCATGCGTTCTCAAACAGATCTCTTAAGCAATTTGTCAAAATGTAGATATTAGGGTGTTATAGGGAATATCAAACAAATTTATGGGAGATAACTTATAAAAGTCAGTACACTCTTAAGAAATAAAACCAGGATACGTTAAAGTATGAACGTTTACGAAACAGCAGTGGTTCCACAGACCTATATTTAAACAAAAAATTAGAACAATAAAGAAGACCAAGACGTTTTGGGCATATACGGCTAGCGTTATTACGCAATAAAATAAAGAAAATACAAATTATTTTATGCAAACGAAACAATATCAGAAAAGAGAAATGAACAGCGAACAATAGAACAATAGAAAAGAAACTGCAGAACAACGAATACTGACACCAAGGGCAATATGGAAAAATCTGTGCCTGCAGTGACAAAGATTCGGAGCAGAATGATTGAAAAGTTAGACGTGAAGATAGGAGAAAACATAAAGGAATTCTACTTTCCCCTTAAGATCTGTTTCTCTCTCCCTCTCACCTTCACCCACTCTCTAGCTGTATTATAAACTAAATGTCTCCAAAAGGAATACCGTTTGCACTTTTCTGTTGTATCCCATTTATCTGTTCTGTTGTATCTCCATAGCCTGGAGATGCAGAACGCCCGCGGTAAATTTCAGGGATGTTCACGGTTCAAATCTCAACAGGGTCGTCTTCCTTAACTGAGGCTTTTAGCCAGATATTCTTATGGAGAGGCATTCTAAACTTAAGTTCAGGATATGTCCTTCCCAAATAACATTTCATTACAGACTCTGTCGTGGCATATATACTGCGAACTGGTGTTAAAGTTTATGGAACAGTAAATTTAGAACGTGATAGTGCTATCAATAAATAAATAAATGAACATCGATAAGTTTATCCAATGGTACTCCAAGATAAAACAAAGGAAAACCTCTGAGACGTTTCAACCGCAGCTATATTCTTCAAATGCCTGAGATAAAGGCGGACAGTTCAAAAGGCTGATTGATTTTCAACTGTTCAAGAGTTTCTGCAGCTTGTTTCATCAATTCCTCAAAAGCGAATGTTTTCAATACTGTTATATAGCTGAAGTAATCGCGAGTTCTAAAGGAGTTGTTGAAGAGGTTCTTCGAGTGCTTGACGATTTCCTCAGAGGTCAATCTTTTCGGTATAGCAGTATGACTGAAGTATGGGTGAGAAGTTCAAAAGGTTGAATAAATTCAAATTTTTAAATGGATTCTTCAATGTGCTTGATAGATTTCCTCAGGTTAATCCTTTCGGTAATGCATATAGCTCAGGTATGAGCGGAAAGTTCTGAAAGTTAATGATTTACAATTTTTGAAGGAGGTTCCTGAATCTGCTTCATCTATCACCTCGAAGGCCAATAATTTCGACAATGCTGTACGTAGATGGTAACGTAAGAAATGGAGAAACTGGATCCGTGGTGTAGTTTCGCGATGAGATTAAAGCCAATATAAAATATTCCTGCCTCCAGCGTTTGCCACAGTCAAACTTCAACTGTATCTGTAAATGATAATTTACCAACATTTAAAAACAACCAATAAAATTTATCTTGTCGGATTGTTTTCTTTTAAAGCAAAATGGGAGTACACCAACAAAAGCAATGCTTTCCCAGACCTGTAGGCATATCATTCCCTCTCTTGGATGACTCCCAATGTGTCTTCTTTGTGACATGAGCTCTGCGTGAGCTTTCCCACTTCTTTTGATAAACGACATCATTTACACCTGACTCTTTAGCTCCTCTCCGATTTCCTAGTGCAATGTGAACCCCCATGAAGAGCATGCGACACCTCTTTTGTCCTCTGCAACGGAAAGGAAGGCCAATGCAGTGGGGCGTGCCAGAAAAAGGGCAGTCGAGTGAGCGAACAAACAGGTAGTTGAAGAGAATGGCGGCTTCAATTGAGAAAAGCCTTGGCCCCAGTCTAGGTGAATGGTAGCATCGACCGCCTTGCATTCAGAGTTCACCGCAGGCTTGATGCCCGGGTTGTTACGTGGCATGACGTCACAACCTTGCGGCACTCGGTTACATCCCCCTCCCTCCCTTCCCGCTATCGAGCTCCCATTTTCATTGACCAGCGCACGGCATGCGAACGCGTCGATAGAAGCAAGAAGCCGGGTACCTATCATGGAAACCATTATCTTAATTAGGGCAATTACGTTACCCTGTGCTTCAACGGGCCCGTTTTATCCTCCTGTTCCAAACAAAAGGGAGGAAAGACAATAAATGTGCTATTTTTCTTTCTCAACTGGCCTATTCGTTTCAGTTATTGCAGGGGGTACAGAAAGAAAGTCATTTAATATCTTCCAATTCGTTTCTTCACATAAGGTTCGTTCAAGCTGTATGACTTGTCTGAAGTGGCAATGAAATGCCCATTACAAACATATCATACACACACTATTAATGCCCGCCTCGGTAGCGTAGATGGTAGCATGTCTGCCTCACGTTCAAGAGGTCCCGAGTTCCAATCTCGGTCAGGGTGAGTTACCTGAATAAGATTTTTCCGGGGTTTTCCCTTATCCTTCAAGACGAATGTCGGGTAATTCTAAGCTCCATGGACCCTGGACTTATTTGAGCATCATTTCACCCAATTCATTCACCGTCCGATATGACTTAACGTTGGAGAACGTAAATTAAAAAAAAAAACTTTTAATGTTATCAAATCATCGCCGCCACCACCATCTCCGTCCTCCAACAATTGGAAGTAATTGACACCAATGGCTACACCCCCAACTAATAATGGATTAGTCATCGAAGTTACCTCAAAGAAGCCTACAATATGGGGAGTGGTGGAAATAAATGATTGACAGTTCTTAGTATTTAAGTCAACATCTTCCAAATATGCGACCTGAAGCTTTTTGAAAAGGCTGCCATCACGGAAAAATGTATTGCTGTTTATTATATTTTAAATGTATCTGCTATATTTCTTTATATTTCAAGAACTTGTTCCTGAATAGGAAAACAAAGACATATCTGTTTTGTTTACAAACCAAAAAGAATAAAACAACAACAAAGGCAGAATCGATTTTTATTTGTGACCAGTTTTTTCAGGCCTAGACTAGCCTCAATGCTAGGCTAGGCCACAGCGTGGGTGAAACATTTAGGCGACCAGCAGAAGTAAATATTATGCTAGAGAGCTCGGCGCTGTTTATGAGGTCTAGGGCTAAACCAATTGCATTCAAACATTTTCTAATTTATTTATTTCTGTCCAGTTGTGTATTGTTTAACGTCCTTTTTAACCTTGTCTTGGTTAGTTGGTCGAGCCAATGTAAATCAGAAATGTAACCTTAGTTGCGTAGTTACCTTCCACCACCATTTTTGTTGCTATTGAGCTTCGACTGAATGTGTTTACTTTGGGAATTAGAACTGCTGACTGCTCTTCGAGCATATACGTAAGTCACGATAATGTTGGACAGGTCACCTTAGTTTCATAAACCATTTACTTGCGGAACCATTTCATATATTTCTTCAGATGCATAGTTGCCTTCCCGTGCCATCTATTTTCCTGCTTCCTTTGTTCTGATGAAGTATCTTTGGAATCAATCCGGTATTTACCGGGCAACTGAATGTCACATGAGCTTGCGATTCTTCTTGCTTTTCATCGCAATGCGCTGCTACCATCGATTCCCAGACTGTATGTAAGCACTGGATCTTTAATTTAAAATAAATTCCTTAAACGCAAAATGTTCAAAATTATTATATTCTCAAAAACAGTTCTAACGATTTTGATCAAAAATGCCATATGTGGAAAATATTTCCATGACAATTTTGTTAAACAGTAAGAGATACACAAAATCTTACCACAAAACAAAGTATATTTCATTAAAGTAAATTTATATTACGTTTCTTTTCAGAGCAAGATGTTGTTGTTTGGAATTTTGAAATACTTATAATTTTCTAAAACGGGTATGCATTGCTTATTTGTTTTATCTCTTGGCAATACAAAAGGAAGGGAATTTCAAAGCAATTATTTAGAGATTCACTCCTAAAAGAACATATATCACTTGTATCACAAGAATATTGTAATATAATAATTTCAGCAAATGTTTATCTCAATTAATATGAAGTAGATAGAGGAATAGGCGTTTTAAATAATTGTTTGCAGAAGAACAAACTCATGCGAGTACAACACCAGATTTTGTGCCTTCTTAACGTGATTCCTTTTCATTTTATGCTGAGATACCAACTTTTCGTAGTGTAAATAGTTAAAGAGTGCTGCAACATGCAGATGGTTAGAACCTTAAAATAGGCACGTCTTTCAACATGTGGGCTATTTGGAAGACCTGGTCGTTTTCATTACCATTCAAAGGATTTTCTAAAGAAGTGCGTGGGTGCACTAGCATCCTTCATCTGAATTATGCAGCAGTCCCCAGCACACAAAAGTTCCATAAAGTTCAACTCCTCCATGGCACATACATATAGCCTCGCATTAGCTATTGATACCCTACCAAGATTGTCGAGATTTATCTGCTACGACAAAGAGAGACTGCACTCAAGTAAAATCAAGATATCGCTCAACAAAATCTGATAAATTAATTTGCATAATCAGAAAAACACTGCAAAAATCAATAACAATAAAACCCATAACAAGGGCGTCAACACAGATACTCTGAGCTGGGTGTGGGTTTGTTGTCCCCCAATCATTGATTGGCCCAATTGTAAGTTGAGGAACAAATGAGATGTCACACATTCAAAAGCTGACTCACAGCTGGGGCTTCGGCCAAGATTCCATTTCGCAGTTGGTTCAGAAAGCTCTGAGCATTTTCGTACACTTGGTTTGAGGGATGAGGGGGAGTGGACCATTGCTCTAAATCTCAATAGCCTTTCTTCTTTCTTTGCTTAAGGTTTCAGCACTCTACCCCGCCCAGTCATCATTTCTCTTAGATTGGCTTACAAAGATTTTCAAAGGAAAAAGCAGTACGAATCAATGAACGAATTTATATTCGATATCAAAGGAAGCTTGAAGACATTTTAATGTATTTTGCTCCGAAATCTAAAAGTGGGAAAATTGAATGAAATTTCTTTCTGATATATATATATATATATATATATATATATATAATATTTTAATAAGTAAATAGTCATACTCGTCAACTTTTCACTCAATTGAGAAGTAATTTTTTGCTTCTAAGTCTATTAGAACTGTTATGTTTCTCAGAATTCTACTTTGCAGTTTTTTGTCTGGAAAATAAAAGCAAAAACCTGTCTTGCGTATTTTGCTTGAATACACAATTATAATTAAATTTATGTAGTCTATTGTTAGACCACAAGCACGCGGTTAGTCAACCCTGTTCTTTGTAACATAAATTTGGGCAACGGACTGCACGCAAGTGGCTCTTTGAGTTACTGATTCGTGAAGTCAAAACTGTATACAGTATCGTTCAGTGCCTTTACTTATGTAGTTCTGGATAATCAATTACGGAACAAATGTACAAATAACCGCGATGACCAAAATAAAGCGTCGCGAAGGGGGAAAAAAAAACAGTCTCTCTAGAAATAGTCCAGCCTTCTCACGCCATCTACTTTAGGGTGCGTCAATTTGCTCTCAATATTCCGAGACAATTTAAATCATGGAGGGGGGACTTGTTTTCCAGATCCGCTTAGTGAAGTACCTACTTAAGTAACTTTAACACGTGGCAAAGTTTGCCATTAAACGAAGTAAGAACTATGCTGAAAATATGAAGAGAAAATTAAAATAGAAAGTTAGCTGAATGAACATGCAGTACTTGCTAACAGATGCAAAAGGAATAAAGGGACGTTCGAGAAAATACAAAATAGGGAACAATAGAAGAGCCTTTGTGTCGAATAAGTGGCTCATATACATTACTATTTACGAGCGGGATGGCTCAGGCGGTTTTGTCTGTGTCCCGTATTCGGGAGGTTTGGGTTCGATTCCCGTGGCCAATCAACCTCACCTATTGATTTTCTCAGAGATTTTCCCGGGTCGCCAGGCGAATGCTGGGTAGGTTAATTACATCCTCCAATGTTAAAAACCTCTCCTTCCGTTTCATCTCCATTATCATTTCACATCATCTCTCATCTGGTGGTCTCTTTCAGAGTAGAAGTATCGGCGGAAGTCTGGTGCTGCATGGCAGGATAATATGCTCCTTGTAAACCTTCCTCCGTTAGGAGGGTTTCCGGTCTTCGTGCCGGCCTGTTGGGCATTTCATGACCATGTGGGTGGGGTAGCCGTTGTGCTGGCCTGCCGGGGAGTTTCCAACTGGTCAATTGTAGGGACTCTGCACTGCCACGACACCTTGGGTAGCTGCCCTCTGTCTCCTCCCGCCTCATCCCTCCTCCCGGGGATGCCCCACTTGGGGGCATGGGTACAAAATATCAAGGCTGGTCGAAGTGCCGACTCCATCCTAATCCTACACTGCACCGAATTCACTGTATATTAATTCACTGTGCGTTTAGGATCCTATTCCACACAATCACTTAAGAAGATGACTTATCGTGTACTAAAAATGAATGAGTACATTTGCCATACGAGTACATTTGTTTCTAATGACACCAGTGTTTTAAAAACCGCTGTGTTAACCAGGAGACTTGTTGGATAATAATTTGACCTAAAATCATAATCTACTGTAGTGTAACGTAGAAATAATATTTTCATACAAAGGTAAGCTTTTTTGTGGGGGTTAATCCTCGTGTCACATCCTTAGAGATGCTGAAATTAAACACAACTTTGGTATTTAACCGTATATTTTAGTTTTGGAGTTGAAAGCGTTTTTTTTTTAAATCCTCGAGGAATCTCGATGTGCATATTTAGGTAAAATGTAACACTTCGTGAAGCAAGATAGAGCAGTAAGTATTAAAAAAAAAAAAAAAAAAAAAAAAAAAAAAAAAAAAAAAAAAAAAAAAAAAAACTGAACGAAAACAGCTTGCTCTAACGACTTTCTTAGCTGTGTAATATGTTGGCATGCCATATAAAGACTATACTTTGACCCTGCTGCGAACTTCCCTTTACTTGGCTGAATATGACATAATTTTGCATAACAAGGCAAGTTTAATAAGATAATTTCAAAATTTTCTTTAAATTGAACAGCTCGCTAACATTATATTATAATGAATTAACTTTGGAATGCATTTTCCCCAATTTGAAGCTTTTTTGCTTAGTGTGAAACAATTTCCACTTAGTGGAGTTAGACCTGGAGGAAACTAGAGCACAGATACACAGTAGGATATAATGGGTCCCTTGTACTTCCAACATAACTCCTGGGATGAACGGTGTCCAAATGTGAACGACGATATGCCTAGCAGGGACGGGGGCCCTAACGATTCCACATGACTTTTACTCCGACGCCAGACATTAGCAACTTAGGGGGAGGATCATTCCCAGAAAGGAAGAGGGTCCAGTAGTCCAGCAGAGCGCCAGGAAAAAATTCTATCATAGCGCAAATTCCAACATTGGCTGGTACAGGTTCAAATGAAATGACTGGCTAGGAATTCAAGCTCATGGACCTCTCTCCAGCATTTGCCTACTGATCCGGAAAACTACCAAAGGGCCTATAGCCGGAATGACCGACCCGACTGAAAAAGAAGCAAGGACTCGAAATTGGCTTCTGGCTCGGTCTAACTGTGTAACTCCGCGAGAATATAAGATTCAATTTTTATATACTGTATGTGAATCTACCATTGGTATATAACGTCATGTGAATGCATTCGCATCACAGTTCTTTTTTCCCCATCGTCCTTTTAAGTTTTGTTTACTCTAGAGAAGCACAGAGAGACGAGTGGAGGGGGAGTGAGAAAGAACATTTTCCCAGTCAAGAGTCTTTATTCAGATACAGGGTAGCGGTTTTCAACAAAGATGCTACGGATATAAAATGCCTTTTGTTTTGAAAACAGCAGTTGATAATGTTAGCTGCACAGTCACTCACTCACTCACTCACTCCCGTCGTGTTCCCTATCGATTGCCGCCGTATTCCAGACAATGTCGCACTATCTCTCCCTCTCTCACTCTCTCTCTCGCCGCGGGCCAAATATAGCAACTGTGTTCCTGTATCCTTTGCACCAGATTCCCGGGCTCCCGCTAAGGTTACCTTCAAGATACAGGAGTAAACTCTTTCCAAGATTTATATTAAGTCATAACGAGTTATGTTGTGTTCATAAAGCCTCCACGCCATGCTCTTCCCGTCTTTCTTCTTCTAGCTTTACACCTTACACTTCTTTTACTTTCCTTTCTGCACCTTCTCTTCCTTTTTCCGTTCGTCCAAAACAATTGCCTGTTATCTAGTTTGCTCCAAATACTACATGTTCCGGGAAGATTTAAATCCCATCCCATCTTTTTATAAAAAGCAACTCAATTTCAATATTCAATCCCAACTTGACAACAATAATACTCCTAATAGTTTTCCTAATAAAATATAAAATAAATTCTGCTATTCTCAGTCCTGCCCCTTTTAGTCCATCAGGAAGTATCATGCCAAATTTTATACTTTATTTCTCAATATGAAACTTAGATACGTCCTCATTGAATTAAAGACTTCCAGATATTATTTACAACTTCAACTTTTAATAACACAAATCCATCTAGAACTTCACTATACTATTGTTTTCAGTATTTTGGTTAAAACAAAACAAACCTTAAAGCCCATTGTTATAATCCTAACTGTAATTCACTAATCCTCCAATACACAGGCATTATGTACTTCGCTATATGCATCGTTATCACTGTTACTTCCAACTTGGAAATACAAAATCATAAATCCATCATTTCCACTGCTCTACTGCTTTCACTGCTTTACTTTTCAATAACGTAGAAAATAAGCTATCACAAAGAATACAAATAAATTTAACACATCATTACACAAATAAAAATATTTGCCACTTAGGCTTCACTTATCTTAACAAATTGTTGTTGATACTTCTTTTCAAATGGAAATCGATTTCACAAACATATAATGTATACGAACTATATAATATACGATTATCGGCCGTAGCAGATCATTTTTGGTCATTTAACCATGAAATAAATCCTGAAGTGAAATTATTAAAACAATTAAACAGTCCGATAGATTTAACAGTGTGGGTAAAGTATTTATTTCAGAAAATAAACATCGCTTAGTGAATTTCGAAATACCAACAGTAGATTCTATTTTTAGGTTTGTTTCGTTTTCAGATGTTGGTAATACTAAAAAGACATAAGAGAGCCATGGTAACCATTATCCTTGACAACGGAGCTTATCTGTGGACGGAGGTCGCAAACGATTTGTTTGCGAAATCGATTTCCATTTGAAAAGAAGTATCAACAACAATTTGTTAAGATAAGTGAAGCCTAAGTGGCAAATATTTTTATTTGTGTAATATTTATTGCCTCATTGTAGCTAGCTTCATTTTCTATGTAATTAACACTTCATATTTTCTCATCCCCTTTTCATACTTTATAACTCCTTTCTACGTTTCTTTTATTGATCATTTCCCTTAGCATCAAATTAAATTGAAATAAGGCACAGCACCTAGTTTCAAAATTTTATTTAATTCATTCTTCCCTTCTTCAATACACAGTCTCTCCTATCCTCTTTCTACTAACACTTAAGTCATAATCCTCAGTCAACTCTCCTACTTCTACATCCTGGACTGGGGAAGTGGATTGACTGCATGCTGTCTAACCACCACAAGAAGGCAAGAGAGGAATGAAGGGGCCAGGAGTTTGAACTGTTTATCTGCTCTGGTAGTGGATCTATTTACTAGGAAATGAGTGTATGAGAGTGGATATGAGTCACCTAGGTTGAAAGACCTAATGCTTGTTGAAGTAACTGCAGTGATAGGTACTACATGGCAAAGCAAGAAGGCGTATCGCAAAAAATTCACAACACAGGGATGTTTACCTGAGCATATCGCATATACACGGTGAGTCCAGTGTATGTATGCTCTGTTCAGATATAATCATGTCTTCTGGACAGCAATGTATCATACATCGACAGGCGCGAGAAAACCTATCATATAGACACACGCAGTTTCCAATCGCTATATTTGTGTTTCGTAACTTACTGTACGTCAACTTACTAATTCACTCTTCTAATCGACCAGATAAGACCCTACAAGGGTCGATCACAGTGATGGTCAACTGGAGGTCGATACGCCTCAACGCTCTGTCGAGTAATATTATGTATGGGTGTGTTTTGCGACAACTCTTCTGCATTTAAACGAAACTAGTATCCTTGTCATACTCGGAAAGCGAGCATAAACACCGTACGGGCAGCAAAAGTGATTACGTTATACATTTCTCTAGCTTGCCTTCGTGTGCTGGGTAGACAGTACCAATTAAGGATATATTCACTATAGGTGCTGTAATAAACATTACAGCTGCGTATATATACCATTTATGCACATGGCCTCGTTTGTTTACGTGTTTCTTTTCCATCGAACAATGCACATGCTGGGAAAAGACTTGCAAAGTGTATCTGGAGATAGAAGTGACAAGCATAACTTCTGAACAAAACACTTTTCTCTGCTGCGCTATGCTAAGGCAGAAGATCAAGTGGCTCTTTAAAGCGCAAGACTTTGAACGGCTGTGCGAACGACCAAATAAAATTTCCATTCAGATATATTCTGATTAGAAAACATACAACTCTGCTCGTATGAGACTTCAATCTAAATTACAAAGATAACTACGAGATCAAAGTTACCGCGATTATTCTTCACTGCCTAAATAACTTATCAACGGCATTATATCAGAATTGGTTATTTCTTTATGTTGTCGAGAACGAAATTGTATGGTTCACCAGAGCACAAAAAAGACGAAGAAAAAGAAAACATTCGCTTTTAATATATATTGATAGCACTTCTACAAGCTGCCCCTCTCTAAGCTCTCGTGATTCATGGATTTAAGATGTATGTTTATCATTATCTTATTTTATATTGACAAGCAAGTCTATTGATATGTACCTACATAACTGTCCAATATATTAGTAGCTATTTGCCATTCATTCCGATGGCTGCTGTTGACGTGGCTATGCATTCTATTGGGGCAACTGCATCACCGAAATGACTTTGGCAGACATTTGCTTTTGCAAAGTATAATTTTTGGGAACGAAAACAACTACACTAGCCAGGATGACATTTTCTATTTTTCAGAGATATTTTTGGACTTTTTTTCTATCAAGTGGCGATGTAGAACATTTTTTTTTTTTTTTTTTTTTTTGAAATTATGTTACGGTCATTCAACCAGACCACGAAGCTAAAAGTCAGTTCCCAGATGCACGGAAAGTTTTCTTTCAAAACTGAATATTATTCAATTATTGGAAGTCAACGGTGAGGTACAAACCACCGCTTACTTGTCGTCCTCCGTGGTTTCCAAGGACACGGGTTCAAACCACGCGCAGGACGAGTTTTTCGAGCGCAAAAATCTTTAACATGGCTTCCTTCAGAATGGAAGAAAAGCCGAGTAGATTTATGTATGACACTAAAAGAAACTCAAGTCTAATAAAGAGGCCTCTAAACAAGATTCAGCGGTCTTCCACACCCAATATAGAGTGGGAGGCTGAAAAGCACAGCAGCTAAATAAGTTCATAAATACAACTCTATTTCAATTAACCGCTTACGTAAAAATAAGCAGAGGACATGGAGGAATTTCTAAAACAGAAAACGATCCAATTTAGAAAAGGCAAAATGGGTAGACTACGCACATGAAAATGTTCTGCCGTAAATGTTGCAATATTCAGTCACATATTTTAATCCACATCTACCCAGTCGTAGTGCACTTAGTGACCTGTCCTCAGTAGGAAGAAAACTGTGCCTCACACAAGAAATTCAATATTAAAGAAGATACGGAACTAATCCTTGTTTCACATAAGCTTGCCCCGTATCTCTTAACGGTCATGTGACCTAATCACATCTCATTGGCTGCTGTTGTGCATAGACTGTTGTGCGGTAAAAAGTAGTTCGTTATTTAACATGGTGATATATCTTTATTTTTGGAAGAAAATTGTCAAATTTATATTTTCGTAACTGTTTTAATTAAACATATTATGCAAAAGAGTTCATTTATCTGAAATGCATGTTAATTCTTAAACCAATTAAAGAGGAGGTTCCTTTGCTCTCAGGCACGTGCACGATAGCACGTGATTTAGAGGTAGTGATGACATATTTGTTTATATGACTTTTATCACTGACCTTGTTTTCAACTGGATTAGTCATATCGCCATTCGAGGGTGTGTTGTGCCGAGTGCGAGAGCTAAATTATTTTATTGATCTTTTATTGCGCGTGTACTTATTATAAGTATACTGCCAGAGTCTACCGCCAATTTTTCGCTGAAGCATCGCAAGGGAAAACCTTTACAAAGTGGCGAAAAAAGAATTGTGTTGCATGTGTTTAATGCACTCACAGAGAAGAATCCGTCTTTGTCAGTGAGAGAAGTCGAACAGTAGTGCTCTATACTTACATGTGTGTTAGATGCGTAGGAACATCGCAAGGAGAAATTGAGAAAACAGGAAAACTTACCACTCCAGGGGCGATACTGCTGTGTGACGAAGATGTTTACTAAGGACAATCAGATTGTACCGGGATACAAATCTCAAAATATACTACCTCGACGAGACGGGTGAATGAAGGACACACAAGTATGGCGTGACACGACTTTTAAGACTGAAAGACAAGCATTTTGGTAAGGTATGTGTGCTGGTTTAAACAATCCCAGTGGAAAAGGCCGAAGGCCTTTCATTATAAACTTGTTTCAATTTCATTGCTCATTCATTCACTTTAAACTTGCTCAGTTTCATTATAAACTTCATTATTTTTGCATGCCTTCATATTCTTATTTGTATGATTTTATATATCTTCCTGGCAATTATTATGACGTTTACTGCAGTTTTAAATGTGAGGGAAGGCACTGCCTATGGCCTATGGCACGAAAGCATTAGTCACTTAGGATGAGGAGGAAGGTAGTTGCATGCGGAGTGATACATGTCAGCGGGCAAGGTTATATGAAATTTTGGCGTTTAGTTCTAAACTAGTTTACACTAGTTTACCCACCTCCTCCTAGACAAGTCCTTCTGACATTCTCCTTTAGATATATTTAGCTGGTTGCTTAAGGGTTTCTACTCTAACACCTTTAAACGCAATTTAAGAAGATGATTAAGTGACATTCTTTTTTATAATACGTATTAATTATATTTTAAGTGTAATATAGATAAGTTAAGATTTTTCTACTGTCCATAATCTCTGATGCAATGTCATGACAAATTAATAAATAAAACAGCTATATCCCGCTAATGTTATATCTATCCATATTCTTATATGACGTCATGTTACGCCTATCGCTTGCTCTTTTGCGTCTTAATTTAGTAATGTTCTTGCATTTACATTGGGTATACAGATTTTTATGTAACCAACATTTTAAAATAACCTTCCAGACATTAGAAATTCCACTAATGCACCAAGAAATAAGAGTAACTTTAGTCAATCTTTACAAGCAGTTTTAGAACAAAATCACTTCTGTTTAATGGTTGGTCTGAAAAGGGTTGGTTGGGTGAAGGGAACTGCTTTTGTCACAGGAACAGTTATCATTACAATATTAAATGCTGTCTTAAACTAGTTGCCGTTCTTATCCTTGTGTCATGGTAGCTTGTCTGTCTCAATTTCAAGAGATCCCGAGTTCGAATGTCGGTCAGGATGAGTTATTTGGCTAAGATTTCATCCCAGGGCTTTTCCTTATTCTGAAAGATGAATGTTGGGTAACTCTAAGGTCTATGGACCCTAGGCTCATTTGAGCTGCTATTTCATTTATCATACAATATGGCACTGGAGAACATTTAAAAATAACAAATAAAAAAAACTACTGTACTATTTCATTAAGTCAAATGAAAAACCTCCCCTATCCAAATAGTTAAGTGCATATTAGACGCAACTGGCACGGGAAAAATATAGAGAAACTAGGTAATTTACTGCTTAAGGTGAGATATCTGGGATCTGAATATTCACATAATTTTGCTTATTAAGGATATATATGATTGAAACTTCACGAACATTTTCAAAAAGATCATCTTTTCATAATTTTAGTTTTTACCTATTTTTCCTGAACCAGAGAAATGCTTAGATAACCTCCGCAAGCCATTTTTAAATGCTCTAATTGAGTTAGAAAGTTACGTGAATGTTAGTGTTGGATATGACTTCGAATTATTTATCCTTGTTTTCTCCCTATTGAAATGTACAGCATTTTCCTTAATTTGCAATGCTCTTTGCGCCGCAGTTTTGGTGTTCGGCTAATAAAATGTGCTATACAAGTTCGGAGATACTGTGAATAGAAATTGCCTGGATTTTTATTGTGAGATTCGATTAAGGACAGTTTCTTTACTTCAAAACACAACAATTTCAACTTTTTGGGCAAAAAAGGCACTTTCGTAGCTTTAAAAATTTATGGAGCCTAAAGTTATTGAGATGCAGAGAAACCTAGAGCAATTTCAAAAAGTGGATGCAATGAGAACTTATTGTTAAAATATCACACCAAAATGTAACTTATTTTGTCACAACGTCCCTTTTTGGTGACGTAACAAAAATAAATAAAATTGACTACAATCGCCAAACTATTGTTGCGTGTATAGGCTGAGCAAGATCTGGAAATTACGATAATCATTATTATATAACATTTATTTCCTGTGTTTTGAGTTTGGAAAAGCTGTTGGTTGATGATTAAGCTTAAATTCTGCTGACTGGCAAAACACACATCCTGCTGTTCAAGGGAAATAATGCTTAGGTGGCCAGTGACAGGTCTCAAAATGTTCTCAATGATGTAAACAATGATTGCAATATATGGTGTAATAGATGGTTGGAAATTAACAGTTAGCGTGGGAATTGCTGAGTTGGCTTTTGGGTAGGATCTCTATTTAAGCTTGGTTGAGTTAGCACCCGCGAGACTTGACAGATTTGAAAGGGGACTTGCTGATGGCCTCTGTAAGCATTAACAAGAGCTTATTTTAAAGTGCTACTACGAGTAAGATCGCCAACAGGGTGCATCGGGCCGTACAGTTGCACAAGGTTCAGCCTTACAAACAACGCATCTCTAAAGTTATAGTTGCACTATGTCATTATGTATTTAAATGTTACTAAAGCGCCCTTGATCTCACCCAGATCCAGGGAGAGTCCTGTAGAAACACTATGCATTTCTTAAATACAGTTACTCAGTTCATTTTGAAGTAGATGATTTTTCTGCTCTACCTTCTCCATAGCTACGCTCCCAGTTACATGAAGTACCCCTTACCTTTTAAACCCCTACAAAACCTGGTAGTTTTGTCATGTAGCATATGATCTCGGCACCGGGTTCCAAACCCTGTGCCTTTGCACCTCTCGCAATTCCTATCAACCCCCCAAAACCGTCATGTAACACAATCAAAGTGAAACTGATCAATTTTGAGCTGTATCATATTTGCACTATGTTACTTCTATGGTATAAATCTTAAAAAGCTACTTCTTAGTTTTAGGATTTCAAAATTTCAGACGCACATATCCTCAATGGTATTACGAATAGGTATATACCTGAAATAAAATTATTTCATTCATCTCAACTCCGTAACCGACTGAATTTATTTAAATGCAATACATAAATGACTGATGCTCTTGAGCGTACACGCTTTTATAATACACAGGAAGCAGGACAAAAAAGGCAAACACATATATAGACGTTTTTTTTTTAATTCAGCGAGGTTTTCTTTTTGAGAGTTTAATTGGTGTGCGTAAACTTTTTTTTTATTCTGCTTCCTTTATAATTTGGTGTATTATAAACGCGTGTATGCTCTATAGCATCACTGCTATTGTTAAGAGATCAATATATGTGAATTGAATTAAACACATTCAATTACAGAGTTGAGAAGAATGAAATAATTCCTTTTCAGGGACGATAGGTATATTGTCAATGGTAGAAAGGTCGCGCGAGTATCACGTCACACTTTCCTTTTTTTTTTTTTTTTTTAATTTACGTCCTCCAACATTAAGTTATATCGGACGATGAATGAAATGGCTGAAATGATGCTCAAATGAGTCCGGGGTCCATGAAGCTTAGAGTTACCTGACATTCGTCTTTCAGGATAAGGGAAAACCCCGGAAAAACCTTATCCAGGTAACTCGCCCTGACCAAAATTCGAACTCGTGACCTCTTGAACGTGGAGCAGACACGCTACCATCTACGCTACCGAGGCGGGCACACTTTCCTTCGAACACTGTAGTAGTCGAATAGGTGTTGGTAGTACTATTACATTCGAGCCAAGAATTCCAATTGAGATTTCACCAGAAATCGAAACTTCCCCTATAAAAAAACCAGAGCAACTCCTGAGACTTTCCAAAGGGCAATATCTGGAGTCTAAAAAGCTCCCCTCCCTATTTCGGGTTGAAGTAGATAAGTGCGTCTACCCATCCAGGAAAACTACCGATAACCTCGGTCGAGCCGCTTGTGATCTAGCACACCATGATATTAGATATCCATGCTAGTACCAGGGAACTTCCAGGTGCCCCTCAAACGCGTCTGAACAGCCAAGCCAGCCAGAATCCATGGCTGTCGGAAACCACTGACCTGTCGAGATCAACACTATTCGAACTACTCCCCTTAGGGAGGGGTTCGAAAGTGTTCGATCCTATATACTTCTAGTAACGTCAGAAGTACCATAACTGCTATGGGTCCGCATGGCTCGCACAATAGCAGCTGCTCACCGGAGATACAAATTTTGAGTGTCGTCTCCTTAGCGCTATGGTAGCGCTGCTACTTAGTATGCAGGAGGCCAGGGTTAAATTACCGGTAAACGTCGTGCGGATTCTCTCCAGCATGGAGACCTTGTTAGGTACTTAAGGAGCCAAATGAAGAGCAGCCAGATTAAGAAATAATAGTAAGTAAGTAATCTTTATTTCCATTTCAATTACACATTATTATACATTTACATACTACTACACTGAGTTGCTGGTTACCCTTGGGCCCAATAGACTCAAACTCTGAGGTTGTCGAGGTAATGGGTCCCTATTGGCATCTTATCTAAAATACTTAATCATCATTATCATCACATTTACTTATCTTCTTCAACCCCTTGGCTCTTACTTTGCCCAGAAAGTTCCCGATTTCAATTAAATTTTTCCTAGTTTTTACACTTATTAACTTCACTGCTTGAATTTCTTTTGGTAGCCTTGCCCATTCTTTCTTACCTATCTTCTCCCTAAGCAACCTAGTTTCTTCACATTCTAAAAGCAAATGTCATTCTTAATCCCTTTGGTGACACAATGGGCATTTCTCTAGATCCCTCCCTCTTCCCAAACCCTTCAATTTTACCACACACGTTCTGGCCCATGCAAAGGCTTCTCTTGCTGCTTTATCATAAACATCAATGTATTTTTCCCTGTTCCACATTACTTTCATCTCTCTATAAATCTTCAGTGAGCTTTTCAAGTTGAAGCTTCCTAACATTTCTTGTCTTTCAATATCTTCCGTTCTTAACCTAAGTTCTTTCCAAAATCCACTTTGCAAAAATTTTCTGTTTTCCCACATGCCACCCAACCCTATTTTAAACATCATTTGCATTATCTTATTTAGCCACGAATCTTTCTGATTTAGTCTTTCCTGTACTGTCAAGCATTGACGCAGAATACTCTGCTCATCTAAACTCCTAATTCTCGCACAATATTTTAACACCCTTTCCATCATTATCCCTCTAGTTCCCAGTCTTCCCCTGCTTGTGCCACTTCATTTGGTGAAGCTCGTGGTAAGCCCAAAACTTGTTTGCAAAAATTTCTACATATCACATTCATATTTACACCCCCTCCTCCAAACCCCATATCTCTACCCCATAGAGCAATTTTGCTTTTACTACGGCTGTGTAAATTCTCTCCAGCTGTTTTATTTGCATTCCTGGTATTTTAACTAGGCATGCTTTAACAGCTTTTAATGCAATTTTAACTTTTGCCATTGCAAAATTTCTCTTCTGCTCTTTTCAACCTCCGTTACTGCTTAATCGTATTCCTAGATAATTAAAGATTAAGAAATAACTGTGTTTGTCAAGGCCGCATTTACCGGATGAGAGAAACCGGACTACTAACCATGTAAATCCTCCAGTACTGCTCCGACCACTATTTGCAGACTACAGTGCGTCCAGAACAGGGCACTGCAAATGATCTACGATACCGGACGTAGATTCCCGTCCCACATCCTTCACACCTACTCCGGAGTCCCGTACATTGTGGACGTGGTGCGGGAGAGATCCCGCACCATCTACAATAAGGTAGACTCCTGTCCCAATATCCTGGTGAACACCGTTGGCCGTTACGACCACAGGGTTCCTCGCCGCCGACCGAGCTACCGGTCGCCCAAAGATGCTTTGGGTAGCCAGAACTGAACAGGGCCACTTTCCCCTGACTTCATATTCCCAAGGGCAGAAATGGGCTTGGTATGTCTCATACCTAAACATTAGTTCCTTTCCCTGTAGCCTGTTAAGCGGACAGTGCTCAGATGCCTCCCAGGCAGGCGGAAGAGCGCAGTCAGCACTGGGCGCACACCCCCCACGGGGCGACAGCGCCCATATAAGACTAGACATACCGCTGCCTAAGACAACCGCCTGAGACATAAGACGATTCTATTATACTGCCCAGATAAAGCCGCAATAAGCGGCTAGGTGCTGGGAAGCAAACACTCCGTCCAGGTAAACCTGGACGACCCAAATTTTCTGCTGGTTCGCTGGTCTGCTGCTGCATCCCACTCATGACACCTGTGGTGAATACAGGTGGGGCACGCAGTACCCGGACGGTAGGCCATGGCTCGGAAATGCTGGTGCGCCTTATATAATAACAGAACTTTACAAATGTTTATCTCTATTAACATGAAACCAGATAGAAGAGCAAACGCTTGTAAGAATAGTTTGTACAAAAAAAGTGTCAAAATGCATAGTGGGTGAAATCTCAGTATTGAAATTTTAAGTGAAATGGAACATTTTCTCTGCTGTAGAAGAGCAAGTAATAATATCCACAATTAACGAATTACAACGCCATTACTTTATTTTTTCTCAAATCTAAGTTCGGATATAACATGGATGTTATACAAAGAACACAAAAACGAAAAGAATGCTTCAAGCCTCCATTCCCTGGCCGAAGGTTTAGTATTAACATTCCAGCACGAGAACAAACAGTTATACTTGTGGAACTGCGCTACACTCGAATCTTCTCCCTTATTAGGTACTCCTGCCAGCTTCTAATCGTATTTTCCATGACCTAGCTCCCCGTTCTCACAACGAAATTACTTTTGGTGAGAATGCGTACTCCTTCCATGAATTATTAATGGTAAACGCCTTGTTCCACGCAGAGAGTGAAAAAGAAATGCTGCTCCGTTGTTCAGCAGAAACAGCTCGCTACGGGTGGGAGAATTTAAAAGAGGAAGATGAAACTTGGAAATTAAGACCACTGTTCACTTTATATTTTATTCATTTGAGAAGTGATGCAGTTGCTGTGCACTTCTGCTGGTAAAACATAAGGCATTCTTCAAGGCGCTCCCACGTTATATGGTAAATATGCATGTTAGCCAAAATTCTATTCGCAAGCGCTCATTGTCACGATATTACAGCTTGAGCTGGAGTTTATTTTAGTAAAAGTAGATCGAAAATAATAATACGAGTGGTTCGGTTTTCTTTCACACCGACTCAAGTTTGAAAAAAAAAAAATCATTTGTGGATTACAATACAGTTCCAATAATATCTAATTACTTGCACATATTATTACTAAAATGTGAGAAACGTGCGAAATGTGCTTTCAAAAATGAGTAATTTTTATCTCTTCAAATTGTACTGTCTCTAACTTAACATTAGATACTGTCATGTAAATATAATATTAATAAGTACATGTTAATAATTCGTTTCTAAATCAGTTACTCAGTGACAGTATCACCGGAAGTAAGTCGTGCTTGGAACATTGAAAACCACGTATAGAACTTTCTAGAAGGATAGCTGGCTTGGCTTATGATAACAGAACGGTAAGGCGAGTCATTCTGCAAGATGCAGGCACAGGAGACGGTTGCCTGTAAGGCGACACTCTCGTGGTGCAGAATCAGGCTCATAACAATGTATTCTTGATGTATTTATGATGTGAAGTGAAGGTTTAAAAAGAATGGATTACACACTGTGATGTAACACAGGATGATTCATGTATGTGAGTATGCTGTTAGTTTTCTTTCTCTTTTTTAATTTTAACATCTGCATCAAAGCCCGGGGTTCTTCTCGCGCAGCGTCCCACAGTATTCAATTTAGTAAACTGTTTTAACATTTTACAATTATTCCCAAATATACCTATAGAATGTTACAATATCAAGATTTCACCGGAAATCATGAGACTTCCTGGATCTATAAAGTATTTTTATAAAAATATATTTATGTCTGTGAGTGCATCTGTCTCGGTGCCCAGCATAAATCTAAAGGAAAACTCCTTAAAAGCCAAACTTAGTAATTTAAGTCAAAAGAATGCAATACCCAGATTTCCAAAATGTGCCTAATTACTGTTCACAGGAAAATTAAAATGACAATTTTATCAGAAATGCTCTACGGATTTTGATTAAATCATTCGATTTATATATTTCCATGCCAACTGATACATACCTTTTATTTTCTCTGGGATTAGCCTTCAAGTCCTCTTCATTCTAATATGACTTTTGTCTAATTCGCAATATTAAGGCATAGACAGAGCATACAGAAAAAGTGCATATTTGGTTAAAGCACATAATTTACGCCAAACAATAGTCATGTTTGAGACTCGCGAGGTAAGTTGAACAAGCGAAAAAAATTTTACGCCCGCGGCGTCAGCGCCGAGGACCTAAATTTCAAGAGGATATTAAAAATCAAACCTCACCAATCATATACGTAATTTTATCCTTACCTTAGAAACAACGACTAGAATTGTGAATTACAAAAATATTAGACTGTTTTACAAACGATTTAGAATCGATTTTTTACTAGGTGTAAGGTGATACTGGAAGCTTTGAATAGTTGCCTTTCGGCAGGTGCGAAGGGATTATGAGAGAGTTTTGCCTTTAATTGCAACATCCAAAATCATATATAAGGAATTAGTAAAGGGTTTCTTGGCAGTACCGGCGATTGTTCTCAAATATCCAAATACTCCCTGGAAAAATATATGGAAGCTATTCGGCTATCGTTTTATACCATTGGACTGGAAAGTGACCTTGTATTGTAAACCAAATCATTCCCACGGAAGCTAAGAAACATAAACACAATATAGTGCCTGCGCCGTGGTGTAAACATTGTGGACACGTAGATACGCAACTCCATAGAATAACCAGCTGCGTAATGGTACGTGACATCTGGAAATGGACCAAGAAGCAGACGGGACACATAATTGGGATAACGTCTGAGAATTCTGTAACCTCAGTTTTGTTAGCTTGGAACTTCCAGAAGGGAGCAACAGAGCACCCACAGATATGGTTGACTTTTGGTTTCTGCCATTACTGCCTTAGTTTAGAGCAACCGACTTTATTAGAGTTTAAATCATGGCTAAAGGCTGAAAGATACAGCATGAGACGATACCCTAACATATGGAACCTCCTAAATAAGCATTTGGACTTTAATTTATGAGACTTACAAAGAGAGAAAAAAAATCAGAGCCCATCCTTCTTCCTTATTTCACCTGGCACATAAATAGACTTATTTCTTTTCTCCTTATCCTTAAAAATAAAAAATAAAAACAACATCGACTGAATCTCGTGCATTTATTCGGGTGACATTGGTCATTGACGTAAGTCAAATTTAAAACATCGTACATCAACAGTTAGACGCGATAAATAAATAAATAAATAAATAAATAAAAAAGCGAAGAATCGTAACTAGGTGATGCAAAAATAACAAATGGTAAACTGTATGTTGAAATGAGTGATTCAGGCGACACAAGTTTTATACCTGAAGAAATTCGAGAAGCAGCTCGAATTGCTAATCCTAGTTTGCTGTCACAACATTTATTTGCAATTTGTGATAAATAGTATTTACGTTTTAAGAAATGGTGCAGTTCCAAAAGTATTACGCATATTTGTTTCTTATTTTTTAGATAGCTAAAGAAAATTTGAACATCGGACTAAGTCATCTATACGAGGTAATCGATAATCAAAGAGATTATAATATAATGTCTACTATATTAGAGTAGACGCTCCTGAAAAATAATTGCTTTTGTGTTGTAAATTATAACTTTATTCTTCTGCTTGACCTATTTTGTTGACTCCGGTAGAAATAATTCGACTCGCTGCAATTATTATTCATGTATAACAGTAAAGGGCATATTTTTCAGTAACAAAGGTACCGCGGAATGATGTGCATTTTCTTATGGTGGCAGATAAAAATATTTTGTTGCGTTAAGTTACCGAATTATTCATTGTTAATGATCTGAATTTAGAAATACCTACTGCTCTCACGAGGAAAATCGCTATTTGTTTTCCTACCAGTCATGCAAAGAGAACGGAATTTCCACGCTCTTAAAATATGTCACTACTGTATTTTCCTATCCTCAATGTACCTCCAGGGAAATATGCAATAAAACCATGTCTGCAAACGTTTATGTAGATTAACATGTGGAAATAAAAATAACAGCTGTAAAAAATTAGTCAAGTGAATGTAACGCAACATACCTTTCAGCACTTCATACTGAACAGAACTCATAGGAATCCTTTATAGGATTAACTCTCTTTCTTCAAGCAATATCCAAGTGTTTAATAAGAGGTTATATATCGATAAAATGTTGATGTTCTTATATTACAGTTTTAATTTATTTGCGATGCAAGCAATACCGAAGAAAAAATCTTAAAGCACTACTTTTACAAATTCCCCTAACAAAAATGGATTCTCCTAAGTAGTTTATATTATTCGAGATAAACACTTCCAAATTTTATTTTAGTTAATTGATGGAAATTAACTAAAATAATAAGAGTTAAATGATGAAGCCTGCGACTCAAGTACTTACGGTAGTAAGTCGCCACAAATGGTGTATCTCGAATGCGAGAGCCCCTAGTGGTCTACCGGGGAAATATAGGAGTCAAATGGAGAATTTAATGTCAGGACGGCATGTTGGCCATGATAGCTCAACGGATTAGAGCGACTGGACGGAAACCAGGAGATCGATGGTTCAAATCCCGGCCATGACATTATAGTTTTCGTGCTGACTATCCATCAAAGACCTTAGCCTATATACGGCTAGTGTGAATAAATGATAAATTTCCATTAATTAACTAAAATAATAAGAGTTAAAAGATGAAGCCAAGGACTCAAGTACTTACGATAGTAAGTCGCCACAAACGGTGTATCTCGAATGCGAGAGCCTCTAGTGGTCTAGCGGAGAAATATACGAGTCAAACGGAGAATTTAATGTCAAGACGGCACGTTGGCTATGGTAGCTAAATGGGTTAGAGCGACTGGACGGAAACCAGGAGATCCGTGGTTCAAATACCGGCCAAGACATTGAATTTTTCATGTTGACTCTAACTTCCAAATGTTTCATCTTTAAAAAGCAGGTAGCTGTATTCCACCCTTTTTAAGATATCACCAGAAGCAAAAGCTCACCTCCCTGTGGATGGTTAGGTGTCTGCCTCACATTTGAATTAGGTGAGTTATCCAGGTAACGTTTTTTTCGGAGCATTCGCCTTACCTTGATAAGTAAAAGGGGGAAAAAAAAAAAGAACTTCAAGGCTTATGGACCTCACGTTTATACCTCACGAAGTATAATTTCAACAGCTTCTCCATCCTCGACGTAACCACTATGTTAAGGGACGTGAAACTAAGACCAAAAAGAAATGAGGGCTTAGCTTTTCAGAAACTACAAAGTACCTGAAAATTCAAACAAAAAATAAGGAACATTTTGGAAACAGTTCAAAGAGTACTGGAAAGTTTTTGGCGAGATGTACATTTATATATTATTAAGTACTTATCCTCACCAAGGCGACCCGGGTTCGATCCCAGCCGACCGCAAAGTGAGATTTATGATGGACAATGCGGCTCTGGGAAAATTTTCTCCGGGACCTACGGTTTCCCCGCCATCATTCCACCAATGCTCCACTATTATCTTTCCTTTCATCAACTTCACCCTCATTCCGTTCATCTACTTTCCCCAATCTCATTCCGGGAAGAATAAATGGCTGATCACCCATCCCTTGGATCTCTCTCCCTCCCTCTCCCTCTCCCCCCCTCTCTCTCTATTTCTCATCCATATTTGAGGCTTCCTCACTCGATGTCTAAACTGCCAAGAGGGGTACAGGATCGTAATTGAACAGGAGTGTGTCCTATTTCAAGAGGAAAACAAGAACTATCAATATCTAGTAGTTTGCCACTTAAGTAAAAGTGGTCAAAATTCATTGGTAAAAGCTATTCGCATAAAATCAAAACAATATCTTTTATATTTGACAATATATGGAGTTTATTTTTAATTGACATCCTACAAGGTTAGCTCATATCGGATGATGAAACGAGAGAAATTATTCTCAAATTAGCATCCATAGAGTTTAGTTACCTGACATTCATCTTTCAGGATTATCCTGATAAAGTCACCCAGACCCAGATTCGAACTCGGGGCCACTTTAACGTGAGGCAGACATAGTAGCATCTACGCCACCGAGGCGGGCATTTTTTGAGCTTGCCCTGGTACGAATGAAATTGAAAGCTAGTAACAAATGCTAGTTCTGTTTGTATATACCCTTCATTCGATACAAAAGAAATGCCCAACAATATCACTCTGCAAGTGAATCTCCAATAAACGCCAATGGGCATCATGCTAATTGAGTTTTGTCGAACAAACAATGTTTGCCGGGGCTGCGACCACATCAATGCGAGAGTGGAATGCATTATATCAATACGTCATTCACCGCTGGCCTACAATTACATGTGAAATTGGGAGTAACATATTCTCATACGTTATTCACAGGATTTTCTCTTTTAACTTGTAACAGTATCTTTGGGTTATGTTCGGAGGAATTATGAAGGGATTACGAATTTATAAAAATATATGTAGTTGTGTGATTGGCCGAAATAGTAATGGTATGACGTAATATGACGTAATGTGGTGACGTGTCATTGGATCGGCCAATCACAAAATTAAGAGAGAGAAGTAACGATAGTTACGATAAATCAATAATCTGGCTTCATGGTGGAAAAATGACGCGGAGAAGATAAAAGTTTTGAATAGTAGGAAATAAATCAATAATCTCGTTTTAAAAGAGAGAGAGATTTTTGGTTGTAATGGTGGAGTGTGATTAATACTGGTACTAGATCAGGAACATTTAAGTTATAATTTGAATCTGTATAAATATAACCAATTACAGAATTTGACTTCTTTATTCCTAACCACGACTTGAAACACAGATGTCTCATGACTCTTATTTAGAATAAGATGATACAATTGGTGACCAGAGAAAATAGATAGCCGCAAAAACTCACACGAGAAGAGAAAGAATTGTGCACCCAACATAGAAATCTCCTGTCCCAAATTGCACCCGAACGGCTGATGAAGAGGAAGATAAATTAACAACGAATAGACACAAATTCCAGTCCCAAACTTATACATTTTCGATTATTTTCAATAAACTAATAAAGCCTGTTACCTTCTCTACCTACCTAAGTACAGGAAGTATTCTACCCAAAAGTTCGATACCGAGAATACACAAGAAATGTACAAATTTTAAGTTCCGTGAATTCAAAAAATTATGGAAAGTAGGTTAAATACAAAATACTTTAAGTACAGGACCATCCAAGAATGGGACACCAAAATTAAAAAAAAAAATGCTCCTGCCCCAAACTACCCTAAACATCGACAATTGTTCGCTTTTATTCTCTCAAACGTTTACAACAATTTAGATCATATTTTAAAACATTTGCACGACAAATTAAATGTATATCTTGTTCCCCCCCCCCCTTCTTTTTAGAAGTAGTTTGTTTAGTCCTCCTTGTTCTGAACGACTTTTTATATAATTGGTAAATTCCAAGACACAGAAAAAATCTTACTTCACAGAAAATATGCATCACATTAGGGCACTCAATTTATGTCAAAATGATTTTAGCGTGAACTATTTCCAAGATCTTTTTTTAATTTATGTCCTCCAACGTCAAGTCATATCGGACGATGAATGAAATGGGTGAAATGATGCTCAAATGAACCCGAGGTCCATAGAGCTTAGTTACCCGACATTCGCCTTTAAGGATAAGGGAAAACCCCGGAAAAACCTTATCCAGGTAACTCACCTTTACCGAAATTCGAACTCGGGACCTCTTGAACCTGAGGCAGACACGCTACTATCTACGCTACCGAGGCGGGCATTTCCAAGATATTCTTGGTTATCAATTTGAATTTTCAACTGTTTACCTATAGCTTCTTCTCGTAGCCATGCAGAGAGTACTGGGTTACAAATGCAGAGATGAGAGCTATCTGCTTTTTAAACATTTGACTATCAGTTTAGTAGAGGCCTATCTTGGTAGCGTAAATGACAGCGTGTCTGCCTGACGTTCAAAAGATCCTGAGTTCAAATCTCCGTGAAGGTGAGCTATTCGGATAAGGCTTTTCCGAGGGGTTTCCTTATTCTGAAAGATAAATTTTTGGTAACTGTAAGCCCTATGGATATTTTTTTCGTGGTTTTCCCTTATTCTGAAAGATAAATTTTTGGTAACTGTAAGCCCTATGGATATTTTTTTCGTGGTTTTCCCTTATTCTGAAAGATGTGTTTGTAGCTGTAAGCTCTATGGATCGTTTTTTCGTGGTTTTCCCTTATTCTGAAATATGTCTTTGTAACTGTAAGCTCTATGGATCGTTTTTTCGTGGTTTTCCCTTATTCTGAAAGATGTTTTTGTAGCTGTAAGCTCTAGGGATCGTTTTTTCGTGGTTTTCCCTTATTCTGAAAGATTTTTTGGTAAATCTAAGCTCGATGGATCGTTTTTCCGTGGTTTTCCCTTATTCTGAAATATGTTTTTGTAACTGTAAGCTCTATGGATCGTTTTCTCGTGGTTTTCCCTTATTCTGAAAGATGATTTTGTAGCTGTAAGCTCTATGGATCGTTTTTTCGTGGTTTTCCCTTATTCTGAAAGATGAATGTTTGGTAACTGTAAGCTCTATAGATCTTTTTTTCGTGGTTTTCCCTTATTCTGAAAGATGAATTTTTGGTAACTGTGAGCTCTATGGATCGGTTTTTTCCGTGGTTTTCCCTTATTCTGAAAGATTAATTTTTGGTAACGGTGAGCTCTATGGATCGGTTTTTTCCGTGGTTTTCCCTTATTCTGAAAGATTAATTTTTCGTAACTGTAAGCTCTATGGATCGTAGCATGATTTCATCTATTTCGTTCATGTTCGATGTAACTTAACGTTGGTGGTCGTAAATTAAAAAAAAAAAAATAGTATTTTATGCGAGTAGCACGTAGAGAAATAAACAGTGAATCTCAGGTGAATAAAACATAGATATTTGTTTTACATATGTGTTAATCTGTTTCATTTTTGTAATTACGTACTTTATCCATGACCATGACAAGCAAAATAATAGTAATTTAGTAGTTCAAAATCTCATGCGCATATTGTCACATACACTTGATAAATTCACATACTAAATGCAGAAATACTCGTACCTTGTGCAGAAAATGTGAAGCAGGAAGGCAGTGATATAATAAGCGATTTGAGTACTGAAAGAAGAGGTCGCAGATGCTGTACGATAAGTGGTGCTGCGTGAACGTAATTCAAATTTAACTTTATGAAACATCATTTCCAGTCAAAATGAAATGCAACTCACCTACTGTCTCAGACAATAAGGCACGAGAAAATCAGCATTACATGCCCACCCACTCTGTATTCCATTTTTATACTGATCAGATGAGCGTTCATTATTGCAGTACCAGCCAGTAGGTTCATTCGACACTGAATACCAAACACACCTAATGCCAATGACAGTATAAGAGAAACTGTTTCAAATCGGAAACACCAACGCAAGTTAAGGAAATTCACCATTTCACACATTTCCTCCATGGTTATATTTGGCATTAACACCAACTATGGCCAAGATACTATATGTAGTTGATATTAATTACAGCACAAGCACTGAATTTAAACCATATTATCCTTTTGGATAGAGTCAACATGAAAAAGTCAATGCCATGACCGGGATTTGAACCACGGATCCCCTAGTTTCCGTGCAGTCACTCTAACCCATTGAGCTACCATGGTCAACGTGCCGTCCTGACATTAAATTCTCCATTTGACTCGTATATTTTCCCGATAGACCACTAGGGGCTCTCGCATCCGAGATACACCGTTTGTGGCGACTTACTATCGTGTTTCAAATCCCGGCCATGGCATTGAATTTTTCATGTTGACTCTATCCATCAGAAACCTTAGCCTATATACGGCTAGTGTGAAGAAATGATTAATCAATTAACTAAAATAATAAGAGTTAAATGATGAAGCCTGGGACTCAAGTACTTACCATAGTAAGTCGCCACAAACGGTGTATCTCGGATGCGAGAGCCCCTAGTTGTCTACCGGGAAAATATACGAGTCAAATGGAGAATTTAATGTCAGGACGGCACGCTGACCATGGTAGCTCAATGGTTTAGAGCGACTGGACGGAAACCAGGAGATCCGTGATTCTAATCCCAGCCATGGCATTGAATTTTTCATGTTGACTCTATCCATCAGAAACCTTAGCCTATATACGGCTAGTGTGAAGAAATGATTAATTTCCATCAATTAACTAACATATTATCTTTCTGGATAGCATGGCTTCAACGTGCACAGAATAGAGGACTGCGGTCTATCTATTCTGTGGGACGTTATTTCCCTACCAGGTTGCTCCACGAAGCATCGGGTCTTCCATACGTGGAGGATGAAATTAGGCGCCGGGCTTCAAAATTATACGCAAGTTTACCATCACACAGAAGCGCCCTTGTCAGACCATTGGGAAATTATGACCCCACTAGACGCCGATCTAGACTGCATCGGGTCCCCCGTATGGCATGCGGGCACCCTAGATAACCCAGGAGCTAACCCTATCAGCAGCTAAAGCTGAGCTCCACATAATTCTTCCAAGCTGTTTGGCATCTAAATTTCACCCCAACTAAAATTAAAACTAAAATTAAACAAAAACAAAAATCGGGTGCTAGTACTGCATCCTCCCCATCAACCCGAAGGTACTTCGGTAACGTTTAAATTAACTCCCAATCAAAAACCTACATCACCTTCATCCGACAAACTCAATTCTAATCCTACCTGCGGTAAAATCCTTAAAGGGTGGGCACGCAGCAAAAACCTTCCGGCTGTATACAGCCAGCCAGCACGAACGAGCGAGCGATATTATCTTTTACTTCGTAAACGCCATTGTGATACACATGGATAGTCTGTGGAATTGTGTTAATGCTTGTGTTGGAGTTCCATGCTTCGTGAATCATATTTATAAACTGTAAACACGCACCAGATTTATGCTGGGAAAGTATTTGACCCCAAAGAGTTGTTTTCAAAAGATTTTTTTTTTTTTTTTTTTTTTTTTTTTTTTTTTTTTTTGCAAACCAGTTTACGAAAAATTTTGTCCATGAGCAGTTCTTGTGCCAGCATAGCAGGAGGTGAACAGTTAAATCACTTCTGGAGTAAATCATTTACGGTGCTAAATATAGCAAAATAATATTTATTTTTTACTTGAAAACTAATAATTTCCACTGTAAAGTTGGCAGTTGGCAGTTTATGTGGTTCTCCCAATTTCAGTTCTTGGGCATTACCATTAAAACTATTTCCCTTATTGCACGACAGATTTGAGTTTGATGCATGTAGCATAAAGCTTTTGCAACTCCTTTCTACCCTCAAAATGCTTATTTTGCTATTGGTTTCTACCCTACAATTTGCTGCTCATTGGTTTTCCGCAACCAGTATATCTAGTATACATTATAGCATTCATAGAAACTACCTCTTGTCTACGTAACTTGTTTTTCACAATATATATATAACGATGCGGTTAAAATTTCTTTCAGGTATAAATACAACACATCAAGAGCTACGGGGCATTAGCGTTCTCTTGTTCTTCCACGTGTTGATCCACATTTTTGCAACAGTGGCTGCGCAATGCTTCGCTCTTTATTTCTCATTATTTGTCCCTTCATTCTGTTTTCCGCTCACAGTTACTTTGTTTTGTACTACATAACAAATGACTAACGAACACTCCTATAGTTCTGTATACAGGGGGCGCATTCAGCCTGGAAACAATGGAATGGCTGTTTCTTCTGATGAACCGGGTACATTGCATTCACATAACAAAAGTACCAATAGGGTTGCACGTAACACATTTCCTTTATCACTTATAGGTGATTCTCACTTTCAAACAAAACCCCAAATTAAATTCAAAGCTGTAAGCAAAAACATGTGAAAAGTAAAATATCAGACTTTGTATTCCTTAGCCACACCCTAGGAATAATTTCCAAATAATGACACAAGCTTAACATTCCCAATTACGTGCCCATGCTCTTGCTAAACTTTGTTTCAAATAGCATTGCCCAGCTGACATGTATCTCTCCGCGTTCCATTGTCTTCCCCTTTCTCTTAATTGGCTGATGCTTTCGGCGCCGTAAGCCTTGCTTTCACACGATGTGGAAACCTGCAGTAAATGTCATAATAACTGTCAAGAAGATAGATAAAATCATGTAAATAAAGATATAAAGGCATACAAAAAAGTTTATAGTGAAACTCAACTCACACGTTGAATGGTAATGTATGACAAATCCAGTTCAAAGCAAGGTCAGCGATAAAAATTATATCACGACTACCGATAAACGTACGTGCTAACACCAGCCATCCCGAGAGGCAGGTTTGAAGCAAAGGATCCTCTTCTTCACCCCGTAGGGGAGGGGATCAGTCCCCTTCAGCTGCCGTGGTGCGGACGCTGCGGAACCCTAGCACTCGTGGAATCTCTGACGTTACTAGAGGAACCTCGAGCCGAACATTCGAGCCCCTCCCTCATTGGGAGTTGTTCGGATTGGGTTGGACTCAAGGGGGCAGTGGTTCCCGATACCCGTGGGTGATCGGGTTCGTCTCCGGACGGGGTTGAGGGAAGCCATTAATATTCCCGCGTACTAGCCTGCATAACTAGTAGAAGGTGTGCTAGATCACCAGGCGCCCCCACCGAGGTCATATCCGTAGCCTTCCCATTTTGGAGTTGGCGCGCGTAAGTGGCGTATCCACTTCCATCCCTTCTTGAGTCCACACGACCAGATGGGGGGAGGCTTATTAGTCTCTAGGTCTTGCCCCATTGAAAGCCCCATTGAAAGCCCCACTGAGGCGCCGGGCGCCCCTTTTGGGATAGCTCGGTAACTCCCTGGTCGAAGGACGCCCGGGTCCTTGGTCCTACGGGTCCAGGACTAATGGGAGTAGAACCTCTGGCATTACATCCTCTTCTTCATTTCGTGTTAAGAATTAATACGCTTTCCAGATAAATTAACTCTGTTACGTAATATATTTAATTCACACGGTTATGAAAATATAAATCTGACAATTCTCTTCGAACATATACCAACATAAATAACGAACTCTATTTTACCGTACAGCAGCAACCAATGAGATATGATTAGTTCACCTGAGCATTGCTTAGTTGATTACTATCAGATAATAAAATAATATAAAATCAGAATGACGATAATGACACCGTTTGACTACTACTATGTTATTACCACTATGCAATGATGATGATGATGATGATGATGATGATGATAATTTAGTATCAGTTATCAAAATGTAAATACATGATAATAATAGTCCCTTTTTGATAATGGGATGCAGTTCCAAAGGGTAAGCTATGAAATTCGACAGTTGTACCACTATAACACCGGTCAATGACGCAATACTTTTAGACAACTCTACTTCAGAAGACACTAATCTCTGTTTCATATAACCTTGCCCCGCTGACATGTATCACTCCGCATGCAACTACCTTCCCCCTCACCCTAACTGGCTAATGCTTTCGCGCCATATGCCATAGGCGGTGCCTTCCCGTCACATTTAAAACTTCAGTAAACGTCATAATAATTGCCAGGAAGATAGATAAAATCATACATATGAAGGCATGCAAAAATAATGAAGTTTATAATGAAACTGAGCAAGTTGAAACTGAATGAATGAGCAATGAAACTGAAACAAGTTTATAATGAAAGGCCTTCGGCCTTTTCCACGGGATTTTTTAAAACCAGCACACATACCTTGCAAAAATGCTCGTCTTTCAGTCTTAAAATTCGTGTCACGCCATAATAGTCGTGTGTCCTTCATTTACTCAAGTCTCGTCAAGGTAGTATATTTTGCGATTTGTATCTCGGTACAGTCTGATTGTCCTCAAGTAACGTCTTCGACACACAGCAATATCGCCCCTGGAGTGGTAAGTTTTCCTGTTGTCTCAATTTCATGTCGCGATATTCCTACGCATCTAACACTCACACCTGTAAGTTCGGAGCACAGCTGTTCGACTTCTCTCACTGACAAAGACAGATTCTTCTCTGTGGGTGCATTAAACACATGTACCACAATTCTTTTTTCGCCACTTTATAAAGGTTTTCCCTTGCGATACTTCAACGAAAAACTGGCGGTAGACTCTGCCATTATACACATAACAAGTACACGCGCAATAAACGATCAATAAAATAATTATATCTCGCACTCGACAACACACCTTCGAATGGCGATATATGACTAATCCAGTTCAAAACAAGGTCAGTGATAAAAGTCATATAAACAAATATGCCATCACTACCGCTAAATCACGTGCTATTGTGCCATGTGCTTGAGAGCAAAGGAACCTCCTCTTTACTTAACATGCACTTCAGATAAATCAACTCTGTTGCGTAATATATTTCATTCAAACAGTTACGAAAATATAAATTTGAAATTCTCTTCTAACATAAGGATATATCACCATGTTGAATAACGAACTAATTTTTACCGCACAACAGTATATACTACAATAGCAGCCAATGAGAGGTGATAAGGTCATGTGACCGTTAAGAGGTACAGGGCAAGCTTATGTGAAACAAGGATTAGAGTCGTATTACACTGGGCTAGCTTAACTTTATTTACACCAATCGCAACAGAATTCATTAAAGAAGGTTATTTCTTAGCTTCGTTTTTCTTACAGACAAATACAATATCGCTAATTCGTTCATTTGTTGCTTCTGGGAAATCTTTTGGGAGCTTGTAGGCTGAACAGAGCTGTGTGCTTTGTGAATGTTGAAATCTTGGAAAAGTAGAATCGAAATGGGATCTCAAGTAGTGTTATATGCAGTTGGGTTGTGTCACAGTTGTGATGCTGTGTCAGTCATCCTATTCCTCGCAGATACGAAAGAAAGGCAGGAATACAGATCAGGATGCAGAGTCGGAAAGGGTTTTGTTAAAGGTTCCAACTGTGAAAAGGAAATTGTTGTTATTGTTGTTGGTGGTGGTGGCGGTGGTTGTGATAATAATTGCACAATAGAACCTTACGAGATGTCTCTTCCTCTTAGTAATGGTTTGCATTAATTAACATTACAGAGCAGAAGCAGATCTATCTCAAAGCGTCATCGTATGCGACATGTCCTAAGTCTAAATGCGGCATCCCTTTGTACCCGCGACAGTGGAGCAGATAAATGTCCTTTCTTAACCCTCCCGATAGAAACTCCGCAACCCCAAGGGTAATTCGTGATAAATCCCCAGGTTCCGGTACAACACAGAGCTGCTGTAATTGGGAGACTTGGGTTAATGCCTCTACACAAATTAATGCCTTCCTTTACCGCTGAAGTGGTTACCCCAGGCACAATTACTTTTTAAAAGCACGCCCAGCGTCTCCTTGAGCGAATTAAACGCCATGGCAAGATCGTAGACCGATAAAAATGGACTCTTGTTACCTGTTCTACAGAACGTCTTTGTTGCCATTTCGCAGGAACTAAAGAAAGGGCTCGGGTGTTAAAAGCTCGTCACTTTTAAACGACTGAAGAAGCTTGTTACTACAAATTTTTACTTTCTCTAACATCTATCTACTGGAGGATAGGCTAGTGCAGCTTAGGATATACGGAGGGGATTCGGCACCTCGACCAGAGGTCGTTTGCACCTATACCCCAAGTGGGGGACCTCCGGAAGGAAGGATGATGCGAAAGGAGATACAGGGCAGCGACCCTGAGGAGCCACAACAGAGCACAGGGCAAGTCCCTATCATTTTACCAAACTCCCCAGCAGTCTAGTACAACCGGCATCCCACCTGCCGTTTTCTTGAAACAGCCCACTAAGCCGGAGACCGGAGAAAGTCCTTCCGGAGGAAAATTTGTTTAACAAGAGTATATCCTGTCACGCAGCGCCCAGACTCCCAAAGACACTTCAACCCTGAAAGAGACTTTCAGATGAGAGATGATAATGGAAGTGAAGTGGAGAGATTATAGCCGTTGCGTAGTTTATAACTTAACTAGTCCGAATTTGCGTGTCGTAGCTTCGAAGTTTTGATAGGTATAATTTTATGCAGCATTAAATATTACATGATTTTGTGATTAGGCAGCGCAGGAACCACTGGTGTGCGAACCTCAAAAGTTATTGGTACGCACCAGCCACGAAAACAAAAACATTACTCCTTGTTCTTTATAAGTGACCCAAGCCTCGCTTTCAGGTAATGGGGCAAAGGGGAGTTATTTGTGAAAAAGTCGACTAATAACTCGGACAGTTGCAAGGTTCATCTTCAGTGTAAAGCTACACATTCCGTCCTAACACGGAGTATTTTGCGCGTACTTAGGTAGCAAATCCAAGCAACATGGATCACTATACGAACGCCGAAATGACGGATATGGTTTTGATGGATGGAAGAGCTGAAGGGAGTTCAACGAACACACGATTAATTTAGTTTCATTAAAAATATGAATTGTAAAAATAGTTACATCAATGATAATATTTATTTGTTTAACTTCAGAGCATTTTGTTATGATCTTAATTGTACAATATTTTCAACCACTTATTGTAAATATCAACAGCTTCCTTTGCAGTTACAAATACTTTATTTAGTATCATCGCACAAATGAAATAAAATGCTCGTTCATTGTTTAAGCCATTTAGTTCTGGTTAATTTATGTACCATTTTTTAATGTTGTTTTCTGTTCGTTTATCATTAACGCTTGCATCCTCAACCTCACTAACGTTAACTTCTCTCTAAAAGATATACGTTGCATATGTCCACCAGCTTACTTTCCTTCATGGACTGCGATAACGGAATTTTGGAACACGTTAAATATTCATAAGCAATAATTAAGCAACAGCTTCTTTACTGCGCTTTCATAAGCCAAAGATATTCTTAATAGTAGCAAGCTACTGCGGAGTATGCCGGTATGTTAACAAACAGCCACAGCACGCGGCACGGCGTGTGACCTATACCTGCGAACTCCGACAGCGTGAGGCACGCGTCGTTGTTCCTGTCACTACCTAATCCACACTCATTCTGGAGCAGTATTTAAGCGGCTCTATTGGCGGTAAAAACTATCTATATGTGTCACAAAGAAGCAGAGCAACTACTTCTATATGTCCGGGTTGTTTTTTTTTTTTTTTTTTTTTTTTTTTTTTTTTTTTTGTATTTACGTCCTCCAACGTTA
>CM060956.1:70677548-70828794 GCA_030765055.1 Mantis religiosa
TGTTACGAAAATGTTCTTTCTTTCTGGTTTCCAAACTACGTTTCGTCTTTTCAATATAAACCTGATCACAATCTAAGCAATTAAATTGATAAGTACCAGATTTTTTTATTATTATTTAACCATGAAATAAATCCCGAAGTTGAATTATTAAAACAATTAAATTGTCCCATAGATTTAATAGTTTGGGAAAAATATTTATTTTAAAAATAAAAATCGCGTAATGAATTTTGGCATAGCAGCAATTGATTCTGATTTTAGGTTTGTTTCGTCTTCCTATGTTGGTAATACGTAAATACGTAAATGAATGGCATCCTTGTCAACGCACTGTGTTGACTGAAGATGTGGGCAAATGCCCATGAAATTAATTTCGCAAATACTTAATAGAAGTATTGTCATCGGCTTCTTAAGTTAAGTGGAGAATATTTACTAAATATTTTTATTTGTGTAGTGTTGTTACTCCACTGTAAATAGCTTCATTTTCTGTGTAATTGTACAAACTATTTTACAAAGGCTAATTCCTGTTTTCATTTCATGTTAAACGAAGTAGACCTTCTTTTAAGATAGAAGGTAGTATGAAAAATAATAGGCTTTTAACTGATAATCAAATCTCTTAAGGACTGGTTGTTCTTTGATGCCTTTGAAATTTCACTCTTTTCGTAAGGCTAAGAGATACATTTCCATTTGTGAAAAGAATAAGTATAGATAATGGCCAAGGAATGAATCACTCCACAAAGAAATAAATACATAAAATTCAATTGACAGAAATTATCTATATTAATCAGATCTACTATTTGGTTACGATCTTTTACGGTTTACCAGCTAAGCAAAAGTCACCCGGAACGAACGACACGGTACAACCTTAGAAAACTCCCATTACTCATTTTTTCTGTCATTGAAATAACATAAGCATGTGCTTTTTTTTAATGAAAATAAAGATTTTCGAGAAAATAATTTTTTTCGAATAATGTTCCATATAAATAATAGTAAACCGAGCGGGACGGCTCAGGCAGTTTCGTCTGTGGTCCGCAATCGGGAGGTGCGGGTTCGATTCCCATGGCCGACCTACCTGACATGCTTTTTTTCGGAGGCTTTCCAGGGTCACTTGGCGAATGCTGGGTAGATTAATCACATTCCCCGAAATTCCAGTTCAGCTTCATTATGATTTTCTAACCTGGTGTTTGTTCTCTTTCGGGGTAAAAGTGTCGACGGATTTTTTTTTTTCCTTTTTTTTTTTTTTCCAATTTACGTCCTCCAACGTTAAGTCATATCGGACGGTGAATGAAATTGGTGAAATTATGCTCAAATGAGTACGAGGTCCATGGAGCTCAGAGTTACCCGACATTCGTCTTGCAAGATAAGGGAAAACCCCGGAAAAACCTTATCCAGGTAACTCAACCTGACCGAGATTCGAAATCGGGACCTCTTGAACGTGAGGCAGACATGCTACCATTTACGCTACCGAGGCGGGCGTCGACGGATGTCTCGGCGCTGTCGTGACTCCTTGGGACGGCACTCCTGTCTCCTCTCGCCTCATCCTTCCTCCCGGCGATGTCCCGCTTTGGGTTTAGGCGCAATAAACCACAGGTTACGGTATCAAATCCCCTCCGTAGCATTCTAAATCCTAAGAATATTCTGAGATGAGACTTCCTTGAAAATCTTGGAGTCTCATCCATGGAAGATGCCGAGCTTAAATACCAAGTTCTGTGGTATTTAACGGACTATAACAGACTTTTCTTTCTGGCTGTTCACGGACACAAGGTCATGGCTACTGTGATTTCGGACTCCAAGGGAGTGCTTCTCGTTGATGTTTTATGGTGCGCCATACAAAATAAGCGTCGTGTGTTGTTTTCTCACGACAACGTACATCCACACACGTCCACAAGTACCCGGGCACTCTTGATTGGTTTAGATGGGAAGTGTTTGACCATCCACCATACAGCCCGGATTTGCTGCCGAGGGATTACCACCTCTTCCCAGCGATGAAAAAAGAGCTCGGTGAACAACGCTTTTAATACTGACCCCGAACTGCATGCCGTTGGAACCAGTGGTTGAAATCGCAAGCGGCAGATTTCTACAGAGAGGGTATTGGAAAACTTGTGCCACGGTATGATAAATGTCTCAATCTGAATGGCGATTATGTACAAAATAGCTTAGGAGTGTACCTTTCAAATGTTTATAGTAAACTTTTGAGTTTTTCAATTTGTGAGTTGCTTATTTCAAAACGTCTGTTACTTTCTGGACAGCCCTCGTATTATAATCTCATCGACTATCGATTAACTCGTAGATGGCTTAGTCCGATGTTCAATTTTTCCTTGGTTATTTGAAAAACAAGAAACAAATATACAACATCTACGACGTACAGAAATATATTTTATTTGTAAATTCATAATGCAAGTCGATTTTTTTCCTTAGGTAACGATAAAATTACGTATGGGACTAGCGAGAAAACAAGTCACCACAAGAACAGTTCAAATATTTAAAAGTGCAAATAAATAACTAAGAATATCCGAAATATTTAAGTTACAGAGAAAATGCACAGAAAATCTAGATCTTCATATAAATTATTCATTTTTTGAGTTAACCATTTCCAAGATATTCCAAGGTATTGCTTTCCATTTTAAAAGGCTTATAGTCTTCTCATATGGGAAGTAGTCATTACTCTTTTGATCTCAATTAACAGAAGTATAAGGAAGAATAAGTGTTTTTGACAATCATTTGTGCAAAGTTGTGTAACGGGATTTTATTTTCGATCTTCTTCTTCCAATATGAATCACGCCAACTTCTTTGTAATATCCAAGTCAAGTTTTAATCTAATAAGAGTCATGAGATCTTTCTAAGGTGTGGACGCGGATTTTTGGTGAAAATAAAATTTAGATGAGTCCAATTTTGTTATATATTATTTAATTATATAATATAAACTACGATTCACTCTTTTATATTATAAATATTGAATAACACTTTTCGAATCTTATTAATTTTTCTTTACAATTATAATGATCGTAACATCTTAAGTCAACTTCCTCGTTCTCCAGCAAGACACAAGATTCTAACACTTTTTGAGATTATTGATTTTCTTGTCTCCATAGTAATTCCCACTTTATTTTGTGATTGGCCGATTCACTGACACGTCATCACACCACGTGATACCACGTCACACCACTAATACTTCGGCCAATCACACAACTACATACATTTTTATATATTTATTATTCCTTCGAACATTACTAAACAATACTGTTACAAATGCCCTTCTTCGAAATATATGGAAAATAACCAAATAAAGGAATTAACAATCTGTTTCCATATATTTCGAAGAACAGCCCCAATTAACAATTTCGTTTACAACAATGAACTGTAACATAAATATAACATACATAAAACACAACAATAAATGAACATTAATTAAAATACAACAATATATTGACATTTAACTATAATATACATGTTTTATTATTTAACTATTTTAACAATAAGTACTCCGTTGATTACAAATCTCTTGTATCCACACTTGCTTCTAGAAATGCTTGTCTTATAGCTATGGGTAAAGGTCGGCTTTTATGTGTATAGGGAGCAGTATCATTCACTTTAAATGTGTGTGTGTATATGTTACACAGTCCAGGTTTTGAACTAAAGGCTTTTCTATTCTTTAATATACACAATTTCAACTGTTCTTTTCTCGCTTGGTCTAAATTGTATGTGTTTTCTAACTTTACTTGTAATATTCTCTGGAATTCTATTTCTCCCTCCACTTGGCTTCCGCCGTTCTTATCTTGTATTGTATATAATTGGCAACAATGCTTTTCAAGGTCAGTTACATTATTTTGCAATCCATCAATAATTAAACTCTTCCCACAATTTTCATTTTCCTCGTATTCAATATTACCATTTTCTTGCAAAAGTATATCTTCTACAAAAAACCTTTCATTATTTATATTATCCCTGTTCTCCTCTTTTCTTCCATCTTCTTCCAATAATTTTATTACTAATAAATCATTTTCTGTCTTAACCTTCATTTCATGCATTTCGAAATTCAATACACTTTGCCATTCATATAATAAATCATTACCCACAATTACATCTCTTGCCAAATGTGGAATTACCAACGTAATGAAATTGAAATTCCATTCACCTATTCGGCCCTTAATTAATACTTTCATTGTTGGTTAGGTTGGCGCTATCGTTTATATTCGCATCATTCTCTGTGCTTTGTGTATTTTCGACTATTTCATTTTGATTACTTCTTTCAAATCTCACACCCTTAAAATCTCTTTGATTTGCACTAAATAAACTAGTACCTCTACCCCTATTAAAGTTACTTATTCGCTGATTATTTCCTCGATAAAATCTTACATGGTTTATTTGATCATTTCTTCCAATTCTCGTCGACTGATTGTTATGATAATTCCTTTGCACATTATTTTGAACTCCACTTCCTGTTCCGGGAATTACAGATTCATAAGTTCGTCTAGGATCATAACCTCTTCCTTCAAATCTTTGATTTCTCACGGGTGCCCCGCCCCAATTTAAACTCGTCCTATTATTCCTATTATTTGTAGGTTGTGACTCCTGTTGATTTCTTCCTCGCTCAATATGGACGTTATTATAGTTACCATCACAGGATGTAGTATCATTAATGAGGTTATGTGCTTCAAATTCGGATAATAATTCAATCATATCAGAGAAATCGATAGGCTTAGCCACAATTAAATGATTTCTGATATGTGGTGGATAATGACGTATTAGCATGTTGACAATTTCTGTCTCAGAAATTTCGGGATTGATCAACTTACTTTTGTTTGCTAATTTTAAGAAATATTCAGTCATAGAAATCCCTTTTTTAAACTCAAACCTACCCGTTGCTAACTCAACTTTTATTCTTCTTTGTCTCTCAGGTCCCCAAAATCTATTTATAAACAGATTTCTGAAAGTACTGTATGTTTCATGTGAAGCCAAAGTTAACCTTAACCACTCAAGAGCATTTTTCTTCAAACAGCGTTTTACTATTACCATCCGAAATTCATTGGGAATTCTCTTAATACGGAAATATTCTTCCAATTCCCTAAGAAATACTTTTGGATTATCACCTGATTCCTCATCAAAACTTGGTGGACTAATATCATTTAGTGAATAATGTACACATTCATTTTGACCTAGACTGTGGAGTTGTGTGTGTGAGGACATGTTCTGTGTGTTTCTGTGATAATTAATATCATTATCTGGACTCACAAAATCACTGCATTCACTTACTACATCACTAGACTTCTGATGATTGCTTAATTCACCTGGTAAGTCACAATCGTTTATATTTGTAATTCTAGACATTTCTTTCCCGTTATTTACTTTTCTAGCCTGTAATGCAATTACAACTTGTGTCAGTTTTCCTAAGTTATCCTTTTCTTTTTCAAAATGTTCTTTTACCTCTTTAATTTGCAAAATTACTTCTTCTTTTGCTTTACTTATCTCATCAATTTGTAACTTTATTTCCTCTTGGTGTATCTTACTTTCATCATGTTGTAATTGCATTTCAGAACAAATTACATTGATTCTTTGTTCTACTTTATCTCCTAATTCTTCTCTTTGTTTTTGTGTTATTTCTGCCTGTTGTATCCTAAATGTTTCTAACTCTTTGTTTAATTCCATTCTTATTTCTTGTTTCACAATGTCCTGACCTAACCTAGTTTCCTGAATTATCTCTCTCAACTCATTGACTTCCTTTCTATTCTCATCCTTATTAATCTCTATGATCTGCATAAGCCTTTCCATATTATCCCTACACTCTTTTCTCCCTTCTCTAATCTCCTGTGAAATTTCAGATTTTAATTCCTGTTTTAACTTCTGTAATAAATTAATTTCTAAGTTACTCACATTTTGTGCTAGTTCCTGTCTTACTCCTACATCTAAATCATTCATTTTCTTAGTTAAATCATTTACATTTTGTTCTATTTTAGAATCTAAATTACTCATTTCTGATTTTACATCTTTCATTCTAGAATCTAAATTACTCATTTCTGATTTTAAATCATTTGCATTTTGTTCTATTTTAGAATCTAAATTACTCATTTCTGATTTTAAATCATTTGCATTTTGTTCTATTTTAGAATCTAAATTACTCATTTCTGATTTTAAATCATTTGCATTTTGTTCTATTTTAGAATCTAAATTACTCATTTCTGATTTTAAATCATTTGCATTTTGTTCTATTTTAGAATCTAAATTACTTAACATTCTTGTTATTCTTTCCAACATTGACTCATTATCTATGCTTAATCTTGCATCCTCCCTATTCATTCCTACACTATCAGTAACTTCTCCTTCCACTATTATTTCTTTTCTACTCGCCATCTTTTTAACTATTTTCTGATTTCTTAACAACATAAATCTACTACTACTATTATTATTATTATTATTATTTTTTTTTTTTTTTTTTTAAATTTCACTCACTTAAACCAGTTCTCGTTTTCTTCTTTCTTCTCTCTTCTTTCTTCTTTCCTTTTAAATTCCCACGGAGCTGCACGATGCACGATCTCCTCTTCTTTATCCTATTCGAGCCCCACACGTTGCTGCGCCATTTGTAACGGGAATGTTTTCTTTCTCCTCTATGGCGGTCGGTATAATACTTTCTTTCACTCCAGAATCATGATTTTCCATCGCTCTTTCTATGCTAGTCGCCATGTTTCTCCCATAAGACAGCACTAACGACGCAGTTACTCGAATATAGTTAATTTAATCAAATTTTTTTTTTCTTCTATCAAAAGTAATACTGGCTAGCGCCAAATGATAGATTCACAGATTAAGACAAAATGATATATAATTTTCTTGGAGATTTTATAATCACCGTAACGTCTTTCCTCGTTCTCCAGCAAGACACAAGATTCTAACACTTTTTGAGATTATTGATTTTCTTGTCTCCATAGTAATTCCCACTTTATTTTGTGATTGGCCGATTCACTGACACGTCATCACACCACGTGATACCACGTCACACCACTAATACTTCGGCCAATCACACAACTACATACATTTTTATATATTTATTATTCCTTCGAACATTACTAAACAATACTGTTACAGTTGGGTATATTTCTTTAACGATTTACTCTCTCTCTTTCCAGGCCTTAGAAGTTTAGGTCAATTACCTGTCAAGGAGCAAGCAAACTTTGGACCATGTACCAAGGATGGGTGATCAGCCTAATTCAAGATTAGATTTATTGTGTATATTCCAAAATTTTACAATTTACAACTTTTGGCTACATTTATTTGTCTTTACCTTGTTGCTACCTTGGCTTACATGACACCCTGGTCTTCTGCTCTGCCAGGTAGCTCTTAACCACCATGCCGCCTTGTTACTTAATCAGTCGCATTCTGTATGGTAGGCCAGTGAAGCAGAGTACGACATACTTGAAGGGGATGTTAGGGATATTTGCAAATCAAATACCCAATTGAACATTCGCTTAAGGACCCAGAAAAACTGTGTAAAAAGGCTCCTGTCAGGTTGAACGGCTCCGAGATTTCAAAGTGGGCACTGTGCAAGAACGCACAGTTGCACATGTACTATGTCCACACACACCGTTGCTGGACAAACTTCATAATTTAACTTTACTGTTAGAGCTACATACTATACACAACATATGTTCAAAATAATTGTACTTATTCGTGGAACTGCTAAACTGGGCTTTCAGCAAAACAGAACTACACTTCGACATTGCTATCATTAATTATCCTTATCATTATGGAGGAAAAGAAAATATTAACCATACTTTAAAATGAGATGGCCCGTAAGTTCTGGCTTTTTTTAAGAGAAAGTTTTGTGTGCCCATAATTTTTTTAATGCGATAAATATTCGATAGAAAATTGGGTGCTATATAAAATTATGGCTTTAGTACTTGTATACTTCTGTATTGTTTTCAAGCTAATAAAAAGGAATGTCCAGTCAAAGATTCTGTAGCTTCGGCACATCGATTAAATGCAAAAAGCAGTTGTCGAAAATGTCCCTTGTTGTCAATCTAACAATATTTTATTCAGCTGGAAAGAACAAACCCTGCAACATAATAAAAAATAAACAATAATAAATTAAGAAGCACACAATTCTCTATCGAATAAAGTGGTCCTTCTTGGGCTTCCTGAGAATGAAGTAAAGCCGGTAGATTTACAGCACGTAAAAGAGGCATATGAACAAAATGAAGCAGTCGCTCAGGTCCAATATAGAATGGCACGCTGAAAATCACAGCAGTTAAAGAGCACCCATAAACTATTAAATAACATAAAAACACTGCTAAAATAGTTTATTTTGCACCCAAAACATCCACTTAAAAACGCTAGCATTTATGTACCAACTCATTGTTAATATGGTAAGCAAGGAAAACTGTACATTTGTGGGCTGGTGTCACATGAGATATTTTGGTTTTCCATCACATATATCGCCTTTAGTCTTGTCACACTCTATATCGAGGGAGTATCATGGCACACAACGGATGTAAGAAGCCGCGGGGTGCAAATGATAACGCTCGACCCCCCGTCCAGCTCCCTGCGATAAATCCTTTGGAGACGAGCTTGATCGGTTACCAGCCTTGTGTTTGCCTTCGCTAACCATGCTCACAAATCGCGTTTGGAAGTGTGTGTTTTGCTTCCGAAATGGATGCAATTAAAACTTAACCTCTGCACCACACAATTAGTCATTAGAGTTGAGCTGCCCCTCCCTCGGTGTGCTGACGTCATTACAGGGAGTGAAAGAGAGAAAGGAAGTGCTGCGGCCGCGGAGCGGGTCTCTCTCTCCCTCTCTCTGATGAATTACAGACATTATCACGTTCTTTCCTCTAGAAAGGGTGTGATTAAGCTCCTTGAAATTCACTACACCGTATAGTTAAGGGAGGTGCTGATAAAAATAGGCAGGGTAAAGCCATCATCCAAAGCAATTTCAAATTCATAATGGACATTAAACTTAATATATTTCGAACGCGCGCGCACACATACACACATGTAAGGAGTAAAAATGTCATGATCTTAGAACGTAACTTTATTTACAAAAACAAAGTAAAAACTACATTTAATTGAATCCCCATTTTATTTAGTCACAATAAGATAATGAATTGCCACTTGAAAATAGTATAAATATTTGAATGAAACTAATAGAAAACTCAGACCACAAAAACTTTTATTCGTCACCAAAAGAAGGGGAAAAAGCATCTTTACGCGATACTTTTATTACTGAAAAGTAGGTCTTTTACTGTTAGACATGAATAATCTCTGCAAAAAGTCGAATTATCTCTACCAGAGTCAATATAGCAGGTCAAGCAGAGGAATAAAGTTAAAATTTGCGAGGGAAAAAAAAAAAACATTCTTCAGGAACGTCTACTCTAATCCTTGTTTCACATAAGCTTGCTCCGTATCTCTTAACGATCACGTGACCTTATTACCTCTCATTGTCTGCTATTGTAGTATAGACTGTCGTGCAATAAAAATTAGTTCGTTATTTAACATGGTGATATATCTTTATATGTTGGAAGAGAATTGTCAAATTTGTATTTTCGTAACTGTTTTAATTAAATATATTACGCAACAGAGTTGATTTATCTGAAATGAATATTAATTCTTAAACGAAGTAAAGAGGAGGTTCCTTTGCTTTCAACCCCGCCTTTTAGATGACGCGATAGCACGTGATTTAGCGGTAGTAGCGACATATTTGTTTATGTGACTTTTATCACTGACCTTGTTTAGAACTGGATTAGTCATATATCGCCATTCGAAGGTGTGCTGTGCCGAGTACGAGATCTAAATTATTTTATTGATCGTTTGTTGTGCATGTACTTATTATATGTATAATGGCAGAGCCTACCGGCAGTTTTTCACTGAAGCATCGCAAGGGTAAACCTTTACAAAGTGGCAAAAAAGAATTGTGGTGCATGTATTTAATGTACTCACAGAGAAGAATCCGTCTTTGTCAGTGAGAGAAGTAGAACAGCTGTGCTCTGAACTTACAGGTGTGAGTGTTAGATACGTAGGAACATCGCGACGCGAGATTAAGACAACAGGAAAACTTACCACTCCAAGCAAAAGCAGGGATAAACAAAAGCGCGTGCCCGGAGAATGCGATGATTTCGTGCTGTGCGTCGTCATGTGCACAGTTTTTTCTTTAGAATCGAACTCCCTAACATAAATAAAAATTTTTCTGCTGTAAATGAGGATGCAGATTTACAAATTTCAGCAGATCTAGTCTGTACAGATTGCTTATAAGCTGGGTTTGTGAGTGAAAAAAGGGGCAAGAAAAACTTGTTAAGAGACAGTGGCGATATTGCTGTGTGGTGAAGACGTTATTTAAAGACAATCAGACTGTACCGGGATACAAATCGCAAAATATACTACCTTGACGACACTTGGGTGAATGAAGGACACACGAAAAGTAAAATATGGCGTGGGACGACTTTTAAGACTGAAAGACAAGTATTTTTGCAAGGTATTTGTGCTGGTTTAAAAAATCCCAGTAGAAAAGGCCGAAGGCCTTTCATTATAAGCTTGTTTCAGTTTCGTTGCTCATTCATTCAGTTTCAACTTGCTCAGTTTCATTATAAACTTGTATTTGTGCATGTCTTCATATACTTATGTGTATGATTTTATTTATCTTCCTGGCAATTATTATGGTGTTTACTGCAGGTTTAAATGTGACGGGAAGGCATGGCCTATGGCGCGAAAGCATTAGCCAATGAGGGCCAGGGGGAAGGTAGCTGCACGTGGAGTGACACATGTCAGCGGGGCAAGGTTATATGAAACAGAGGTTAATATAGTGTTAAAGACATACGAGGGCTGGACAGAAACTAAGAGACGTTTTGGCCTATCGTGGCGATGGGTGGGGCTAGAGGTGCTATCTTGGGTCAGATCGTTCCTACATTCAGTAAGCATCCAGCTGTTGTAGCGTGAGTTCTGTGAGTTCCTTACTTTGCTCTCTGTGAGTCGTCAAAATGTGTCCTGTAATAGAAAATCCTGCCACTTGCGAAGTGCGGTCTGTGATTCGGTTTTTCCGGGCTCAAAACAACGGGCCAATTGTAATTTATCGTCAGCTTTGTGATGTTTACGGGCAGGGGATATCTAGTGAAAGCCGAGTAAGGCAATGGTGCATTAATTTTAAAAATGGCCGTACCATTATTCATGACGAGGACAGCAGTGGTAGGCCTAGCTTTGTCACTGATGACCTGGCAATGCAAATCAATGACAAATTTCGCAAAAACCGTCGTTTCACGATTACAGAACTGTCGGAACATTTTCCTCAAGTTTCACTGAGCTTGGTGCATGAAATTGTGGTGGAGAAGCTCGGTTACCACAAATTTTGTGTTCGGTGGATTCCGAAAATCCCAACAGAAGCCCATAAGAAACAAGAGACTGGCTGCAGCACTGACATTTCTCCAAGAAAACAGCACAAATGGTAGTGCAGTTCTGGATCGTATCGTAACCGGGGACGAGACTTGGTTGAAGCATGTCAACTGTGAAACAAAACAGCAGTCAATGGAATGGGAGCACACACATTTTCCCAAGAATCCACGAAAGTGTTTGCAAACGCTGTCAGCAAGAAAGGTCATGGCAACAGTGTTTTGGAACTCCAAGGGAGTGCTTCTCGTTGATGTTCTGGAACGTGGAACAACATTAAGCTCAAAGGTATTATGAAACACTAAGAAAGTTACGTTGTGCCATACAAAATAAGCGTCGAGGGTTGTTTTTTCATGACAACGCACATCCACACACGTCCAATCGTACCCGGGCACTCTTGAATTGGGAAGTGTTTGACCATCCACCATACAGCCCGGATTTGGCGCCGAGGGATTACCACCTCTTTCCAGCGATGAAAATATGGCTCGGTAAACAACGCCTTGATACTGATTCCGAACTGCATGCCGGTTGGAACCAGTGGTTGAAATCGCAGCCAGCAGATTCCTACAGAGAGGGTATTGGAAAACTTGTGCCACGGTATGATACATGTCTCAATTTGAATGGCGATTATGTATAAAAATAGCTTAAGAGTGTATCTTTCAAATTTTTATAATAAACTTTGAGTTTTTCAATTGTGAATTGCTTATTTCAAAACGTCTGTTACTTTCTGGGAAGCTCACGTATTATAATCTCATCGACTATCAATTAACTCGTAGATGGCTTAGTCCGATGTTCAATTTTTCTTTAGTTATTTGAAAAACAAGGAAAGCATATACGATATCTACGTTGTACAGAAATATATTTTATTTGTAAATTCATAATTCAAGTCGATTTTTTTTTCTTAGGTAACGATAAAATTACGTATGGGACTAGCGAGGTTTGATGTTTATCATGCTCTTGAAATTTAACCTCTTGACGCTAACGATTCGGGCGTTAAATTTTTTCTCTCGTTAATAAACATCAACTTATATTGCAAGTCTTTATTTTTGGCATATTCTGAATAATAGGATTTCACAGGTTATTCATATTATACAGTTTATCATTTAAGTATGTTAAGTTAACTGAAATCATTGACATTTTAATAAAATAAATTTCAAAAAAGTTTATTATATGATATAGGTTGCTGTTGAAGGAATTTATTGAAAATCTTCATATCCTATTTTTGGAAGATAAAGGAATTCAAATACAAAGTTTGGTGTCTACCGAACTTTCTTTTTAAGATACGCCTTTCATAATCAAAAACAGACATTTTTAAAGTATAAAACAAATTTTTTATTTCTTCCATAACTATAAAACAAAACCTAACTAGTTTAAAGAAACTGAAAAAAAAACTTAGCAGAATTAAAAATCACAGAAAATTCATTACTTGACGGGACAGCGACAGTAATGACTAAAAACAAAAATAAAGGTTCAAAGGTAAATCTATATTAAAATCCAAACCCATCATTTCGGCATATATAATCATATATATCATATCAAAACAAGTTTTATATCCTAAAAACAGTTTAATAAATATTTTTTTTGTTTTATTACATTAGCTTAAAAGATTTCTAACTTCGTGTAATCGGTTTGAATTTTGAAATATTTTTACTTTTCTAATATGCGAATTGGCTATTCGTTTTCGTCTCGTAGTTAAGCAAGTGAAAGAAATTACAAAACCATAACATAAGGCCCACCTTTTAAAATTTTCGACTGTAGCTCAAGGTTTCCTAGTTATACTAATCCTTTTGCATCTACAAGAAAATATAGAACATAGCCATTTTTGCAAATGCCTATTTCAACTGACCTGAGAAAAACAGGAGATTAAGTTGAATAAGTAAAATGATGAGAGTTTAATATATCAGTTTGTACTTGATTTACATTAAGTGTACAATAAATATTTTAATTAAAACATGTACTTTATTTTAGTGATTCGTTCGAAGTTTATACACATGTTACGCCGTTTCTAGCTTGTATTTACAAATAGCGTTTTCCTGACGAAATAACTGTCTTGTGGATTTAATAGCGAATTAATATCGTTTTCGTGAAGCAGCAACAACTTCGCAGCGCAATCGGGAAAGGGGATTGCATTCTAATCCACAACATACTGAATGTTACCTGAAATATTATTTTTTCATTCACCTGTAAAGTAAAATGCGATGTTGGCTTTTATAGCACTTTTTCCCCAAAATATTAATAAATAATAAAATTTAGGTACCTCTAAACAGGTTAAAGTACTTACTGAGTTCTATCGTTAATTTAAATAATGGCCTCTATATCCCTCCTATAAAATATGCAGCGTTCATAAAACCTGTTTATCCATTAAAAAACTCTCAAAACACCTCTTAAAAATAAAACCCCTTATTATAAAACGTTATTTTCTTGTCCAAATTAGATGATAAATGAGCTCAAATTAAACATGTTGCATGCATGATGTAAAAGCAAACACAAATATTTTAGCATTTGTTAGAGATGACAGTACACAGGAAAACCAACGTGCACATATTTACAACACTGTGCCGCCTGGGAAAACTTAAAATAAACAGTCAACTCTACGAGAAAACTCTTTAACATGGATATATGGTTGGAGTGAGGGACTGACGATTTTTTTTAAGTCCTTCAATGTAAATCACATCTAACGATGAATGCAATGGTTGAAATGTTGCTCAAATGAGGCTAGAGTCCATTGAGCTTAGAGTTATCCGACATTTATTGGACGCACAGACGAAGGGTGGTTGGATACATGAATTCTACTTTTTTTTTCCAAAGCAAGATTTTGTCTAACTCAGTTGATATTGTCGCGAACCCGTATCTACGATCGCGCGGCTTGTTTACACAAAAGGAACTGATAGGCGGCCAGTGTGAAAACCAAGAACCGGCAAAGATAACATGCAGATAAAGGTCTGCCGCAACAAACTGAGATAAATGGAAATTTCTAATTACTTCTTGACTGTTTCGGTTTCGTTTTTGTTCCGGAAGTATCTAGAATTATTAATGAGGTATTTAAGAGATTGTGACACGCCATCGGACAGTTGTAAAACAGTCGCGGGAGAGATAAGCGGAGAACACCAGAAAGTTGTGTGTAAAACGAGAGTCAGCTGTGTTGGTGTTGTAAAGAGAGCTGTTTGTTATTGTCAACGACTTTGGTGCTGTAAATTGTGATATGTGAGGCACTGTTGTTACGTGAGAATTGAACAGTGTATTCCTACGGAAAAAAGGACATTTTGAATTGTAGCAATTTGGACTTTTAATTCTACGAACCCACATTATCTATTTACCTAAAATTCAATAACAATAGGAATTGTTCATAGTTTGCTCATAGGACATTCAAGATACATTCAAGGTAGCTTTTCAATTTATCTCAAACTTAAGGCAGTTTAAACAAGGGCCATTTCGAGAAATTAAAATTGAGAAAATGAGTATTTTAGTGTAAGGGTTTTCTTGAAGAAAAAAAGACATTTTTTTATGATTCAAAGTAAAATGTAAATTGTGTATTCATCTAAAATGTACATTCAATATTCATTCAATGCAAAATGTGTATTCATACAAACGTATATATTTCTCTCCTACCCCTCCCTCTCTCTCTTACACTTACACTTACACACACACACGCACACCAATCCAAACCAGTGTGTACTTCCAATTAAATTACTATAGGGAAATTTTGGATGAAATGCAATACTAAAATAGTTAAGCGGCAGGAAAAGGAAATTTAAAACTCGTATAATATTTTAATTTAAAACGTTTTGAGGTGGGTAAAAAGTTTCCCGAGGATGTTCCCTTGTGCTCCTATAAGGTCCTGTGTGAAGCACGAAATTTGGCGTTTCCCTTGTGTGTACATCCGAATAGTTTTCTAAAACTTTTTATTTGTATCATGTGGCCTCAAAACGTACCTTTTTAGAGAATTCTGAACATTAAATATCTGGATCAAATATAAAATAAGTTTAGCTAGTGGGTATAAAACAGAATTATTTCGTCCAAGTGTTTGCTCATTCGCGCAAACTAGTAAGGTGTAGAATCGTACATTTATATTCGCAACGGGTGTGTGTAATTCTTGAGAGTGGCCATAAAATATTCAGAAACCCCTATTGTTCTCATACATTGCAAAAACTCTGACTACTGACATATACCAGGAGAAGGAAGCAAGAGAATTTGCAATACGTCTTGTCTGACGCCGACAAGTTACGTGTAACATTGCGTTTGCATGAATAAGGGATGCTGCTGCCAGGCAAGTGCTTAGAAATTGCAATACTTATTTCCACCTCAAAGTTATATGTGAACATGCGCAATCAGAATTGGCACCGAGGTGTGAATAAAGTGACAGTGAAGTGCAACTGTTTATGTCGGCACTGAATCATCCAGCCCCACCCTCTACCAACGTAACCCCGAGCACATTCTAGCCATTGGATTGGCTAGGTGCTTTACCTTTCACGAAACATGGAGAATTGCAGAAGGACATTACTAATCCTTGTTTCACATAAGCTTACCCCGATTCTCTTAACGGTCACGTGATCTTATCACCTCTCATTGCAGTAAAGACTGCTGTGCGGTAAAAATTAGTTCGTTATTTAACATGGTGATATGTCTTTATATTTTGGAAGGGAATTGTCAAATTTATATTTACGTAACTGTTTGAATTAAATATATTAAGCAACAGAGCTGACTTATCTGAAATGCATGTTAATTCTTAAACGAAGTAAAGAGGAGGTTCCTTTGCTCAGAAGCACATGACACGATAGCATGTGCTTTAGCGGTAGTAATGACATATTTGTTTATATGACCTTTATCACTGACCTTGTTTTGAACTGGATTAGTCATATATCGCCATTCGAAGGTGTGTTGTGCCGAGTACGAGACTTAAATTATTGTATTGGTCGTTTATTGCACGTGTACTTATATGTACATATAATGGTAGAGTCTACCGCCAGCTTTTCGCTGAAGCAACGCAAGGGAAAACCTTTACAAAGCGGCGAAAAAATAATTGCGTTGCATGCGTTAAATGCATTCACAGAGAAGAATCCGTATTTGTCAGTGAGAGAAGTCGAGCAACTGTGCTCTGAATTTACAGGGTGAGTGTTAGATGCGTAGGAACATCGCGACATGAAATTAAGACAACAGGAAAACTTACCACTCCAGGGGCGATATCGCTGTGTGGCGAAGACGTTATTTAAGGACAATCAGACTGCACCGAGATACAAATCGTAAAATATACTACCTCGACGAGACTTGGGTGAATGGAGGACACACAAGAATGGCGTGACACGACTTTAAAGACTGAAAGACAAGAAGTTTTGCAAATTATGTGTGCTGGTTTTAAAAAATCCCAGTGCAAAAGTCCGAAGGTTTTTATTATAAACTTCTGTCAGTTTCATTGCTCATTCATACAGTTTCAACTTGCTCAGTTTCATTATAAACTTGTACTTTTGTATGCCTTCCTATTCTTATTTGTATGATTTTATTTATCTTCCTGGCAATTATTATGACGTTTGCTGCAGTTTAAATGTGATGGGAAGGCAGCGCCTATGGCCTATGGCGCGAAAGCATTAGCCAATTGGGATGAGGGGAAGGTAGTTGCACGCGGAGTGATACATCTCAGCGGGGCAAGGTTATATGAAACAGAGATTAATTAGCACGGAACGGATTTTTTGATAAATAAATAATGTTATGTAACTAAATATTTTGCACAATAATTAGTTATTAGGACATATTCTATGCATTTTGTACGTGGCAAACAACTTGACTTTGTTTATGAGAAGAGAAGCCTTCTGCTTATCCTGCAACCTTAGATTAAATTAAGTGTTGTCAACAGCTTGCTACAACATAAACATGTACACGAAATTCGCAGGAAAGAGATTTGAATGTCAGAGCATTGCACAATGTACTTGAACTCAACACGACTAGTAAAGGTTGCGCGTTAGTTCTTGGCGACTGACCTGCAGCGGTTAATAAACAGGTCAGCAAATATTACTCGACAGAGAGTTGAGGCGTATTGACCTTCAGGTGACCAGCGCTGTGATCGTTCCTATCGGGTCTTATCTGGGCGATTAGAAGAGTGAAATATTAGTATACATGGCAAAGCGAGAAATCATATCGGGAAAAATTCGCAACACAGAGATGTTTACCTGCTTACCGCACGTACACGGTGAGTCCAGTATATATATATATATATATATATATATATATATATATATATATATATATATATGTAATATTACATATTACATGTTCATATGTAATAATGTCTTCTGGACAACAATGTGTTATACATCAGCAGGCGCGAGAAAACATATCATATAGACACACGCAGCTTCCAATCGCTCTATTTGTGCTTCGTAACTTACTAATATTTCACTCTTCTAATCGACCAGATAAGACCTGATAAGGGAGGATCACAGCACTGGTCACCTGAAGGCATTATTCATGGTCATCTTTAAATAAAGGATAAAAACAAGAAGTTCACAACAACGAAGACTAAATAGAATAAATGGCAGTACGAGATCTAGTGTGCCACCCTATTTCGGTGGGTGTATAGTGTGTAAAATCAATACGCCTCAACGCTATGTCGAATAATAAGTTACTAAATGACAAAGCTAGAAAGCGTATCGGGAAAAATTCGCAAAACAGGTGTTTACCTCAGCTTATCGCACATACACGGCGAGTCCAGCGTATGTATAGTCTGTTCGGATGTAATCATGTCCTCTGGACAGCAATGTGTTATACATTGGCAGGTGTGAGAGAACACATATAGACACATGCAGCTTCCAATCGCTCTATTTGTGTTTCGTAACTTACTGTACATCAACTTATTAATATTTCAGTCTTCTAATCGACCAGATAAGGCCCGATAGGAGACGATCACAGCGCTGGTTACCTGAAAGTCGATACGCCTCAACGCTCTGTCGAGTAATACAGTATGTTAGGAAACACAAATAGAGCGACTGAAAGCTGCGTGCGTATATGACGTTTTCTCTCACCTGCCGATGTATGAGACGTTGCTGTCCAGAAGACATGATTATATCTGAACAGAGTATACATACACTGGACTCGATGTGTATGTGCGATAAGCTGAGGTAAACATCTCTGTATTGCGAATTTTTCCCGATACGCCTTCTCGCTTTGCCATTTTTATGTTACGACAACAAGCAGCTCTTTTCTCCTCTGTACCAGTTCAAGTTATTCATGTTCCTTCAGTTCAGTTGTGCCGGGTAATGCTTAACATACGTGTTGAGTGATTTGTGTATATACCGAAATACCGATGGTAAAAGGTAGTGTTTCAGCAGTACGATAAATAATTTTCAGATACTTTCAAAACAGATGGAAACATTCTAAATTGTCAGGTTTGTGAACGATCTATAACAGCCGATCAACAGTCCCACGTAACGCAGCATTTATGCGGCAACAAACATATTTTGGCAGCTTCACGTTCTTTTATGATGCAGGTACTTTTAAGTGAAAAGAGTGAAGAGAACTCTGATTATTTAAGCGTATCTGACGTAGTTGGCAATTAAAATCATCTGTTCCCTTTTCGCTAATAATTTAATGTGAATCTTATGTTTTTGGTGTCAGTGTGTGTATCGATAATGCGTTATCAATGCTTTTTCGTGTTGCACAATTTATATCTAACACTTCCTTATTTTCCTGAGATACTTAGAGCCACATTCTTCTATCAAATGCTTCACTCTTCCGACTTTGATACCGTTTTTCGTCGTGTGTTGCACTATTCAAGAACGCACTAAATTAAAGATAGCGCGAACCTGTTACACTTTGCTGGGCAGTTCAAGATAACTGGTCCCAGTGTTGTGTACGGCAATGGACTACACAGATTAACACCACCAGTCCTGATGTCACCGAATACTCGAAACCCCAGGAATCTATTCCCACTAAGGAACCAACCAAGAAAAAGGATAAAATATGTAACCTCACCAACCCACATACGAGGGTGGACCCAAAAGAAACCGGACTTCGAGGGGGCTGCCACTCGTAAAAGTAGTGCAGGGTTTTCGCGCTAGATGGTGTTAGTACAGAGCTTCATGAAACAGCTGTGCGGACGGCGTCAGTGTAGAGCTGAACGTGCAAGTGTGGTATTGTGTTTCTCTGACTGTTGGCGGGTTACCTTTGCGAAGTCGTTTTGGCAACTTTAAAAGAACAAAGAGTGTGTGTGTGTGTGTGTGTGTGTGTGTGTGTGTGTGTGTGTGTGTGTGTGTGTGTGTGTGTGTGTGTGTGTGTGTGTGTGTGTGTGTGTGTGAAATTTTGTTTTCTGCTTATAAAAACTGCAAGGGAGACACACCATATGCTTCAGAAAGCTATCCAGGAGGACGCTATGAGCCGCACACAGGTTTTCGAGCTGTTTGGGCGCTTTAAACGTGGTGAGATGTGTGTTGAAGACCAAGCTCGTTCTGGAAGCCCTTCAACATCGCAAAATGAGGAGAACATTGAAAAGCTCCGCCAAAAGATCAACGAGGATCGTCGCCAAACGATCGACCAAATTTCAGCAGCGACAGAAATCAGCTGGAGCTCGTGCCAGCGGATTTTGAGGGAGGATTTGCACATGAGACGTGTTGCTGCTAAATTTGTTCCGCGCCTTCTCACACAGGAGCACAAAGCCATCCGCATGAATGTGTGTCAGAACTTGAAAACAGAGATTGCACGAGATCCAAACTTCTTGAACAAAGTCATTACAGGGGATAAGAGTTGGTGTTACGGGTATGACCTAGAAACCAAGCAAGCGTCAAGCCAGTGGAGGACTCCCAACTCTCCCAGACCAAAAAAGCAAGGCAAGTGAGGTCAAATGTGAAGACCATGATCACTGTCTTTTTTGATGTTCGTGGAATGGTGCGTCAGGAATTCGTACCCCCTGGCCAGACTGTTAACCAGCACTTTTACTTGGATGTTTTAAGGCGTCTGCGAGAGGATGTGAGGAGGAAATGCCCGGAACTTTGGCGATCAGGTGACTGATTTCTGCATCACAACGCTCCAGCAAACACGACCTTACGAGTGACCTACCATTTGGCATCTCAGATGTGGTCTGTCGTTCCCCACGCTCCGTATTCGCCGAAGCTAGCCCCATGCGACCATTTCCTATTTCCACGAATGAAAAGAAAACGCTAAAAGGGGAGCGTTGTGACGATGTGGAGGCGGTAAAAACAGCTTCGCAAAGGGCGCTGGCCAATATCAAACTTGAGCAGTTCCAAACATGCTTCCAACAGTGGGAAAAGAGACTTGACAAGTGCATCGCATGTAATGGAGAGTATTTTGAAGGTGACTGAAGTAATTTTGTAAAAAAGGTTCATCAATAAAGTTTATATGACAACAATACGGTTTCTTTTGGGTCCCCTCTAGTATATCAAGAGCTGCTCAGTTACAAAGATAGCTAACGAGCTAAGAAAAGATTCTTTTTAGGAATTCACGCACAGTATTCATACAGTCCTAGCTTTCTATGCGTCCACTTTCGCGTTGTGGGGATAGGAGCCTGTGTCAATTTAACAGGTCCTAGTAAACATTTCCTTTCACCGCCCCCCCCAACCCCGAATTTTCTTCACATTTTCGAAATATGCATGTGAGGTAAATTTTATGTTTTGTGGACCTCGGGCTTATTGCATCATTTCAATATTTATTCGGTTGAAGGCATTCAAGTATTAAAAAAAGCTTCCTATGAATTCAAGAATTCTCAGAATCGCAGTAACGAGACCCAAGGCAAGAAAAGCCAGCTTCAGCACAAAGAAGGATTCAAGTCTTTCTTTTTCACGTGCGATTATCCGTGCAATCGCGGAAATGAGAGAAGAAAAAGTTGCACTTAGCACACTTAATGCTTGTGGGGGAAGACGTTCAAACAAGAATAAAGGCAAGCATTGCATTGCCGCGAGATGTTTTGTCTCAGGAAATCGTTAGGTGGTGGTTGTCAGAACTGTTGGAAGGTGTTTTCTTTCCCTATTCATGCCATGGCACCGGAGAGGAAAAGGTTCTCCGTCCCTCTTTCTTCCTAACACTAACGCGCATGGCATTTGTTCTCGGCGAAAGGAACAACTTCGCTCCTGCCCTGTCATCAAGGTTTTGTTGCACAAGGAAAGAGAAAAAAAGAGACAAAGACGATGGCGAACGTAAAAGTTTGAGATTATTAAAAGAACCACACCGCCTACTTTCTTTGAAGGCGGATTATTACTTTAAATATTAACGCTCAATTAAATTTTAAATAGGATTAGTGATCGTCATTTGAGAAGGTGGGTAGGCGAAGTTTTAACTGCCTTTGGCAGCAGCGGCTCGTGGCTGAAATAGCTGATGTGGCTATGTGATCCATAAATCATTTAAAAATTACTATTTAAGTAGCAATTTCACTTTTAATAACTTTTAAATGGCAACCGTGATTGTTACAATAACTCACTTTTGGGATGAAAGATTGAAAAGTGTGTACAATTAAAGGTGTACTGACCCTAATACCGGAGAACCGGCAGACTATATCAGGTAACTAAGCTTTAGTACACAAGCACTAATAACATTAAATACCTTCATTAGGCATTAGTTTACAATAGTTTTACATTAGACAACGTAAACGATGGAAAAAGGCTAAACTGTTTCCTTCAGACTGACAAGATTTAATTTACTACTTTAATGTCCGATTTCACCAACAGATGTTAAAATCGACGTTAACAAATGTAACGTAACAATAGACACAGCGCTAACAAAGCTGTTAAATTTCCTGCATTTCACCAACCTGTTTTCTGAAAATGTTAACAAACACATGTTATCGCCAAGAGACTTGTAAATATTACGGTTATAGAAGGCTATGGATGAGTCCTAATATTTTCTGAACATACTGCGATGCGCTATTGTTTTCATTTTCGTCTACACACAGCTGAAAAAATGGCTGAACAAAATCGTAAGAGAAGCCATGAGACAAATTTGTCATCGATGGAGAAAGAATTGTTAATTGAATTTGTGACGGAGTATAAGGATATCGTGGAAAATAAGAGGATGGACGCGAGGAATGTAAAAGACAGATGTCACGTGGGAAATGATTGGAAATGAATTTAACAAAATGCATGTGTCACTTCTAGAAGCACGAAACAACTTCGTAAGTATTAGTACATTCAAAACGAGATGCGAAGGACAGAAATGACGAGTGACTCGAACGTTTTAAGACGGGAGGTGGACAATGTATTGTCCACATAATTCAGTGAATTATAAAATCTCAAAGTTATTAATACTTGAAGCAAAGGCGAGATCGGCATATTCCTTTCGATGCGTATTCTAACCTCACTTGCACTTCCGCAGTAACCTTCATAGCAACTGTTCTTCAGATAGCTCCTCAAAATAATTTCTCCTCATTGGCCGTGCTCTATTACGAATGCCACTTAGACGGTCTTGAATATAACAAATCGACATCATAAGCTGCGTTCACGCCCGCCATCTTAACTATTTACAATTGTTAAGGACTTAACAACAGAAATATGACTTATTAGTTTAAGAAACAAAAATAAATAAATAAATAAAGTGTTAACTAACACTTGGTGAAATGCAATTTTTGTTATAACTATTGCTAAACTCGTGTTAAGTCTTAACATCTGTTAGTGAAATCGGGCAAAAGTGGATTCGTTTATACGAGCATGAATTTACGTGTAATACTTTGCCTAAACAATGCAGGACATTGCAGTGCCAGAAAATTGCTATGCCCTTTAATATTAACCATTAATAACTATGGAAATAAAAACACTTAAATTATTATTACATGTAACTATTAAAATAAAATAAATTGCACCAAATATATGAAGTTTATACCCTGGAATCTCGCCGAGCTTCCGATAAAATTCGTTAATGCATCCCCCTTACAGAATTTGCATTGAACACAAATACGTAAACTTACATAGAAATTGAATTATTCAAAAAGATTGGACCACTCGTTAGAACAAATTATTCCTGGATGGAATTATTCCTGGATCTGCTCACGAAAATACAAAGCGCTGTCCAGGGCAAGCCAAAGGTCAGGAAATCTTCCATTAAGGTTAAATTTCTCCGAAGATTATCAGGTACTCATGTTCGTACTCAAGAGAGATCAAATGCACACTCCTACCCGAGGCTAGCAAAATACTAAGAAAGACGTCGCCGGTGTCGGACAAGGTAACTTAAGTACACAAGCCACAGCCTGGCATAAGCTAACACATTAAACGTAAAAAATATAACTTTAAAATAAGGAAAAATGTGCGCTCAGCACAACAAAATAAGCTTGCTTTTTGCCCTTTTCTGTTGCTGGTACCTGTTTACAATACGTAAATCAACCTTGGGGTTGCAAACTCATGTCCGTGCCTGCATGGCCTAAACGCGAGGAAGATTATGTTGATTTGGACTAATTCAAAACTCTCTTATGCTGTAAGCCTGACTAGTTGCATCTTGTGTCACCTCGCCCGTCTCCCGGAGGCGCCATATAAGGGTTAAAGGCACAAACAAAATCTCTTATCTCCTGAAGGTCTTGATGCGAAGACCCCTCCCCCAACCCGTGGCTAAATCAACAAAAGTACTGCAGGTATATATTTCGTGGTCTTGGGGTTTGTACGAGTGTGCGAGTTTTAACTCTTGAAATTGCAACATGCTTAGAAAGAAGGGAGCTGTAAATACAATTAAACATTTTTAAAATATGAGCTGTAATGATTGCCATTTTTGTAGTTCTTGATTTAGAATAAAAAAATATATGGTGCGACTAAGCCCCATGAGTCCCTCAAGAGGAATCTGGCCTCTGGCCTTTGTCCTTACTCGAAGTTACTAACGGCGCAGCTTGACGACGGCGTAGGTTGTCCAATATCTCTTACAGAGGCAGCGGATGGCACTAATTGAGAATTCTAGAAGGGTGCGGCTATTTCAAGAAATGGAAAGATTGGACAGTACATAATACACATGCCCGCGCGTTATTTCAGTGTAATCCCAGTCTGACCCCTACACACATAGAAAACTCTAGTTCGGTCACGTACTAACACACAATGGACACAAAAGTGCGCTACTCAGGGATTAAAATGGCGCTCGTGGCGAGATATCTGTCAACTTAATACTACTGGTTGTATATAAACTGAAAATGTTTATAGCGAGTGAAAACAGTGACATGATGAACTCATAACGTTGTTGAGTGCGCTGATTTAAATAAACACAAACTCGGCTAACATCATAAATTGTTAACACTACAAGAAGCTGCATTTAGCTTAAGTGATGTATCTCATCGATAAACCTTTTTCTAACTAAGCACTGACCTGTTAAAGCTTCGTATGGTCTCAAAGATGCAGGCTATTAAAGTCACGCTATCAAAAATGCAGTTTTGGATATCTGAGAACGCTTCTTCAAAACTAAATCACATATAAATGAGTTTGCACGGAAAATATTACGGAGACATTTATCAAAACAGCCTCCAAATGGGAATAAATTGTTCTTGCTATGATTGTAGAAAGCATATAAAAGTAAGTTTTGAATTTAAATTAGTATGCAACGAAAATACTAAAACTCTGAGCCAAAAATTAGGCTTAGGGCGAAAACGCTTAGAACCTAGTGCACTTAGGAAGGAGGAGCCGTTGTTGCAGTTATCATGATACAACTAATATCACGGAAATAGCGAAGATTATATACAATATTTAACTATAATCACTAAAGAAATATAATCAAAATGTTGGGAAAGAATGTAATCTTAGGCCACTACATGAACTAAACGATTTTGAAAGTCACGAGAAAGAACAAATCCGTTTTATGATATTGGAACAGAAAACGTTTATCTACACTAGAGGAATGATGCCCTTAAAATAAAGAGCCAGCAGACTGAATGAACAAGTCAAATGCATTGCAGCAGGTGGTGGGTTCTTCAAATGATGCGTTTGGCGAGTGAAAACCACTAGCGAATCAATGGGAGAACCTGTAAAGTAAACTGGTATGGTAGAAACTACGCCTGCAGATGTAGCAACTTTTTTAGCTTGCGAGTTTGACTAGGAAACCTAACAACGGGCTCTATGCTGCCAGAAATCAGCACGGGCGCCTGTAGATGCGGCAACTTCTTTAGCTAGCAAGTTTCAAGGGGGAATCTAATGACCAGGGGCTTTTCTGCCTGATTAATGGAAGAAATTCAGATGAAGTTGCAACAACTCGGGGGGGGGGGGGGGGGGGGGAACCGCGTCTGCTGCTGCGTTAACTCCAGCTTCTACTAGGAAAAAATTCATAAGGCGTATCGGAAAGAATGTGAAACAATATAGAGGAACTTTTACGTGAGCCTAGCACACATACCACCGTGTTGATGTTTAATGCACTTTGTCCAGATGCAAGCATGTTTCTGGTTAGAAACGTATCATACACGCAAATCATATATAAGATGACTGAATGTCGTAACAAAGAAGAGGGCACTAAAATTTTTACTTCTATTTTCATTCAATATCATCATTATTAAACTAACATGATATTGTGTTTCCTTTAGTAGCACTTATAGTAACAAAAATTATATATATATATATATATATATATACATCATTTTGTACAGTTTTACATTCCGATGCACTTAAATCATGTCGTTTATATCACGGAAGTGGCCCCATTTGTACTGATTAATCACACTTCAGAAAATTACTTATATTACTACACACTTTCTGAAGTTACAGAAATTATTTAATAACAAAAGTGCAGTAAATATTAAGAAAAGTTTTCCGTTAATGGCAGAGTTTTTTGCAACTGAGAAGACTAAAAGAACTGACTATGATTATTGGGAAAAGATGGATTACTGAAACATGAAGCATGCTGGAGCGTACGTTAGGAAAATCAATGATAACATCGGTTATGTTCTGCACTACATCGTCATTCATTACTTCATTTCTACATTTTGCTCCATGAAGTCCAAACCCTCCAAATATTTTCCTCTCCTGTGAAATAACTAAACAGTTGACTTCTGACGTAGCAGCCATAGTTATAAATACCACAAATATAAAGCAATCATTATTTAACTAAACTCTTTGAAAACAAAAGAAGCCACGGAACCTTTTCAATGCAGACTATACATTCATTATGCGCTATGTAGTAGGCAAAGGTATTGCTAACCTCGGTGGCTGAGTTAGCAGTCAGGGTCACCACTCCAGAAGTTTTTCACACACTGTACCAGTTCTTTCAAAGAAAGTGTCTCAGCAAACTTGGATCGTGTATCAAACTGGTTTCATTATACATTTTGTTGTACGTGCGTAGAAGGCTAAGGCGAGAGTAAAATTCATAAAAGGAGATTGTAAAATTCTGCTTTTAATATTTCACTCTCTTTCATAACCTCGCGAGAAACGAATAGTGTCATCAAATCAAAAAATGCCAAGTAACTGGTACTTCAATAAACATACTTTTATGAGTAAAGTTTGTCTGTCATAGTTTATCACTTATACAAAATATATTCCGAATAAAGTGGACAGAACAGGCTATGCTACCAAAATTCATGATACCCAAGTATTTTACCAGCCCTGTAAATATATTATTCTTAAGTAAATTATACAAAATTATTAAAACTATTTTTGAAAATAACTAAAATATGTTTATCTAGAGGGTAGTTTATGGAAACGGACATGAAAATCTTTATATCGCATCTTTCGAGTCAACACCCCTCTCTCTGTGCATAACAGGTTGGTTGTAGATTTCTAATGTTTCTTCGATTGTCGTACGTGACGTCACCGCTGCCTGGTGGGCCAGCAGTTCTAAGAATACAGGTAGGTATCACCACATAGAGAGCACCTGGGCCGTATATTGCAGTAGGGGAAAGAGCTCGGCTATGCAGTTCTACACTTAGTGTACATAAAGGCTTTCCATAGAGAGTGGAACACAATTCCTTCCAGTGGTTTATTAGAGCACGTTATTCATTGGTATTAAAACGCGCATTTCTTCAGAAATCTCAGTAACAATTTTTCACAAAATTCAATAACTATTCACCTTTTTGCATGTATGTTTGAGAAAATGAACAGGTCAGGAACTAACTTGAAGTTCTCAACATCTGGTGACAGTCGTGTTCACTTTTTAACCGAATAAATTAAAATCTATTTATTTTACCAATCATAAATGAAATGTGTAGTGTTTAACGCCCGCTTATATTACATACGGCACCGCAGGCGGTAACACTAATGATACATGAGATGCAGATGGAGCACCGTTGGAATGAGATGGCGGGGGAAACCGGAGGTCCCGGAGAAAACCCGCCCCAACGCCGTGTTGTCCACCACAAATCTCACTTTGCGGTCGCCTGGGATCAAACCCGGGCCGCCTTGGTGAGAGCCAAGCTGTCTAACCACTGAGTCACGGCGTGGCCTTACCAATCATATATAACACGCACGCTAAATTCCATTTAAAAGTTCAATCACTGAGAAATATCAAAATTGTGAACAATATACAATGCTGCCTTCAACAACGCAGTCCGTTTACGTGTAACAGAAATTATTATATACATTAATTTTAAAATGCACATTCTGTAAATGGAAGTACATAGCACCTAATAAGAAAGTGAAATAAAACAAATTATTAAGAAAAAGATGGAAAAGAAGGTTTAGCTTAGATTTTAACATATTGGAACAGGAAACATTTTCCAAAATTGCAAATGATTCCATTAAGGTAGAAGGGCCACAGAACAAATAAGCAAGGCATTTCTGATTTACGGAAGAATTTAATTTAGAGATAAGCGCAAGCTAAATTGCTAAGAAACGATGCACGCCTGCAGCTGCGACAGCTTCTTCAGCTTGCAAGGTTGTCTGGGAAATCTAACGATCAGGCTCTCTGCAAGAATTCAAAGGAAGAACAAACAAGTCGACAAAGAACAGCATTCGCGCCTGCTACTGCGGCAACTTCTTCAGCTCCTACGCTTAGCGGGCAAACCTAACCAACAGGCGCTATTCCATCAATTGATGCAGGGAAATAACACTGGGTAACAATGAAAATGTTTCGGGCTTAAAAGTACTGAATTTATATGTATTCCATCTGCTGAATTAAAAAATCACCATACAAATGATAGATTAGCTCTTGTTTTGGCACACCTGTCAAATAACAAAACACAATCAGAGAGAAATTTTGGAAATTAAGCGATGCAAAAGTTAAGGAAGGCATTTTTGTCGGACCACAAATAAGAGAACTTGTAAAGGACCCTGCATTTGATCAAATTTTGGAGGGGAAAGAAAAGGAAACTTGGGAAGCCTTCAAGGGTGTTGTTCATAGATTTTTAGGCAACAAAAGAGACGACAACTGCAAGCATTTGGTGACAGTGCTGCTGCAAAAATACCGTAACCTTGGATGCAACATGTCCCTTAAGATCCATTTTCTCCCCTCCCACCTAGACTTTCTCCCTCCTAGTTGTGGAGCTGTTAGTAATGAACATGGGGAGAGATTCCATCAGGACATTTCTGTTATGGAACAAAGATATCAGGAATGAGGTAATTTACTTATTTAGGTGCAGAGGTTCTACTCCCATTAGTCCTGGACCCGTAGAATCAAGGACCCGGGCCTCCTTCTACCCGGGAGCGATGGAAACTCCGGGGGTCTTTCCATGGGGCAATACCTTGAGTCTAAAATGCCCCCCATCGACTACAACGTCAAATGCTTGCAGATTACTGTTGCTCTTTGTATAGGGATTCTGCAGAACTCCATCACAAGAGGCAAACTAAAAGACGACGAAGTCAATAGGCCACCACATGATTCTCTTCAGACACAACTATCTGCAAAGTATTTTTCCAGCAATTTAGAACTCTATGCATGTAATTACCAGTTAAAAAATCAAATGTACTTTCATTGTTGTTAGCAAGTATGTAATTAAAATGTATCCTTTTCTCTCAATCTGTTAATATGTAATACTTCCACCTTGTGTGTATCATAGCAACTAGAGCTAATAACAATTTTTCATTGTCATATTTGTTTTTCTCAACCCAAAATTAGTAGGAATTGCCTCATGAAGTGCTCGAAATATTCAAAAATTATTTTGTTGTTGCCCAATGTAATTAACTACAGTAGCTACAAAATAAGAATGAACATGGGTTGAGCCAATACGGTTATCCTTCTGTCTTGGTGTTTCCAGTTAAACGGCAAGCAGGCGACAGATGGAAGATATATCTGTCTTTGTCTCAATCTATAAGTATCATACAGATGCTGAGATGTACAGTGATACAATCCTGACAGAAGTTTGCTTAATATTTCAGCATGTGTGTGAGAACATACACAATGATAATCACACAATCTGAACATTAAAACCTTGAACTCGAGAACAGTTTGCTTACATAGCTATCGTTCATATGCACACAAAACAAAATGATTCAAATTAGATGTGTTCTACGAAATAAGGTGTTTGCTACAGTGAAACAAAATAGTGACATTTCAACGATTTGGGAATATAGTTTCTATTTTAATGTCATATTTGTATACTGCCTGTAATGGACATTAAACCAGTTTTTGTTTCATTAAAATACTTAATAAATGCGGCAGAAATGAACGTGTATTTATGAAGTATTTTTACACCATGATTCTCATGTACTAATGTTATGCATTGTGTGCAGACATTTTAGTGTTGCAGCAACAGTATCGCTTCTTTCAAGCAGAAATTTGCGACCATCATTGGTTCTCCTATATTTTAACCCAAAAGATTTAAGAATATTATTAATAGAAGATACAGAATCCGTATATTCTATTTTCCCCATCATTACCCTTTTGGCAGTTGGATATTCACTCTTGCCAAATAAATCATAAATTGTTCTACATGAAACACACTTTTGAAAATTGTCTAAGTTGGAAGCACGTTTTTTAGCTGCCCGATGTTTCCCTGAAGATATAAATATGAAAACTTCTCCTAATTTGGTAAACTGTTTGCCTTCTTTAACAATGTTCGTAACAGAATGAGCACTCACGTGACAAGCTTGTAACATTAATTCTTGCCTCTGAGCGAAATTTGTACTTTCGAAAATGTCTAATTGACATCTGTTTGAAAAAGGAATACACATTAACAAGAATATTTGTAGCCTATTGATGTAAAACCTTATGAGTTGTTTCGCAGTTACTACTAGGTGCACCAGCACTAAGCTCACTAAGCAATATATTTACTAACTTTGAAAAGCACATGTGCCCTCTTAAAAATTCACCACTTTACTGAATGCAAGGTACAAAATGCAACTGCAGCATAGCATCTGTGTGCTTTACTTCACTGACAGTTAATATTTTTTTCTTTCTAGTCAGGCACTTTATCTTTCCAAATCTCAGAAACCAGATGTGCTACAAACATTAGGTTTGGACAGTAATCCTTAGAAGAAATAGCTCTGTAACATGGGAAAAACAAATTAATTCTTTAATGGGTATCTTTAGAGCGTGCAAAGAAATTAGCTGCATGCTTCAGCAAAGCGAGCCAGTAGGCGTGCTTAACTGTACAACGTTGCACACACTGCATTGGCTAGTAGCTATAGAACAGCCACGCCTAGCCCCGCCTTATGTTCATTCCTATTTTGTAGCTACCTCAGCACATTCAACCATTTTCAATGGATGCTGCTTATTTGGACATTTGAAGCACTGTACCTTTCCGAAAATTTGGATACAAATGGGTTGTATAAGAACGCATATGTATATGTTATTTGGGAAATTTTTAACCCTATGTAGAAGAAGTAACTGAATAAATTAATTTAAGAAATACAAATCTAATAATGACACATAATTAGGCAATAAAATACAAGAATTCATCTCACATGTAAAATCTGAAATTTTAGAAATTCCTTATTCCTCAAACAGTTTTAAGTTTTTACTACATATATCAAGAATTAACTCCCAAATGTTCAGATTAATTGCAGGAATAGTTCTCAGGAAGGAATATTTTCAATGTTTTCAATGTCTAGAAGAAAATTTTCTTGCATATTTTGCAAAACTGTGGAATCAAATTTCAAATTTGATGTTCAAATATATTTTTCTTCTGAACTTATCACATAATTTTAAATAAAACACGAATTACGTAAAAAAAGAAGCTAGCTGCAGAGAAGCAATAAATGATGTAAATTTTTCTTAATTGATGAGATCGATTTTGTAAACATTTGTTTACATCTTCAGTCATCAAATAACTTCGTTGTCAATGATACTTTCAGTTGTTACTATGTTTGATAATCTGAAAATGAAACAAACCTAAAAACGGAATCAACTACTGGTATTTCAAAATTAATTACGCAATGTTTATTTTTTAAAATAAATATCTTTTCCCTAACCATTAAATCTATCGGAGCATTTAATTGTTTTAATAATTTAACTTCAGGATCTATTTCATGGTTAAATGACCAAAAATGATCTGCTACGGCCGACTGATCAGTCTGTTTATACTTAATGTTACGAAAATGTTCTTTCGTTCTGGTTTCCAAATTACGTTTCGTCTTTCCAATATAAACCTGATCACAATCTAAACAATTAAATTGATAAATACCAGATATCTTATTATTAGGATTTTTTTTTTTTTTTTTTTTTTTTTTGAGAAATGTAGTAAATTTTTAATACTACCTTATACTTATTTTGAGGAACTAAAGTAATGCCAAACTCTTTAAAAAAAATTTCAAAATGTTTATTAACCCAAGGATGGTCAGTAAATTTTTTAAAATTATAATCGTTTTTTTTAAGGGTAGAAATGTCATTAACAATTTTTTTTTTAATTTAAATTTTTAAATCTCTTTTTGTATAAAGTATTTATTAAAACCATTAATTAAAGCAGTACTAATAATATGCTTATATTCTTTATTAAATTCCTCGTTTTCAGGGGTATATTTATTAATCTATAAATCAATTATTAAAAACAGAAAATTTATGTGAAAAGGGGAGAAAACTCATTTTTTATGTAATTATCGATATGAGTAGACTTCCTATAAATACCAAAGTTTAATTTATTATTGCTTATTATCTTTAAATCTAGAAAAGTAAGAAATCCATTAATTTCAGTTTCTAATGTGAATTTTATAGCTTTATTTTGCAAATTTAGTAATTTTAAAGCATCATTTATTTATCAGGAACAATAGCAAAAGTATCATCAGCATATCTATAGCAGGTTTTAAAAATTAAAGGGAGTGTTTTAGTGACTTGCATTTCGAAAAAATTCATAAAAAGATCAGCAAGAAAAGGTGAAAGAGGAATACCCATTGCTAAGCCAGAAGTTGGTTGAAAAAATTCACCATTAAAAGTGAAAAAATTTTGATCCAAACAAAAATTAGTAGATTTAACAAAATGAACTATTAAGTCCTCATGTAAATTTATTGAATTCAAACACTTTTTAAAAAAGTGGTTAAAATAAATTAGAAGTTTTTCTCTAGGGAAAGATAAGTGAAGTTTTTGTTGCAAATAGTTATATTTGTGTAATAAAACATTAATTACTTTACGAAAAATCTGATGTTACACTTTAAACTTTCTCTACTCACTATTGTTTAATTCTACATCTATTTGGTAATCTGTTGCAAGTTTTATTTTTCTGGGTTAATCTAGATACATATTTGCTTGATTGGTTTCATTACACATTCCATTCAAAATAGAAAGAGGATAAGTGAAATTCAAATCGACTGTCAATGTTTAAACACCAGATTAATATAGACCAGCATAGATGACAATGTGAGAGACAAATATATAGCAACAGCAATGTTAAAACATTACAAAGTGCTGAAAAGTTCAAATTAGCAAAAACGGATATCTTGAAAATGGATGATGCATGGGCTCTAATGTTTCTAGATTTTTCATCTCTAATCACCCCTTCAATTTCCCCCTATCCTCATAGAACACTTCAGACAGAGATTTCTATGCCAGGAAAGAAAATTTATCTGCTTGAAGGACATCCGTGACACACACAGCATATCACTATCAGTTGCACTAAACCTGATATCCTGCAAGTAGAAAGGAAATGAAATGAGGGTGGCTAGAGTTTGGTAGTGTATAATCATAGAAATACCATAAAAATCCCAAAGTCAGGGTAACCAGTCCAAAAGAACATTGAATCTAAACCCTCCCAATTCCAGATCAATTCCAAAATACAAATATAAGTGCCTAAAAATAAGCAAATATGTATTGTATATCAGCATGATAATTTATGGTGAAATGAAGTTAAAATACATACTAAGAACAATTTCTGAACAGCAATGTGCCTAAACTGAAAACATTCCTTTAACAATGTCCAGCTGGCACAAATGGATTGAGATGACCAGAAACAAATTGTAAACAAAGGTAAGAAATAAAACTTCTAGTAGAACTACTACTTCAACATGGCAAGATATTTTCACAAAGATGTTTGCTTCCATCTCTAGTTCAACATCTACTATTTGCACAACAATTTTACATCTGGAATGACAGCTATATAACAGAGAGTTAATCCATCAACATTTACAAATTGACAATAGCATGCAGCTGCACTATAAAAAGAAATTATTTGCATTCACTTACCCTGAAAGCATGGTGTAAAGAAGGATGCCAAGAGACCAGATATCACATGCTGCATCATAACCCTGTCGTTTGAGAACCTCTGGTGCAACAAAGTTTGCAGTGTAACAGGGTGTCATTAGAAGTCCATTTTCTGCCCTCAGTTGTTTCGCAAATCCAAAATCACAGATACGTAGTGCATCAGGATTTGCCGTTTCTGTTGCGTACAGAATATTTGAGGGTTTCAGATCTCTGTGAACAACCTGAAGTACACAAAAGGATATTAGAAATTTCTGTTTCACCAGTGGCACTATTACAAATTTATTTTGTCTGCAACTATGAGCTTCTTTTTACGTTTTCTAATATTTACTTATAATAAGCAAGTAACCGTTATACAGTATATTAGGTGTATGAGTGTGCAGAATTGGTCATCTAAGAGGTCCAAATATGACAAATAATAAAGTCCCACAACAATTTCATCTGTCTTGAAAAATAAAGAAGATAAATGAACATTACTGATTACATTACATGCATAGTCTGGCAACAGGTAGGATTGTAGTGTTAAATGTTTTTGTTTTTGTTTGAGGCCAGGCTCTGTTAAGACTCTTTGCTACGACTCTTGGGTTTGGAATTCTCCTATTGGGAAACATTCCAAGTGTTGTGCTTCAAGAGTGATGCAGTAGGCTTTGCCATAAGCAAGAAGCATATTCTTGATTTGTAAAGACTACCACAGTTCTGAATCGATAACAGAACCTACTGTTGTGCCAAATGTTGCGGCAGGTAGTTTTACGTTTACATTCCTGACGTTTACATTCCTAAATGCATGCCAATGTTGTGGGATTGCCAAGCGTAAGCCTACAACTTTATTGCAATAGACACGCAGTCCTTTCATATCTTTCTGTGGCTAAACGAATCAATTTAGCAACTTATGGTAAAGAAACAAATAACTCATCTTTTATAGCTCTATCTTGCTATCCTAATTGCAGAAGTAAATGATTAAGGTGTGATAAATTTGCAATCAAAATTTTCATCAATTTTATTTTTTATTTATGCAACCATGCATTTTAGAGCAAAATGGTATACAAACTTATGTTTCAGCACTGATAAGGCTGTGCTCAACCACACTTCACTAATTAAATACTTGGATCTGCAGACTGATGTGAATCATAGTTGAAAAGCTCATATAGAGAGTATCTAACATACCCAAGTTGAGATCGGCTACTTCTGCACTTAAGTCGTTGGAACTCTATTTGTCTAATTCAGACATTAAAACAGGTAGGTAAACTATGTGTAGTTTTGTTCAATAACGAAATCTGATTTGATATTCTGGGGTAACTCAATGGAGAGTAAGCAAGTATTCAGATTAAGGAAGAGAGCCATCAGAGTGCTATGTGGCATCAACGTTATGGCTCCATATAAGGGTCTGTTTCAAAAGCTGAATATTTTAACATTTCCTTGTGAATATATCTTTATGCTTGTGTGTTTCCAGATCAAAAATCAAGACTACTATACACAAAATGTAAATATACATAACATATGTACTAGACAAAGAATGGATTTACACAAACCTAGTATTAGATTGATTTGTTTCCAGAAAGGAGTATATTATCAATGTGTCAGAATAGTCAATGCCGTTCCAAAATATTTATTATTATATCTCTAGGGAAAATGGATAAGTATAAGTCTACTTTTAAAAACTATCTAGCAGCAAGAGCTCTTACTTGAACAGGAATTTATGGATGTTTGTTAAAGTGTCCTGTGCTAGGGAATGTAATTGTATTGATTTAATGTATTGCTATCTCCATAAACAAATGATTGACCCATTTTCTTGGATTATGTGACATGTTTGACTCATTCAAATCTAATTTCCTCTCCCTTTTCTTAATCTTGTAAGTCCATTAGGCACTGTGTTCAGTTATATTGGTGATGAGTAATTGTATAATATTGTGTGCAGTAGCAGTAGTTCTTAAAATGTTTTTCTTTTTCAGTCAAAGGTTAACAGATGTTCTAAGTTTGGTGGAGGTGATAAAAGAGTTAAAAAAAGACATGTTCTTATGTACGGCAGTGGTAGCCAAAATGATTTACACTGATTTGCTGAGGTTGTTTTCTGTAGACATTTTCAATGTCCTGGAGCACTCAGTGATGAAACCAAATGGTGGGGGGGGGGGACAAAATAAAACAAACAAATATCAGGAAGATCAGGAAGTTTTATCAGTTAATTTAGGCATCACTGTTACTAAATTCCCCCAAACATGTGTAATTAACACACCAATTTTGAAGACTGGAAGATTCAGAGAAACAAAAGATTTAGTCTAGTTTTGACGACAGAAGTTCTCTAGATTTCTATAAAATAATTCAAAGAAACTGGTGAAGGTAGAAAACAATTACAATTGCAAATAATGTGGAAGAAGATTATTAATTTTTAGATGAGTCATATTTATTACACATCTGCTTCACTTTCGTACCTATTTTGAGGACATGTTTCGCAAATCATCGTTTGCATCTACGGCAGATGGAGTCGCATAAGAGCCGTAGATGCAAACGATGATTTGCGAAACATGTCCTCAAAATAGGTACGAAAGTGAAGCAGATGTGTAATAAATACGACTCATCTAAAAATTAATAATTTTTCGCTTCACTGTGGTGTTCTATTACAGTTAAATCTCGATATATGTGGAAGAAGACGTTTAATAAAGGGGTGTCAGTTTTAAAAGAATTACAAAATGTTTTATCTATAATAGATAAGAATGGCACTTGTGAAAAAGATATTATCAGTAGGAGAAATTGTGTAAGGAAGGCGATTAGAAGTTTGAACAGTCTTTTATGGAATAGGAATTTGACTAGGAAGACTAAACAACAAATTTTAAAAATAATAATGGAAAGTATACTTACATATGGGTCCAAAAGTTGGACATTAAATGGAAGAATGCAAAAAGGAATATTAGCGACTAATTGGATGGACTTTGAAGAAGTACAAGGATATCAAGACTCAAAATGTTAGAAACGTCTACATTAGACATGAAATGGACGCACTGGAAACTGTTATATACATAATGTCCAGTAGAGCTCTACAGTGGTGTGGACATGTATAATGGATGCTGGAAGAATGGTGGCCCAAACAAGTCCTAATGTGGGAAATACCAGGCAGAAGAAAGCAGGGAAGAGCCAGAAGAATGTGGTAAGAGGAAATATATATGGTCATATGAAGAAGAGAGGACTGGAAGGACAATGGAATGACAGGAATCTAACCAAGGGTGAACGGTTGTAAAGTGGAAAACCTATATATACAACAACAACAACAACAAATTTTAGAGAAGTGTGCATTGTGTATATGGGAAACTATGTTCTCTACACTCAACTACCTGATTACATACTATAACAGCATTAAGCAATAAAGAGGCCAATCCATTACCATGTTATGTTATAGCACTTTTAATTGAAAATTTTTCTGAAAGTATTCCTGGTACTTAGCTATTGTTGTCACCTTTATTATGGTTTTCCCTTCCTCAACTATTGTAAATTTTGTTTTCTTATCATTATTTTCAATACATGTGCATTTTTCTGTAAAAGGTAGTACATGATAAAAACTTACGCCATGTTGGTGTAAATACTGAACGGTGGAGACAACCACCTGCATCACAGCACTTGCTTCTCTTTCAGAGAAATACTTTAGCCTCACTATTCTATCCAGCAACTCTCCTCCTCTCATAAGCTCCATTACAAGATACACAGACCTTTCATCTTCATATACCTGCACAGAAAAATGATAATCTATATCTAAGTATTTTTGTAAAATAAATATCACTTTATACTTACTTTTTTGTTCATGTACAAAATAATCCATATTACTCTACATGCGCCGAATAAAAATCAAAAGAAATTCAATAAAAATCTAATGTAAACACTCTTATGAGTTTCTCTCTCAACAAAATTCATATGCATGCCTTATATTACAAAGTTTAGATAAAGTCATATTCACCAAATAAATCCAAAAGGAACTCAATAAAATTCTAATGTATAAACTCATATGTCTTTCTCTCCCAATAAAAAATTTACGTACATGCCTCATATATTACACAATTTACGATTAGGATTACTATGGAGGTGATTCAGTACCGAAACCTGTGCTTTATTGTACCTAAGCCCCAAGTGGGGCATTACTGGGAGGAAGGATGAGGTGAAAGGAGACCCAAGGTGCCAACCCAAGGTGCCAACCCAAGGCGCCGAGACACCAGCCAGCGCTTCTACCCTGAAAGAGTCCACTGATGAGATAGGATGTGAAATGAGAATAGAGATGAAATGGAGGGTCAGGAAATTTGGAATGATGTAATTATCCTACCCAGCATTCACTGGGAAACCTATGAAAACCCCTGAAAAAACCCATCAGTAGATTGGCTATGCTATCGAACTTAGGCCTGCCGAATGCGGGCCACAGACAAAACCACCTTGGTTTACACAATTTAAATAAAACATGTATCTTCTACTCATATTAAGTTATAATCAATGGCATATTCTTTATGAACGTAATGAATGCACTGCAAGCATTTAGGATAATAAAATTACTAATATTCACTTATAATTAAAGCAGCAACTTTTAAACAGCGAGAGAAAAGAGAAAAGTATGAATTCTATTCCACAAAAGTATATAGTAGGCTTAATATTGGATGGCTTGCTCTTACATGTGACTGCTTCTTAGTTCTTCTAATAGCCAGATTAGGTGCTGAGATACTCTCACCATATAGTTTATCAAATATTCAAAACTAGCTTCACCAAAACACCAAGACACTGAGCTATACAAAGAGAAACAGAAACTGTGTGTAGGAGAGTTCAAATAATTTAATAAGCTAATTAATATTTTATTCTACTTATTTCTTGTAACCTTAGTATACCTTCTTTTAATGATGAGATTCATTAAATCCAATAAGATTTTTATTTTTTATATTTTGTTAAAGTTTCATAATTCTTTATTTATACTTTTCTTTCAATTTTTAATTTATTATTAGAAACTGAAGACCATTATCTGTAATTATTATTTTCATAAATTTAGGAAAGGTGTTTCAGATTATGATTTTATACCTTTTTTTCTGATATGCTAATCAGTACATTTTTTTCATAGATCCTTCAAGTAGATATCAAAATACTAATAGCTTTTACTGGTTATCCTATAGGACAAGATATGAACGAATACTAATGGTCAGGAGAGCCATGGCTCCAAAAGGTTGAAAATCATTGCCCTAAGGAATCAAAACAAGTCTTTGCTAATTCTTTTCTACTTTTATTATTCGTTTTTACACATTCACAATTTCCAAAGTTCTCTCTAACCAAATTCACATAAACAACAACAGATGATAGTAGGACCAGAAAAGCAACGGTGTCTGTTACTTTTTGAAGAAATCTTGTACATTTCTTGCAATATGTGACCGGGCTGCACAATCTCCCTCAGGTACTGGTTGCTGTTCAAACTAACCTTAATAAGCAAGAGGTCAGATCAGTTTCTGCTACCAACAGAGCAGCAAACCATCATACCTGGTGTTTATCCACTATGCCACACAATGTGAGATCTCCATATTGCACTCAACATTTTGCCACTCAGCACTTGAGTGGCTACATTCATGTGCCCATTTATATCAGAGGTGCTTGTGGATTCTGGACTATGAAAGCCAACTTAATGACATGTGTGTAACCAATCCCATTTGCAGCAGATGGTGACAAATCATTGATGCAGAAAGGTTCACACCTATTGCAGTGCTTCAGCATCGAACACTGTAGATTAAGCTGTGCACTCTGTTATGGCCTTGTGGATAAGATGGTCATTTCATGCTCTGCTGTCATCCAATATGACTTAATATTGGAGGATGTTTTAATTTTTTTCATCCTGTGGTCATCTTGTGTGGCCTAGTACCCCCCCTTCGCTGCATATAATATAAACTTCTATGCACTGCTTCCACAATACATCACTGTCACAACAGCAAGTTCTCTGCAAGCTGAAATGTCATGTTATAAAATCTGCTTCTCCGAGACCGATCACTTTGCTCTGTTCGAACACATGATGATATAGCTCCCTTTGATGTCAACAAAATATACTAGCCACTTACTTTAACATTTTCACCTTGTTTGAAGCCCTGTACTGACTACACCTGCTGCACTAGTATTTGTCGGACAAACACAACAGGACCCTGTTCAGTCTATGTGTAACCCATCTCTGCAATCCTGATCACATACTATCACACTCTTCTACACAACCACCATGTTTGGGTTAATTCAGGGAATTCTTCACACTATTTCAATAATATTTTCAAACACTGAACAATGCAAACCTCTCATGCACACATGTACAAAATTCAATGCAGTGTATGCAATGTGTAATCTAAGATTTATTAATTATTTTGGAACCTCTAATATAAACCATCTTGAATTTACGCCAAATAAAAAACAATACTTGAAATGAATCAACTTTATATCTGCAGCAATTTGCTTACAAACCGTTAATTTTGAAAGATTCTCCATAAATTATAATAATTACATGTCAATCAAATGCAAAGTGTGTCAAAGAATGCTTCTCTGTGTACTTCAAATTTATAGCTGCCACAGTTCATCTAAATCATAATCCTACTTCGTAGGTTCATTACATATACTACATTAACTTTGTAACAATCACAATGAAAGGGTAGAGCCAGACTGAAACATTCAATGCATAGCCGGGATTTGAACCACGGATCTTCTGGTTTCCATTGAAGCTGATATTACATACATGGATGTATGAGACAAACATGGCCATTTGTAATTTATTGTAAGTTAATAACCAAGCAGGCCATGTAGATGATGCAACGAATGCTTTGGTTTATTGGAATTCGAAGTTGTGATGTAGGACAAATCAAAATTGAGTATTAGAGTAACCTAGCTACAAAACAAAGTAAAGAGCCAATGATTTTATTCCTAAATTTTTTTTTCTGGCTTGGACTCCTGAAGAGAGTAGATGTTTTTCGGTGGAAAGGCTTCTTGCAACTTTGAGAAGTGAGTGAAGTTTACTGTTTATGAACTTTTATCAAAAGTTTAGAATATACAACGAAAATGTGACGCGACAATAATTAACTTTAATAAAAAGCTATTGCATCATTAATAAATAAAAAGGAGAAAGTTAATATAATGTAAAAAGTCGCGAATGTAAAAAACATAAAGATGGTCGAGAGAAATAAAAAGAAGAGAAAATTGAAATGGTATTAATCATTCATTTCAAGATGACACAAAAAGTAAAGTCCTTTTTGTATCGACACCACGCCTGAGGTAATTTATAATCTCATCGCTCACCGAAGCTGCCGGAGAGAAGATTAATAGGAATCTTCGAGAACATCACCTTCATGGCTTTTAGACAAAAGGTTCAATGCTCCCACATTAAGGTAAGGTTTGGCTTTAACACCAGTCGCCACTCCGAGGGAAGCGAGAAACCTCTTGCGCATGTGGGGCGTAGACCTCACGACGGGGCAAATCCTTCAGGTGTGCTACCGCATGGTGTGGCATAAAACTAACCATCACCAAGGAGAACCGCTCCACCATCCAGCTGCTCTAACCATTTGAGCTACTATGACCAACATGCCAACATGACATTACATTCTCCAACTGACTCGTGTTTCTCCTGGTAAACCACTCGGAGTTCTAATAAACACATGAGACAACTACCTTAATGGCGACTTACTATGCTGTAAGTACTTTAAGACCCGGACTTTATAGTTTGCACCACTATTAGGTACAATTAATGGAAATTAATTGTTCTTTCACACTAGGACGCACTATGAAAGGGTAGAGTCAGACTGAAAAATTCAATGCCATAGCTGGGATTTGAACCACAGATCTTCTGGTTTCCGTCCAGCCGCTCTAACCATTTGAGCTACTATGACCAAGTGCCAACTGAATTAAAAATAAATGAATGAATGAATAAATAAGCAATGCAAATAGACATTCTGAATAGTAAATGCAGCTAAAGAAATTCAATCACTATAAAGCCAAATTCTGCCTTGTCATTGGCAGAATGACAAATGGAGTAAATCTAAAACTTGTCATATCAAAAAACCATGTTTGTACACTGGAAAACTACATACACAAAATTACACAAAACTTACATCTCTTAATGTGACTATGTTTGGATGATGACCCCATCGAAGCAAGATTTCTACTTCTTCCTGGCAGTCTCGTTTTGATTTGTCAATAACCTGAAAAGCAAAATCATATGATACAAATGAAATATTTGACTATAATCATGGAAATAAATAGAACGAGCACTGTAGGGTTAGGCATTAAAAAACTGCAGCAACACACTTTTGTTTTCATTAGATGTGGGATTCTATTTTTTAAAAAAATAAAGACTAACCTCAATACCCTACTAAAAAATATAAGAAATGAATTATTCCGTACACAAACTACTATACAACTGAGTTTTATTTTCAATTTATTAAAGGATACAACAAAACTTAATAATCAATTTAATGTGGTTTAGGTGTTATGGTCAAGATTATAAAGAGGTTTATGCTGTATAATCAGAACTTTAAAAAATATAAGCTGTGTGTTCATCTAGAGTAGACATGTTAAGTGCTATTGCAGAGAAACAGAACTTTTGGGTATTGCAATATCTCAAACATTCGCTAAAGTTTCTATGGCTATATGAGCGAGCATTCACCTGAAGCAAGGCAGTCTTGCAGTGTTTGAGATTGGGTAACTCAGTAAGTGTGACCAAAAACACTGTTCTATGAGCAAGTATGTGATACCGAAATTATGGTTTGCCAGAAGCAAAGAATCATGATAGATGTCAAAGGAATGTTGGTTCTTTGTTACGACAAGGGGCAAGACCAGTTGAGTTGGGGAAAGTGTATAACAAAGCCATGTAAGAAGCAGTGTCCTTAGAAGGTTTCTAAAGGAATTGTCACTTGACGTGTATGATTGGGAATTCTTTGGATCATTTACAATGGCGACCAAAACAGCCACAAAGGGATTTTGTTTGAAAAGGAATTTTGAGAGTGAAAGTTAGAGATATACACACGCGCAGCTGTGGTTAGAGGGCACTTTTCACCGTGAAGCCGATGTGGCTAGTTCGCGACTAGGAAGCCATTATAAGCAGTCTTCGGCTTGAAGCCGAGCAGAAGAGTCTTCGGCGTGCAGCCGATGAGAGGAGTCTGAGACGTGAAGCCTATTAGAGCGGTCAACTTGTTCTGTCTTGAATATTTGTCGGGTCATCAAAATTTATCGAGTAATAAACAATTAGCATTCAGTAGCTCTAAACCGAGATTGGTAACCCTCGGTCGGCAACTTCCATTTTGATGTTTGAAAAGAAGTAGCAGTGAATAAATAATTTGGAGACGGGCATTCCAGTGTTGTGAAAATCTCCTTCTCACACCCATCCACGCATACCCTGAGAGAAACCTCATTGCTCGCCAATCATATTTGTCATTGTTCGACATACACAATTTTGGTATTATATGTGATGACTTGCAAGTATGTGACGTGGTGAGGTGAATGGGGTGCTTTTACTGAAAAGAATTGGAAACCTTGTGTTCGACCCCAAGAAATTGAACCAAGTTGAAGAACAGGCTACATCACACATACTTTGTTATGCCTCTAAGTGACAGAAAAAGTGAAGTGACAGTGATCAGTGGAACTAGACCTCATTAGTAAAATGATGGTGAAAACTGAGATAGCCATCAGTTAAAAATCTGGGTGAAATCACATATTTAGCTTATATATTTTGTTGATGCTATGCACTTTCCCTATCTTATGACAAAAATTTGTTGCAAAAAAGACACTACCTTAAGGGTAAATGTAACAAACATAAGTGGTTGGTTTGGAAGTTCTCACACATTGTATTTTCAAGCAGCTTTACAAACAATTTTATCCAGTTTTCTGATATTGTGTATAAATTAACTATCTGAGAAATACTCTATGCATAAGTATATTGAGTGACTGTGCCATATTTTGTGTGATTTTCATAACTAATATACACAATGCCATAGTTCTCACTGTATGTCCATGCATTACTCAAATGCTGTTGAACATTTAACATTCAAATGCTTATTATTTGAAGCAAAAGGTTAGAAACAGTGATGTATTTAACATTTGAAAGTAATGAGTCGGTAATTTAAACACAAACATTTAAGTGATGTTTGTGTTTGAATTACTGACTCATTACTTTCAAATTCAAATGCTTTTTGATAATATAAAGAATAAATGTTAAATTGATAGAGTCAGACTGAAAAATTCAATGCCATGGTCAGGATTTGAAACACCGATCTCTCAGTCTTCATCCAGTCGCTCTTAACCATTGAGCTACCATGGCCAACAGGCCATCATGACATAAAACTCTCCTACTGACTCATATGTTTTCCAGTAAACCACCAGGAGTTCTCATATACGAGATACACACCATCTGTGGCGACTCACAAGTACTTGAGTCCCAGCTTTATCATTAAACCATGATTAGTTTCCATCAATTAACTTAACAAATGTTAAATGTTTACATCTTAGAAACTGCAAAATAAGATGCTTATTACGGATGATTTTTAACTGCTGTGGTTCTCAGCATCCCATTGTATATTGGGAGTTAAAGACTGATTAATCTTGGTCAGCGGCTCTTTTATCACTTGAGGTCATTTTATGTGCCTTAAATCTACAACATGTGACTACTAGCTTTACTTCCCTTCTGGAGGAAGCCGAAAAAATTCATTATCCTCTGTTGGGTTCGAACCCTCAACCTAGGGAAGCATAGTCTAGCTTGTTAACCCTAGACCATGGAGGATAACATTTACATCTTAGAATAACTTTTGAATCTATTGTTTTTTCTAACATGGGGAAATATATGTGTTATTTTGGATTCTGAGGAACTTCTATGATTATTGCAGTAAAACTGCAAGGCATCATAGGATCAGAGAAAAATTATTGCATCTTTAAATGTTAGAAATGCATAAAACCCTAATGTGTTATAAATACCAATGCAAGAGCAATTGCATATATCTATTATAAGTACAGAATAAAATAGCAATTTATACCATAGTAATTTAATGTTAAATGTCTTAAATAAGACATCAATCCAAATGAGTGCATTAATCTAAATATCCACAAAATATATAAACTTTTCATATAGTACTGTTCAGAAAGCTGAAGAATAGTAAGTCGGTAGACTTTTCATTATCAAAGTTGCTGGAAGAGCAAATGCTTTCCCTATACACTTGTAAATATTTGTTGTTACTCTGCAGTCATGATTATAACAATAGCAATTAATCATTACTCAGAAGTGCAAAATTAAAATATTAGTGCTGCTGACCAAACCATAGAGGTACTGCAATTACTCAAATAAGTCTGTATATCAAGCTGTCTTATTCCAATGTTTAAGGACTATGATACAATGAAGCACAAAATTAATATAATTTTGAGTCGAACTAATACTCAATCTCCACTTATTGCTAGTATTTACCAAGAACGTGTTTCGTTAGGATCTTCCTAACATAATCAGCCGTTGTCGACTAATGAATGTTGGTTTGGTGAACTCCTCGGAGGTGATAGGTGCGTCTCTGTCGGTATCTTGATGAACTTGAAATGAAATGAAATGAAATGTGTAGTGTTTAACACCCGCTTTTACTACATACAGCACCGCAGGCGATGACACTGATGATACATGAGATGAAGATGGAGCACCGATGGAATGAGATGGCGGGGGAAACCGGAGATCCCGGAGAAAACCCGCCCCAGCGCCATGTTGTCCACCACAAATCTCACTTTGCGGTCGCCTGGGATCGAACCCGGGCCGCCTTGGTGAGAGCCAAGCGGTCTAACCACTGAGCCACGGCGCGGCCTCTTGATGAACTTGAAGTTTGGGCTTCTTCAAAGGCAGTATCTAAAGTAAACAATTTTCTTTCATATTTCTTTATGAAGATTTTTTTCCCCGTGGTTAATGCAGCTGGACCTTGGACACTTTTTAATAAGTGGATTTCTCGTTCTATATCATGATTCTCCTTCCAAAAATGGTACGCTACCGCTGATTTATCTATTTCTTTGTTCCTGATGTTTCTAAAATGCTCTTTAAGCTTAATGTTCAAGTTCGTTTTAGTTTTGAACATTAGGCTTAAAGAGCATTTTAGGAACATCAGGAACAAAGAAATAGATAAATCGGCAGTAACACACCATTTTTGGAAGGAGAATCATGATATAGAACGAGATATGCACTTATTAAAAATTGTCCAAGGTCCAGCTGCATTAACCATGTGGGAAAAAATCTTCATAAAGAAATATGAAAGAAAATTGTTTAATTTAGACACTACCTTTGAAGGAAACCCAAACTTCAAGTTCATCAAGATACCGACACAGACGCACCTATCACCTCCAATTAGTTCACCAAGCCAACATCCATTAGTCCACAACAGCTGATGATGTTAGGAAGAACCTAACGAAACACAGTCTAGGTAAATACTAGCAATAAGTGGAACATTGAGTATTAGTTCGACTCAAAGTTATATTAAACTGTCTTATGTTCAATTACTAACCTTAACTGCATATTCCATTCGTGTAGCTCTGTGTATGCATAGCTTACATACAGAGTAACTCCCAACACCAATGGTTTCCCTTAGTTCATACTCATCTGTTACAGAGTTAGGTTTCACGTAAACCATCTGAAATGAAAAAATACAATGAAATGTAAGCAATTCAATGGAAAGTGAAAAGTTAATACATTTCAAATAAAAGTACTCTATATATTTACATAAAAAGATGACCATGACAAGTCCTGTATGCTCTTTGTTTATTTCAATACATAGAATTTAAAAAAATGAACTTACCAATCTAAATATTGCAGTGTAACAAACATGCAATTACTGGTGTAATACCATTTCATGCAAGAAGAACACAAAACTTAAAACAATGGAGATTTTATTGTAAATGTATCCAAAAGAGTTAATGAGCAATGTATAGAGAAAGCATCATTATTATTTTATGTGCCTTTTTAAATATTACTAGTTCACACACTTCAAATATGACCTTCATGCCAAGTGCATATCAATTAGGATTACCAGATTATTTTCATGTCATATAGGAACACTGTTCAGCCCGCCTTGGTAGCGTATCTGCCTCATGTTCAAGAGGTCCCAAGTTCGAATCTCAGTCAGCGTGAGTAACTTGGATAAGGCTTTCCTGGGGTTCTCTTTTATCTTGAAAGACGAACTTCATGTAACTCTAAGCTCTCTGGACCCTGGACTCATTTGAGCATCATTTCACCCATTTCATTCATCGTGCGATATGACTGATCATTAAAAAAATACTGTTCAAAATATACAAAATTATTGCACAAAAATATTAGAAATAAATATTGCATAGTTCTAAATACATTTTATTTTCATTGACCCCCACCCACTGGACCAGCTCAGCAAGTTCATAACACTACCAGAAGACCTCTACCATCAACAGAGCACGAGAAAATGCAATTAGATTAACTAGTCAGTTCAAAGCTGAGGATGGGAAAAGGGTTCCTGAAGCAGTCCTAATTTTCACAAGCAAGTGAGGTATAGTGTAAACATAAAACTGAGCCTCAAAGTGATTAAACTCACTTTAAAACCTTCTAATCATTAGTGATAATTTCATTAGTTTCAAGATTAAGATTTCCATGCTTGCTGGCATTTAAATAACATAACCCACTTATTACTTGAGTACTGAGCTATTTTAGCCATTTTGTTGCATATTTTCCAACTTATTACCCTATGGAAGTTATTCACTCCAGATCAAATGGCCCATTGCGCTTTTTCAAGTCAACTAAATATCAAATACTATCCAGATATATGTGATATCCGAGAACAGTCATGTTGCTACAGTAAATGTTGGCCAATTTTGAATTATTCTAGGTCACTGTTCCACTTAAAACTAGTAAACTGTTAATTTATTACAAATGTAAGAGATTCATAAACTTTTAGAAATTCTCATACAGAAATAAAATGTTAAACAAACAACAAGATTGGAGAGAATATAAAAAATGATGCACACATGGAATCAGCATCATAGTTTAGTTTAATATAGAAAGGGAGAACAACCTTGCCATACATTGCACATCCTCAGCCCTGTCAACAATACAGAAATATGGTGTTCATATTGAAGTGGCATCTAACGAAAAGGGATGCACAAATCTAATTGGGGTACTGTAGCAGAATACTGTCTATGATATATGAGGATCCAGATTTCTTCTGTAACATATTGTGACTTTGTGGGTTCATAGAATTAAAAGCCCAAATTGCCAAAATTCTAAATGTTTTTTATTTCTGTAGAGATACACTGTTCAATTCTCACGTAACAACATTACATCACATAACACAATCTTCCAAGGTCGATGACAATAACAAACCGCATCCAGTATACATCAGCTCTCGTTACAACAACACTCTTTGTTACACAACAGTCTTTTCAACAACACCACTCTCAGGTATTCTCTGGTTGCTCACTCAGTTTACAACTTGCCTGGCTGGTGTGTCACAATCGCTTATATATCTCCTGATAATTTCTAGATCATTCTAAAATAAACAAAAAACCGAAACCGAATTATCTCTATCAGTTCAGAAGTAACTAGAAATTTCCATTTATCTCAGTTTGTTTGTTTCGGCAGACCTTTATCTGCATGTTATCTTGTCTGCCGGCACTTGGTTTTCACACTGCCCGCCTATCAGTTCCTTTTGTGAAAACAAGCCGCGCGATCGTAAATATGGGTTCATGACACTATGGTTTTCAGATAAAAACAATATTAATTTTTATGACAACAACAGAGAAACAACTTATTTTTCAAGTTTTCAACAGTCCAATGTTGTTATTTAAATAACCCCAAAACTATGCCAAAAATGGAATGTTTTTGCATCCTTAAAACAATGATTACCCAAAATGATCTATAATCTTCTGAAATACTATGCATAATGTTTAGCATGTTACTGTATATACTGCCATGCCAATAACAAAGTTGTAACTGGTGGTGAAGAGAAGAGACATGGCCCAGCCAATGAGGTTATGTCACTGCCTGACATCACAAGCAGAAAAATATGCAACTTCTTTGTTAGAGCACACTAAAGTTTTGAGACGTTCTGATTCTGCCGAATTTAGAAGAATGGACTTCATGACATTAAGGAACCTTTTATTCCAGAACCATCTCACTGTGATCCGGGAACAATATAAAGGAGCACTATGGCCAGCCAGCTCCGTGTCAGTCAGCGTGCAGTGAATTTAGTGAATTGTTCTAAGAGCATCAAGAAGCTAAAAGCAGTATTGGTGTGTACAACAGAGGCATAAGTAAACATTAAGACTTTTTTTTAATTTCCTTTCATGGAAGTGTTGAAAACAGTGTTGTAATATATTAGTTGTAATTAATTAAATTTAAAGGTAAGTCGATTAATGACACTAAACAACACTTACTTTTAAATTTCTGGGAACATGTTTTGGAGGCTACTTTCCTCCATTGTTGATGTCTGGTTGATGATGGAGGAAAGTAGCCTCCAAAATATGTTTCGGAAATTTAAAAGCAAGTGTTTTTTAGAGTCATTAATCGACTCAACCTTAAATTTAATTAAGAGCTATGTTTGCTATGTGCAACCATAAAGTGAAAGTAAATGTAAGTTACAGCTGTACTAACAGTTTTATTGACAAAGTGACTTTAGCACAGAGGAAGACAGCTTCAAGAGTTGTGACATATTTCAGCGGGAAGCGAGACCTGCAGTGCATGTGACGTCAGGCAAGAGCAGTGTTAAATAAGTTGCCTATATAAATGGTGCTCTGAGTACAGAATCTGAGGGTTCAGTCAGGTGTAGCACACACAATGACAACAATGTAGCTGCCACGTACCTAATGGAACTGTTAAATTTACAATGAACATTGTGTATGTTGAAGTTTTGTCGAGTCACACTTGTTTACACACTTGTTTACGTAAACAAGTGTGACTCAACAAAACTTCATCATGAAGAAAACTTCACTGTTAATAATGCTTCTATTTGTAATATTTAATGACATTGTGTATGTTTGGCTCGACATATGTGTGCGAACAATCTTTTTTTCCTGTTATGAAATTAGCCAAGTCCAAACCCCAAAGTACCTTGTTGGTTCACAATCTAACATGTAGCCTTTGATTACAAATTTCCCAGACATTACGTTCTGACAATGATAAACTAGTTAAAGAAAAACGAAACAGAAAGTGTCCAAGTGATTCTGTTCTGAGTAGGTCTCCTCTATGTGTGTTTGGAGGAATTTAGTAACAGTGACGTCAAAATTAATATAAAAGTTATTTGTGGTTGGTTTATTGACACTCGTCACTTACTTTTTCATATATTTATGAGAGACTAGTTTCAAAGGCCCTGGCCTCCATTTTCAATCTCTTTCCAACCGCACACACAATGAAAGAGATTGGAAAGAGATTGGTTGGAAAGAGATTGAAAATGGAGACCAGGGCCTTTGAAACTAGTCTCTCATAAATATATGAAAAAGTAAGTGACGAGTGTCAATAAACCAACCACAAATAATTTTTATAGGTCTCCTCTAATTTGCAGAGAAATTTACTTTTATGTTTTATTTTATTTACCCTATAACATGCCTGACCGTCAGATAAACTATGAGTTGAAGTTTTATATATTTTCTCATAGCACAATGTAATTGTTTATAAACTGTGACCAACTGTGTAATTAAAGCAGTCAGCATTAATATTACAACACCCAAGATCTAAGTTGTACATATTATTAATACTCAATACGTTTCCTGTCTTTCCTACACTGTTGGAACCCCAACACATCAAACTATTTCCTTCCTCTTGGGCAGCAGAAATCAGCGCAGTGACATCCACACTAACCTGCCTTTCATTCGGGAGCATAATGGACAGTTAGAGCTGACGTCACACCGCCACTACCTGTCTTCCCCTGCTTTAGCACAACCATTTGGTGGTGTCATTAGTCACAATATTTTAAACACATTTTGTATAAACATCTTAAGTAACATTCAAGTGCCATTTGCATTGTTGCATACTATATAAATGGGATTATAGTTCTGCTGTTGTATCTCTGGCTCTGACATTTAACGGTCTGAGTCTTGCAATGTTGTTAGTTCTTGCCACTACTGTGAACTGTGCACATATGTGTTCTCTCTGCAAAATGCAAACAATGAAATAATTCCTACGTTAAGAGTATATAAAGTGTGAAGAGAGCATTTACAGGAAATATAAACAAACAGATTTAATAAACTCACATGTAACCAACTTAACCATAACTAAAGCAAACAGCTGATGACACCACTTGCTCTGCTAACAAGAGAAGTGGCAACACAATTGTCAGGAGAAAATGAAGGCCGACATATATGGAAGATGCTTGTAATTGGCACTAGCAGACAACTGCTGCGCAAATCAATCCAGCACTAAAAACCTTGCCTAATTTTCTTTTATTATCTCACTTTATGTCTTTTAAGTAGCAAAGATCTAAGCAAAGATCTATTAAAATGTCACAATAAATCAAATTTTGCCAATGTATCTGTTACAATGAATCAGAATTCTTTCCTTTACTGCAGAAATTCACAGTACTAATATACTAAAGTTGGCCATTCTGATATATGACTTTCTTCTCTTCTCTTGAAGTAGCTGTCAGTGATATTGGTTATGAAAAACAAACTTCGAACTGGAAAATAGTAACTCATGGAGTACCCCAAGGTTCCGTGTTAGGGCCTTTATTATTTCTTATCTATATAAATGACCTCTCACTTTATATAAAGGACATTGCAAGTACAGTTCTTTTTGCTGATGACACTAGTGTCCTGGTGACCAGTACAAATTTAAACGAGTGTACAATTAAAATGAATTATGTTTTGAACTGTATGTCATGCTGGTTTAAAGCAAACAAATTATCTGTGAATCTAGACAAAAAAAAAGTGGTCAAATTTATAACCTGTCGTACATCACATACTGAAATAGAAATCGGGATTAATGATATGTTATTAGAAAAAGTTGACAGCATAAAATTTCTGGGCCTTCAAGTGGACAGATGTTTAGATTGGAAAGCTCACATAAATTATATCTTACCTAAACTTAGCTGTGCCTGTTATGCTATCCGAGAGCTGGTTAATGTGAGTTCTATTGACACACTTAAATTGGTATATTATGCATACTTTAACTCTATTATGGAGTATGGAATATTATTTTGGGGCAACTCAGTAGAAAGTAAAAAAATATTCCTTATGCAAAAGAGGGTTATAAGAATCATTACTAACACCCACACCAGATGCTCCTGTAAAGATCTTTTTACAAGATTGAAGATATTAACGCTTCCTTGCATGTATATATTCTCTATCCTAAAATTCTATGTATGCAATCGTGCCTTATTTGCAACAAATAATGTAATTCACAAAATAAACACTAGACAAAAGTATAATATCCATTATCCCAGTGCTAAACTTTCTTGCTTCCAGAAAGGTGTGTATTATGAAACTATCAAAATATTTGGCGCACTTCCTAATGTTCTTAAAGAAAAAGTAGATAATTTCGGTGCTTTTAAAAAAGCTGTTAGAGAGTACCTTTGCTCAAAATCGTTTTATTCTGTACAAGATTATCTGAATGACAAATTATCCTGATAATGCTTCTGTAGCTCTATAAGTAGTATTTAACTATTCCAATGACAAATCATTACTTATAAATATTTGATGCAAGCTGAAAGTTTATTTTTAATCTATATGTATTTAATAAATAACAAGAATGGTATCCATTGCAAAAAGGTTGAGACGTACTGGCATAAGCCAAGTGAAAGCTGGTTTAAAAAGTGTTTCATTTTGTATCAAATATAATTATCCCTGCTTTGTTTTCCATATTGTTGTTCATATTGCCTGTGTACTATAATATGTGTCTTATGTTAACTTTTGTACATATATACGCTATTAAACTTTATACCTCTAGACATGTTCAATGTTCACAGCCTTTTCTGGCTACAAGTGAACCTACTGAACGCAAATCAATCTAATCTAATCTAATCTAATCTTTCTTTACCCTCAACGCAGAACTACAGTAATTCTTCAAACAGCTTAGTTTGAAAAGTTGGCTTCAGTTTTCAAATGCATTAAAGAAAAGATATGACTGAAACAGTCCAGAATTGTGTTCAAATGACCTGTTGATAGTTACACAAAAGAAGTTATTATTACTATAATAAACTACAAACAGGAAACATAATAAAGGTTTCTTCAATGGTGGATGGCTTAAGCCCTTGTGCCAGACTTGGGCTACCACATTGCACACATATTTCATTACTTAAAAAGGAATGTCAGATATGAATAAAATATTTTAGATGAATAAACATCAGTACAGCATTTCTGAACACTTATGGTTCCATAGTCAACTTGATATTCTTGAGCCGTTTCACATTAAGTATGTTTTCTTTAAGGTGGTTAGGTTCAACCTGCTAAAATTATAATAGCATTTAACAAGTAAAGCAATAGCTATTATTAAAATACATATTCATATTTTAACGATAATACCTGAAGCATTTTGTTTACTAAAGAAATCATGCATTACATGTCTCATAAGAGATCTTGCTTATTGCTTGACAACTGATTGCTAGTTCATCCTTGCCAGTCTATTTTCTTCATGCACTGTTTAGGCCTTCTGTTGATAGAGTGAAATGTAAAGATAAGTACATTTAATACAAATAACAGGTTTAACATTTTGGGAAAAGATATACAGAGAAGCCTAAATATGGATATGCAGTGCATTAGGTTTACTTCATTTGCATTTTTAAATATACTGACAATTTAATATTTAATACCTTAAGTGCTAATAACTTCTAAGATTTGCATTATACTTAATACATGAAGGAAGAATAAGGACATACCTTTGAGACAGGCTCTGTGGTTTTCTCAGACTGGTTATTAGGCTGGTCTTCTAAAAGGCAGGGAGCTATGAAGCTGAACCCTCGGAACAGCTCATGAGCATTGGCACTAGGTGGTACACCTGGAGAGTCTGCCAAATAAAAACATCATGAATGTAAAGATTTATATATCAAGCAATTAATGATTTGTGAAATATATTCTGCTGCAAAGTTTCCCCAAAAGGAATTCCATACATTAAACATTTGTGAAAAAATGTATAAAAGGAATTTAAGTAGTTGAAAGTGCATCTTGGGTAAATCTGTTCTACTTGAATTATTGGGAGAATTGAACCTTATGTAAACAATGCACAAAAATGTACCTCTGCTTTCTCAATCTGGAACAGTAATGGCATAGTTTTGTAACCACATGCTGTCAAGAGAGATAACCATCAATGTTCACAAACACAAGCAAATTCATTACTGAATGGCTCATTAATGAGGAAGAAATTATGATAATGTGTGTTTGGAGAAATTTCGTAACAGTGATGTCCAAAATTATTGAAAAACTATTTGTAGTCATTATTAAATTTTAGATGAGTCGCATTTTTTACACATCTGCTTCACTTTCGTACCTATTTTGAGGACATGTTTCGCAAATCTTCGTTTGCATCTACAGCTCTTGTGCGACTGACGCTAGATCCAGCGGTGTGGGTAATTCTGGGGTTGTTGCTGCCATCTGTTGATTTAGTGATGAACTGAAATGTGGGATTCTCTTCTAGCGGGATTTCAAAGTTCATTAGTTGGTTTTTATGTTTTTCTATGTATATCCTCTCCCATATGACGAGTTCACTATGTTTTTGTACGTATTTTAGTAATTCTGTGCTATCTTCAATTTCATGATTTTCAGTCCAGAAATGAGCTGCTATTGCGGACTTATCAATATTTTTGTATCTTAAGTGCCTGAAGTGTTCTTTCTTTCTAGTGCCTATGTTCCTTTTTGTCCTTCCTATGTAAATTTTTTCACAGTCTTTACACTTAATTTTGTAAATGCCTGACTTTTCCTCTGGTTTTATCTTATCAGTATTATTACTGTGAAGTAGGTTTTTAATGTTGTAATTGTTTTTTGGTGCCAATGTTATATTGTATTTCTTGAATATTTTTTGGAACTTTTTTGTGGCCCAGGGGTGGTAAGTAAATTTAGCAAATCTAGTTTCTTGTTTTTTTGGTGTGAGAGCTGTGATCTGTTTTAATTTCTTTTGAAGTTTGAATAATTTTAGTTCAGTTCCAATACAGTTGAATCTCGATATTTGTAGTCAGTTTTTCACACTCCATCATTTAAATTTTTATTTTTTGAGGTGACTAGAGTTAGACCTTTGAGGTTGAAAATGGAAGCAACAGTCCCCGAAAAGAGTCACCTCCAAAAATAAAAATGTAAGCGACAGAGTGTGAAAAGTGACTGCAAATAGTTTCTTCACGAAGTCAATTATATTTTGACACACTGCACTCCTAACAAACTTGTCACACTGAACATCTAGCAATGGCTTGTTATGTTTTCTTGATTCTCCATGCATGGTTAACATGGCTGTTTTTAACTTTTCACTGTATGCACATTTTATAATTAAACAGACATACCTGCAAACTCTGCTGTCACATTAACTTCATCTTGGATAGCTGAAGTGAAATATTTCTCACATATTCCAATGTGTAAGGACTATGATACACTGAAGCACAAAATTAATATAATTTTGAGTCAAACTAATACTCAATGCTCCACTTATTGCTAGTATTTACCTAGAACGCATTTCGTTAGGATCTTCCTAACATCATCAGCTGTTGTCGACCAATAGATTTTGGTTTGGTGAATTCCTTGGAGGCGATAGGTTCGTCTCTGTCGGTATCTTGATGAACTTGAAGTTTGGGTTTTCCTCAAAGGTATGTCGAAATTAAACAATTTTCTTTCATATTTCTTTATGAAGATTTTTTCCCACGTGGTTAATGCAGCTGGACCTTGGACACTTTTTAATAAGTGGATTTCTCGTTCTATATCATGATCCTCCTTCCAAAAATCAGCGGTAGCGTACCATTCCTACCATTCCATACCACTTCTTAGAGGATACTTTCTATGATGCTTTACAAACTGCACCTTTTCGGCCATGAATGGTTCACTAACAGTTTTGTCTTCCTGCTTCTATAGCTGACCAACGAAGACAATCTGTGCATGCAGTTTACTCATTTTCTGATTAAGTGCAATTACCAACTTTAGATTAATTTTGCTGCAGCTCTACATACTGTAATATGTTAAAACATACCATTTGACTTAATACAGAGATCTGGCAGTTTTTGTTAGTATTCAGTGAAATACTTTGTAACCAATGTACAGGTGCATCAGCCATTGAACACACATTTGATTCATGTTCATACATGTGTTTTTGTTTACATAAGAACCAATTCTCCTATTGAAATCACTATAAGCATTAAACTGTTCTTTGGGTTTGGTTTTCTAAGATTTAATATCCTTTAACCAGTAGAGCATATGGGATGAATTAAATTGTTATCTGAATGTACTTATTGTTCATTTGTGTTATATGGTTAACATGATAAATACATTTTATTATTTTTTCTATGTAAAAGCATGTATATGTCTGGAAATATACTGAAAAATATATCAATAATAAAAACTGAAAGTTAACATAGCCAACTGCCAATTATGAAACCATTATGTAATATTAGCAGTTAAGTAGGGAAACTTTCTTCATTTATTTTAAGTAACCACAGAAAGCTAATAGCCAAGAATGTTTGTTTTCCCATCAACATGTAAGCAGTAGTTTATGCAATAAGAATATTTTCAGAGAAGCTAACCTTCACACACTGGAAACTATATTCACATTTAGAACATTGAAAATATTTTGGAAGTCTGTTTTGAAAATATAATTTGTCATACACAATTAATAACATAATTGGAAAGAGAGAAAGTAAGCTTTCACGGCCAGAGTCAATATTATAAAGAATTATTTCCGGACTGTTTTGCCATGGTTTGCTGGTGTAACATTGACCATACGTTTCATCCATAACTGTGGTGGACATCTTCAGTGGTGCAGTCAGAGTTTCTTAGGAGAAGGTTTCGCTGTGTCTGAAGCATTGAGTGCCTGAGTCGTGCTATTTATGTACTATTTATTTAAGGCTTAAAAGCCTTATAGCTCAACAAAAACTGGCATCCTGTCATCGAAGGCAGGAAATGTCATAAAACAGCCAACAATGTCGCGGGCCAATCAGAGTATACCATTGCTGAACAACCCAGGCTCCGCCCCCAAGCAACCAGCATAAATGCACAGTCAATGCTTCAGACGCAGTGAAACCTTCTTCTAAGAAACTTTTGGATGAAACGTATGGATGATGTTACGCCAGCAGACCCGATATGACTTAACGTTGGAGAACGTAAGTTACAAAAAAAAAAAAAAAAAAACCACGCCAGCAGACCATGGCAAAACAGACCAGAAATAATTCTTTGTGTTAATTGGAAAGACTGTGAAAATATATCCTGTAGTATATTTAGGAAGCAGTGCAGATTACCTCAAAGCTTTAGATGTGGTTGCACATATACAAATTTTACTAACTCAAGTATTTACAGTGAATTATGCATGTTTGAAGGAATTTAGTAACAGTGAAGTTCAAGTTAACTGAAAATTTGTAAATTAAGTTCTAAGTGATGGAGTGTTAAAAGCCAACTACAAACAGTTCTTCCAAATCATTTAGGAAATTTATATTTGGATGACCTTATCTAAAACTTGGTGTTATCACTCATTGTATCTTCTGAACTACAAAGTAGTGCTGATTACCTTTAGGTGTTTTTGATGTGAATTCCTTATCAAAATAAAATGCATCATCTGCTCGACTGACTGCGGGTTTAAATGGTGGCTGAATCTCTTTCCTTAACAGCTTATCCCAGTCAATGGTTGCAAAAAAGGAATGTGCTTTGATTTCTTCCACACCATCTGGACCTATAAACGGAAGAATGAAGTACAAATTAATTAAAAATGCTTGTATTTGTTTGAGTTTTAGCATTTTGATGTACATTTTATAGAAGTTTAGTAATTATACAGCTTGTAATGTAAAAACAGCATGGCCTGTATATCTGTAGTGCTGACTGCCATTCATCTTACTTCCTGAATACTCCTAGAGCACTATAGTGCTCAATGTCTCATGAAACAATTAGTAGTAGTAATTAGAAAGTAGTAATTTTGCAGCAAAAAGATTTTTATAAGGTGAAGCTAAGGCCAGAATTTTGAAATGGATATATGAAAGTTACTTTTGTACCAACTGCTAATAATATTTCTTAGCACAGCTACATGGAAATTCCATAGAAGTTAAGTAACTTGTTAAATAAATGGGTCTACTAAGGCAGTACAAACATAAAAATAATAAAAAAACGTATAGTTTTCTTTTAATTGCTTGATATTTTTGCTGCATATCAAACATAAAACATATAGTGCACATACAATTTTAACAGTCTGTGTGAAACTCTTAAAACACTAATATTTTTATTCATAGTTAATTAGTTTTGATATAGCAATATGCAATGCTCTTTGGACTCTCTGGTTTGTCACATCTCCCAAATGTTTAATTTGAGCTAAGTGTACATTATATAGAAATTGTTATTTGGGAATATCTATATTTTAATTAGTTTAAGAGATATGAAATGTTGTTCATATTTGAATTTTTTTTATTATTTTTTTTTTTTAACTTTTTCAACTGGAAATATAGAAAATAATTAATTTCATATCTATCTTTTAGCTCGTACACAACAATTAATAAATTTCACAATTCCTCAAAGTCTCTTGAAAATTTTAACCTAATAAGCTGTGAACTTAGATTCAAGAAGCATTATGAAAAATAAAAAGAATAAAAAATGTTGAGTTTAAATTAAAACAGGGTGTTTTACCTAAATGATAAGGATCATTTAAAAGCAATTGAAGTCATTTGTGGCTATAAAATGCTTTATACTAAAAATCAACTGTCTACTGTGAAAACAAATGTTATAAGTATATTAAAAAAAAAAAAAAAAAAAAAAAAAATTGAACATGATCATATATTTAATAAATTTCATTGATGATAAATTTCACTTTAAGATGTTCGTAGTCTTGGAGTCATGGTCCCTTAGTACTATTCCAGTAGTTAATGCCATTCATGGCTGGTGGATGTCAACACTATTCATCTGCGTTAAGTTAAATGTTTACATTTGCTGCAATCTTATGATGCCAGCTGTTGTTATGGTGAAAAGTATCAAGCTTATTGTATCTCCTTGTAGTACACCATTTGGCTGATGCACTTCTTTGGACTTGATGATGTTATCCAATAACTCCATGTGATTGCTGCTCAGAATATTCCTGACAAGTCTCAGTTTGGTTGTTTCTCCACTGATGCCCCCTAGTATGTCTAAGAGTATCTTGCCTGTTTAGGTTGTCAAATTCCTTAGGGTAATCCATAAACAGCTTGTAGTTCTCCTCTTGGGATCTTCAATGTTGTGTTTCTTTGTAAGCAGTCAATTTCTTATGTTGCTGATCTGCCCTTCTGGAACTTTTCTTTATTTTTATTTTTATTTTTTTTATTTTTTATTTTAATTTTAACTCATGATTCTACTGTCTTTGTTAGACCCTCACATACTAGTATGATAATTAATAGTTCTTTCACAGTAACTATGTGTGGGGTAAGGTTTCTAAAAGTAGAGTTACTGAAAACTTCAAAACCCAGCTATGGCATTCAATTTTTTAGTCTGACTCTATCTTCCGAACCTTGCCCTACACATGGCTAGTGTCAAAGAACAATTAATTTCCATTAATTGACCTAATTGTGGTCTGAACTATAAAGCCCAAGACTTAGAGTACTTACATGTTTTAAATTGCCATAAAGGTAGCTGTCTAATTAGTATATGAGGAACTTACAGTGGTTTACCAGAAAAAATGTGAGTCAGTTTGTGGCAAGTCGGGGTGTCGGGGGAGTATTGCCGCGCAGTTCAGCTCAATTATTTGGCAGGGGCTTGATTCCTAGGGTTGTCAGCATCGCTAACAAAACTTGAAGAATATCGATATCCTCGGCTGCTCTCGGAGTTGTCCTAATATTTATGAATATAGGATTTTTGGCAAGGATCTCTTGGTACAGGGCATTCTGGGTGGATCAATTAGGGTACTTGGAAAGAAACACAGGTTAATTCTCTTATGACGATCGATTGTATTTCAATTACTCTCGAAATACATGTTAATTAGGCGAACTCTGAATGGTAGGTTTCGCGTTTGCGTGGTAGCACTCCTGTGTATATAACACGAGTCGTCGGATTAGCACCCCGCTACTAACTAGCTTTAATCGAACGCGATTTCTTTAGCTTACTCGTCCATTCCTTAAAGAATGCGATATCTGACTTCGTGCTGCCGCACGACGATCTAACCCAACCCCCAGCTAGCGACTGAACTTTAGACATCTATTTGCTCCTGGCTAGGCCATATGACACTTCGCTTCCCCCTTCAGCTCATTATTTTTAATTAGTTGGTCGGTAGAAAACATATGGTGTCCCAGTTATGAGAATCTCACTTTAGACCACCTAAGATGTACCCTTCCTGTCAAACTATGTTTGAAATTAAACGCGGGGTGCGAGCCCAAGATTTATGGTTGCGGTCAGCTGTCCTAGGGGACAGAAAATTCCCAGCACCGTTCAGAGCTCGTAACAAACTTGATATTCCACAAAAAATATTTGTTTCAGTACATGTATATATTCCTTTAACATTCAATTAATCTACTATTATTATAAATTACCCAATTATCTGAAGCAAATACCTGCACTGCATCGATTTAGAATTTGTCTCAAAAAACTTCTTTCCTCCATTGTTTTTATAGCATAAAAGAATATTATGATTACTTTGACAATTGATTTTGTTAATGTTAATGATGTTAATGTTTTATAGTATAGGTGAATTGTTTGAATATGTTAACTACAAGTGAAATATTATTGTTATTATTATTATTATTATTATTATTATTATTATTATTATTATTATTATTATTATTATTATTATTATTATTATTATTATTATTATTACTATTATTACTATTATTACTATTATTACTATTATTACTATTATTACTATTATTACTATTATTACTATTATTACTATTATTACTATTATTACTATTATTACTATTATTACTATTATTACTATTATTACTATTATTACTATTATTATTATTATTATTATTATTATTATTATTATTATTATTATTATTATTATTATTATTATTATTATTATTATTATTATTATTATTATTATTATTATTATTATTATCATTATCATTATCATTATCATTATCATTATCATTACTATTATTATTATTATTATTATTATTATTATATCATCATTATCATCATCATTATACTGTACATACAGTTGAATTTTCATTCCAAACTTGTGTTGTAGGTATATATGTATATTGTATAATTTTTAGTTATAAGTACTTGACGTGTCCTATATCATGTAATATGATCAAAAGGATGAATAAAAACTAACTAACTAACTAACTATATATTCCTTAAGAGTCAATTAATCAACTCGAGGAAGGGAGCACCGTTTCAAGTTGGAGAATTTAATGTCATGCTGGCATGTTATCATGGTAACTCAGTGCTTAGAGCAACCAGATGGAGACTGGGAGATCCATAGTTCCAATCCCGGCTATGGCATTGAATTTTTTTAGTCTGACTCTTTCCGACCTATTTTAATAATTTTAGCATAAGTGACTCCGGGGCTGTCTCTTTATTTGAATTTGGGTTACTGCTATCCCCTTTCCTTTGTACAGCATTTTTACTGTCGCCTTTTTTCCATGATTCTGGTATGGAACCTTGTTTTTGGTATGCACTGAATAATGCAGTTATGCATTTTCCTAATTTTTTGGTGCTCGGTAAAGATGAGGCTAGAGCTACATTCCTTGTTGTTCTTTGTCAGTTTTATGGCCAATAACCACTTCTACTGTGAACAACTCAGGGTCTTTGCTATACTATTTGTTGGTCTTAGTGTGAATTGTGTCTCCTGCATTGGAAAAACCTTAGGTGAACTACTCATGTCTTCATCAGAATATTTCTTGGATATTTAGGCATTCATAGAAGGACATTGTAGGGCCAGTTTCTACCTTTCATATTAGCTTCTTTTCTGATTACTTATAGAAACTTTTTGCCATCTTGATTATCTCCTTGTCAGTAAGTTTTCATTTATTGGGGATTTCCAAACTATATATAGTACTTCCAGGATCAGTCTGTAAGTCCTGTAGCTAACCTTGTTCAACCATTTCTTCCCTTTCTTGGTCTATTTCTATGTTTCTAATGATTATCATATGGTCTTTGGTAACTGCTGTGCTGCCTCATCCAGGTTTCCCTCTGTGATACACTAAATCATTTCACTGATGTGCTACTGTTCTACGAGTTCCTTGTTTACATTACTGCATACTCTCTCTGATGTCTTGTATGGGCATGTTTTGTTCTTGTCAATTTGCACACGGTTACTACTTGTAGATGTTTCTTGAGTGGTTCACCACTGTCTTCCTGTATTGTTATTTTTGTCTTTCAAGTTGGTAAGCACTAAGTCCTTGGTACTGGCTCTACTTCGACACATATGTCATCTATTTTCTGTTATTCATGAGAATTAACCATTGGTCCTCTAGGTATTCCAATACTTAGGTTGTTTTTATGTATTTCTTATCCATCTGGCAGTTCAAGCCTTCTATCATTTTATTGCTTGTTCAGTGTTCATTTTGCCAATGTGGTTAAGAATTCTCTGATTAAGTTGCCAGCAGTCATATATGGTTGGTAGTATATACTCATGATCCTGGTTATCAATAGTATGAGGTACATCCAGAGTAACCAATGAAGAGAACAAAAAGTTTACTAAGTAAGAAATATTTATTGAGTAATTACATAGACTTATTGGCTACTTTTCAACATAGTCAACACCATTATTGGAAGCATTTATCGTAATGGTGTACCACCAATTGTATGCCCAAGTCATAGGAATCTGCAACCAATGTCCAGAGCCATGAAGTCACTTCATTCTACACCTCAGTGTCACTGTGGAAACATTCTGCCAGAAAATGCTTCCCGAGACAGAAGAGGGAGAGATGAAAATTGAGGTTGGGGCTCTAGGGTGGATGGTCAAAGATCTCCTATCCAAATCTATTCAAACACATTTTGTGTGGCATTGACTGTATGGGGTCTTGCAATAGCATAATGTCTTTTGTGAACATCCCACATCTCTTGTTCTGAATTGCCCTCCTCAGTTTATGCAATGTCTGACAATACTGATCAGCACATATGGTCACCCCCTCACGGTCAACATTTGCAAAGAAGACACCATATTGATCTCAAAACACAGAATACATGATTTTTTTAACAGATATTGTCTGCTTGAATTGTTGAGAACCTCATCACCTCTCTACAGGTAGATATCTGGCTTTGTTTTCATATGCCAGTTGTTTAGGCACCCACCTTTCACACACTTTGTGAAAACCAATCCACCAGAAAATTTTTTTATGCAAAATCAAGCAATACATATAGGGAAATTGACAGAGATCTGGAATTGTGAAGTGCCATTTCTGCACAATTACTTTCCGCACACTTCTGGCATCATCCACTATGGTAAAGAATATTGGTTCATCCTTCACTGAATCACCTGCACCATCATCTTACTGTATTATCACACATAATATTGTGTCCATGCACACAAGACACAACTGGCGATGGATGTCTGCTGAAGATTGCTCTTGAGCCTGCAAAATTCTGATGACTGCACGAACCTTGCAGTTGGCAGGAGACAATATCATAGCAGCCATTTTCTCCTAGGATAGAATGGTAACCATTGCCATCACAAGACCGAAACTTTACTGCACTATTCCCACATACTTCATTTCTACTCCTGCACATGCAGACTTTCTGGTTGTAACCCATTTAATCAATCCCCAAAAGGAAAAATCCATTTGAGTGAGGTCTGGTGATCAGGGAGGCATCTATTGCCCCTCATCATCTAATAACTCTTTTACCATACACCTCGGAAATGTAGTTTCAATGTCACTGTGTTAAAGCTCATTCAGAACTGACTCACAAAATTGAAGCCCAAGATCAGGGTTGTCTTCCAGTAGACCATGTACGAGACACAGTATGCAGTGCTTAAATTTAGCATTATGTAAAATTCTCTGAACAGAGAAAGCCTGCGAGTAAACTTTATGGGACTTTGTATGAGGGTGACTCAAATATAAATGGTAATTGTTGGGTTTCGCGGAGTACGTAGGTCTGAGTGTGACAGTGGTTTGAGGGGTTGAAGGTCAGTGTGTTAGGAAGGGGGAACTAGCTTGGTTAGCTTCTCCGCTAGGTTCTGGCGTCAGTACAGCCATGAGTGAACAAGAGGTTCCTTTGTCTGTTGTGCAACCGATACGACTTTTCCGGCTTAGTGGCAATTTTTGACCTTCTTTAGGCACCTACCATCGTCACTCTTTGCTTGCCATTTTGGATTCTGGAGTATAATGATGAGCCCATGTCTCATCGCACACAAAGTGCACCTGATCATTGCTCCTGACCACTACTAAAGACTCATCTACTTCGTGCTAACTACTACTCCCCCCCCAGTGGTGATTACCAGCCATGCTGCCTAGTTACATCTAGTTTCCTACGAGTTCCGTCGCTGAGCGCTAGGAAGCGCTACTTTTGCCTGTAGAAGGAGCCAAAAGCTTGTGAACAATTGCTTGACACTGCACCAGGGGGATCGGACTGGACTTTTCGTCTGGGAGGCTCCGGTACAAGAAAGAGGACTTCTGACATGGATCTCGGACACTGAACATAGCATTTGTACTTCGTCGCTTGGTATGTAGGAACATTGGGAACAAATCTTCTAAATTTCTATTCCAAATTTTTCCCTGTGTTTCTCGCATCAATTAAGACAAATTTCGTGGAGTTAGTGCACTTTAAACAACAAAAGAAACCCTAAAAACTTTCAATGCAGTTAAAGAAATAATAATATATAACCAGTGGCAAGGATAATTAATTGACATGTTGTTAAACATTTGAAGACAAGAGAAATTGTATATTGTTATATTTGAAAATTTAAGAGTATAAAGATATCGTTAAAAACATCTAATTTTGAAATACTTTGTGCCTTTCCTTAACCATTCTATACAGACCTCTGGTAATTTAACGCTTCCACGTTTTAAGTCATCCCAGGAAACAGTACAAATTGGTAGCAGAGCAATATTAACGTCTTTTTGCGTATTTTTATTTATAAGCAAAATTCGTAAGCAAAATTTAAGAGTAATCTTTCCGGTTACACCTTTTTCTTCATTCTGTGTTCTTTTACCTTCTTATGGCGATTCCTAATTTAAACTTTTACGGATAGATGAACTGCTTTTTCTGTGCCAATTACACACCTTACCTACTGATAGCTCACAATCGTGCGCAACCTTGATTCAGTTGTTACAAGGAGTGTCGACTAGCCACCCTGATGTCACCGCCTTTTCACAACAAGACATTGATGGTTTCATGGAAAATTTAGATTTTCAGTACTCAGAATTTCACAGCACTTTAGAAGAGAATTTACCAAATCCTTCTCCTGCTATATTACGGCATCTGCGCGCTCATTTCAGATCGATAAATTAAATTGGATTATTAAATAAAAATTTGCTTCCCCACATTTATCAACACTAAGGGGTCTTCTTTCCAAATATTCCGACTTATCTACTCGATTATCGAATGTACCATCAGATTCGACTAAGGAATCTACTGCTGAATTATTAGCTGGTTCTATAGATACGGGTAGTATAACCATGGGTTCTCCATCTAGAGCCATTACTTTCAAACCTTTACAAGTGTAACATTTGGCCCAAACTTTTCTTGATAAGGCATATTTTGTAGTTAATACAACACAGAAGGCACTTATATTTTTACAGTTTTTTATTCGCTTTCGCGATATGCTTGCATTTGATACATACACACCTGTGGAAATGTATCACATTCTACGCTCCATTATTGCGGAGAAAATTACCTTTTTATAGATAATGCAGTGCGTGATCAATATTCTTTGGATGTTTCTCACCAGACAATTTTGGATTTCTTCTTTCCTCCCCGTGTATTACATCATCATATAACTCAGTATTATTTTGCTCCACAATCTTCCGAGAAGAATAGTCTCGATTTCATTACGCGTCTGAAACAATATTCGCGTATATTTCGGATTCGGAGTCACAAATTTGTACCTTTGTACCTTTTCTGCGAAACCACTACATTTTTAGAGCTATATACTTTGGTTCGATGGGTTCACCAACTTTTGCCCACTTCGACTGTTGTTAATGCCACACCTCCTCGTACTTCTGCATCCACTGTACCTCCATCGGGGGGATCGACCTGGACTTTTCGTCTGGGAGACTCCGGTACAAGAAAGAGGACTTCTGACATGGATCTCGGACACTGAACATCGCATCTGCACTTCGTCGCTCGGTATGTAGGAACATTGGGAACAACATTGCTGGCTTCGCTTCATTATGTAAGTTCTGGATAAATCTTCTAAATTTCTATTCCAAATCCTTCACTGTGTTTCTCGCGTAAATTAAGATAAATTTCATGGAGTTAGTGTACTTTAAACAACTAAAGAAACTCTAAAAACTTTCAATGCAGTTAAAGAAATAATAATATATAACCAGTGGCAAGGGTAATTAATTGACATGTTGTTACACATTTGAAGACAAGAGAAATTGTATATTGTTATATTTGAAAATTTAAGAGTATAAAGGTATCATTAAAAAAATCTAATTTTGAAATACTTTGTGCCTTTCCTTAATCATCCTATACAGACCTCTGGTAATTTAACGCTTCCACGTTTTAAGTCATCCCAGGAAACGGTACAAATGATGTGCCTCAAAAAATCCTCCCCCTCTTGCCAGAATTGATTAAGGAGTCTCTCACAAATCTCCAACCTGGCCTGATTTTGTTGCTTGGTTAGCAGCTTTGGAACCCATCAAGCACTAATTTTTCTAAAGCTGAGATACTGCCTACTAATGGTATGAGAACTACCAATGCTGATACCCACTTTTGATGCAATTTCTGGAACAGTTGAGCAACGAGCGTCTTCAATATGCTCTTGAACGGCACAACTGTTCTCACTTGTGAGACTTGACCTTGGGCTTCGAACATAACTCTCATTTCGCACAAATCCTTGGCCCAAGTAAACACTCGCTTCTGGGAATATGTAGCATCCCCAAACTGTGCCCTCAAATGAGTTGAAATTTTCAAAAGTTCAACCTCTTCGTTAGTGAAAAACTTTATTATGTGTTGCACAATAGACGAAGGAATCTCCTGCTCATCCGTGGCTGTACTGATGCCAGAACCTAGCGGAGTAGGTAACCAAGCTAATTCCCCCTTCCTAACACAATGACCTTCAATACCCCAATCTGCCGTCACACTCAGAACTGTTTACTCCGTAATATGCAACAATTACTGTTTATATTTGAATCATCCTCGTAGAATAGCTTGTAACATGTTTAGTTTTGTCTCCTCACTTAATAATGGCCTATGTGACCTAAGTATCACTGATCCATTTCCATTTACCTCGAAATGACTATAAGTTGTAGACAGCCTTCCATGTTGATAGAATAGTATTGTAGTGTTCATTCCATTCTTGAATTAAGAACTCATAATCACCTTTGTACCACTTTTAAAGAAAAAAACTCTTACTTCTTTCAATAACATATCAACAACTTGGACACTGAACATATCGAAACAAAACACACCTTGAAACAAACATCTGACAGCAGACAAACAAAACAAAAGTGGACTGATTAGCAGTGTACTTGTGTGTGACTAGTTACTAATAAATTGCCAGACGAATGTCACATTCCAGTCCGTAGTAAGTTGTAATTCAGGGGAAATTAAACATCAACAGAGTAATTTTTGAGCCACCCTGTATTTTAAATGTGATTATCCATTACAGATATATATATACAGAGGCTATAATTACAAGAAAAAGTATGCATAATTACCTGCTCCAAGTCTGTTTGCTGGATTTCTCTTAAACAATGCTCTAAGCAGGGCTTGAGCTTCAGGAGATAGGAACTGTGGCATTCCCAGTTTTGCTTTTAATATTTGTGTCATTGTATCCTTCCTTGTTTGTCCTTGGAATGGTAACGCACCAGTCAGCATCTCATACTAAAAAGAAATAAGAAACCAAGATGATGGAAAGGTAAGTTCACAGTAAAATGTTCAATGATATTGCTGGGATATGAATCATGGTGTCTGTCTGGCTGCTAAATCACTGAGCTACCATTGCAACATGCCAGCACATTACATTCTGCAACTGACTCTCTATTTCCTGGCAAGCAACAAAGAGATTTCAAATACATGCGAGATGTCATACGCTAACAATAATGATAAAGTCAAACCTCTATTTTCAACAGATGCTACTTTAGAGTGTGCTATTCTCATTAGTTGCCTTTAGTTGTGGAGACATATAAGCACCAGACAGGTTAATTGATGGAGATTAACCATTCTTCTATATTAAAAATTAACAAGCTCAAATAGAGGAAATAACAATATAATGTAATGCAGTAATTCATATGTGTGCATAATCCTGTTTTTTCACACTGTACCATTAAATGTTAATAAATATTAAATTTTGCTTTCCATTTCCATGTCAAACAAGTTCCATTTTATTCAGTGAGTGGTTGAGTGTATGGAGTTTTCAGGCCCATCGACAGCTAGGTCATTTGGGCCCATCCATTTTATAAAGAAAATGGACATATGCAAATGCATTGTATATGTAAGGACCAATATATTTGTATCTTTAGACAGATTTCTGAGTTATATTATATTCTGTTCTGCTAAGATGAAGTTTTACTGCACATTTTAAATTTTCTGCAAATAACCCATGAAATTCTCTTATTTGTTATTTATAGAATTTTATTTAGCTGAAACTGAGTTTTTATTTATGAACGCTCCTTAACTGCTTTTGTTCTTACCATCAGATTGTAATTGGACATTAAATACTACAATATTCTTTAGAGGGTGCTTTTATCAGGCTTGAGGTTCTTTTAGGCGCTGTAAACTGGTTTTACTTTACTCAAAAAGGAACCTTCACTAAGGAATGATATATGTAATGTCCATTACTTTCCAGAATTTTGAACTTGTGACCTTGGTGCTGTAGGTTAGCATGCTCCGCCAGACTGAAAGAAAAACCATAAGAGATATACAAAAGGTCATTCCATAACGAAACAGATCTCTTGATATACTTCAAATATTTATTTTGTGATATCAGCCATTTCTGAGATTTAGTTGTTCTTTGCAATGCAGTGGAATTAGTATGAAATTTCAAAGCCAGCATACAACCATCCAGTTTAAACATTTGACTATTGCTTCATCCTCCTGCACCCTTTTTGTACCTACAACAAAATGTGTAATAAACCTATTTCTGCAAATGTTTATCTAAATTAAATGAAGAAGAGAGAAAAGTAAGCTTTCAAAGAGAGGTTATAAGAGTTATGCACCTAAAAAGTCACCAATAGCTGCCAGATTATGTTATGTGAATATTTTAGATGAGAGCTTTTCCTGGGTTATGGACGTTGGCTGATAAGTCCCAGACTTCACATAGAGATGGTGCCACTGGGCCAGTTTGATGGATAGCATCATATAGTTTAACTCTAGACTTGCATGTATCCATAGTTACAGGTCAATATCTTGTTTAGTTTTTGAATGACAGCATTTTAAACAAGACAAAAGTAGAGGTTTCATGAAAATGGAGGATTTGGAAAAACAAGTAGTGATTAAATACTTCCATTTGAAAGGCTTAATGACTAAAGAAATCAACGAGGAAATGGACAGTACATTTAAAAACTACTCCTTCATATACAATGATTAAAAGATGGGTTACAACGTTTAAAATGGGATGTACGAGCAGTAGTGACGAGCCTTGCTCTGGATGCCCTCTGGAAGTCACAACTCCAGAGGTCATTGAAAAAATTCATCATTTAGTACTGTAAGACTCTTTGAGATAGCAGAGCCTGTAAACATATCAAAAGAACGTGCAGGTAATATTTTAAGTAATGTTTTGGGCTTTCACAAGGTCTGCGCAAGATGGATGCCATGTTCGTTGACACCTGATCATAAGTAGCAAAGAAAAACTGTTTCTGTTAAGAATTTGGATCTCTAACATAAAACTACCAGTGAATTTTTGAGACAGCTTATTACCATGGATGAAACTTGGATACATCACTACACTCCAGAAAGTAAATCACAATCAAAACAGTGGATTTTGCCAGGTGAACCAACTTCAAAAAAGGCAAAATCAATTTTGTCAGCTAACAAGGTTATGCCAAGAGTTTTCTAGGATGCACAGGGAATTATTTTTATTGATTAAGTTCAAATTGCTTGAACATCCACCCTACTCGCCAGAACTAGCACCCAGCGACTGTCACCTGTTCCTGAACCTCAAAACATTTCTCGAAGGACAAAGATTTCAGGGCCAAAAGGAGGTCATTGATGCGGTAAACTGCTATTTTGAGGACCATGATAAATCGCAATACAGAGAATTAGAACATTGATATGACGAATGTATTAGCCTTTCTGGAGCTTATGTTGAGAAATAAAGATTTTTTTTTTATTATTGTAAGACCCAGGACTTATCAGCCCACCCACATATTAATACAGCTTTCTTACCATTAATACACCTAAAGACCACCAGTCTGCTGCAAAGGAGTGCCCTTTTCTGTTGACAACTTCTGGCGCCATGTACTCCACTGTCCCACAAAATGAATAGGCTTTTTGATCATCCAAGGGCAGCTTGCTAAGGCCGAAGTCTGTCAGTGATATATGACCATCTGCATCCAGAAGAATGCTGAAAAGTATAATGGCACTTAGCATCTATCTTGGAACTCAAAGCAACTTTTGTAAAATGCCTTTAGTTTAATGACAAAATAACATTAACACTAAATACTGTAAGAATCAGTTGCATCTCATAATAAATACCCAGTAAGTTTAAATTCTTGAAAAGTAACATATAGTTCATAAAATTATATTGCTTTCAACAGGAAGTATAAGTGAATAAATAGCAATAGCTAAACAAAATTACTAACAATTTAAACTCGCAACTTTATACCATTTACAACAACTTATGAGAAATGTTTTAGAAATATTTTAAGCTAGAAAAAGTAACCTTTTAATTTAGAAAAAAAATTCATTGCTTATTTATTCATTCATACCAGGTATACTCAAAAAAATACTGTTTGCCCTGACTGGAATGTGCTACCCTTGTCAACTAAAAAGATATGTATCCTACTGGCATAAGGGATATTTAGTATGGATAAACACAATAATTATAATACAATGTGAATAAGTGCAAAGGTTGAGCAAGTTCAGAATTAAAAAAGTCTTCTTCAGGTTCACTGGTATCGCTGGTGAAAGAAATATTATTGTTTGGTTCCTCGATGATAATGAACACATCTGACATGAGTCTATCACTGTCCCAGTACTCTAGTTAAGTTTTTTCAATGTGGTTGCAGAAGCCGTCCCAAACTTCTGTTGTCACTGCTGTGAATTCTTTAAGTCGTGACAGTGGCATGTTAACCGGCACGTTATGTTCCCGAACAAAATATTTTTTTACTTTGGTCCAAGCATACTCAAGTCACACATGTATGGCTGCAATCTGACAATGGTATGTACACAAATAGAATTTACTGGGTATATTAAAACCAAGAAAGCACTCTTCACAAAAGTAATTGTCAGATTGGGCTGTAACTGAATTATTAAATTTTAGATGAGTCGCATTTTTTACACATCTGCTTCATTTCACACCAGCTCATTTCTGGTCTGAAAATCATGAAATTGAAGATAGCACAGAATTACTAAAATACGTACAAAAACATAGTGAACTCGTCATATGGGAGAGGATATACATAGAAAAACATAAAAACCAACTAATGAACTTTGAAATCCCGCTAGAAGAGAATCCCACATTTCAATTCATCACTAAATCAACAGATGGCAGCAACAACCCCAGAATTACCCACCTCGCTGGATCTAGCGTCAGTCGCACAAGAGCCGTAGATGCAAACGAAGATTTGCGAAACATGTCTTTTTTAACGAAAGTGAAGCAGATGTGTAAAAAATGCAACTCATCTAAAATTTAATAATTTTTCGCTTCACTGTGGTGTTCCAATACAGTTGAATCTCGATGTAACTGAATTGTTCTGAGGGTCATAAACAACTGTTATGCAGGATATTGGAACTGTGTCTAAACAGTGATTTCTCCCATGCACCAGATTTCCCTGGGACTTTCTTTGCTCCGGCAAATTGGATTTAAATAGAATTCTGAAATTTTTTTCATGTTTTTAAAATAAAATGTAGAATATAAAAGCTCTTATTCCAAACCACAATTATTTAAAAACAAAAATATAATAATACTTTCAAAAAAAATTTTATTTTGAAAAATATCAGTACCAAAGAGAGAAATTTTTATCAAAAAGAACAATGTCGACAGTACATAATAATGTCAAGATTGTTATGTTTATAAAAACAACAAATATGTAGTGAAGCGGTATAAGCTGGTGTACCAAAAACTTAAAGCTGAATAAAGTAAATATTTTTTCTTAAACCACTGTCAACTTAGTATTGTCACCTTAGTACTGTCAATCTTGTCAAATAAAAAGCCACTTCTCATTCTGCAGCTGTGAGTCATGCCTTAAAATATTCCTTAAAGCTAAGCTAGAGAGATATTGCTTATAGGTTATATATGTAAATAACGTCAAATTCTTGATTGCAACCTGTTATTCAACTGCTGCTCATTTAACTATCAATGTACTTGCATCAATCATGAGGATATAGCTTCTTAAGTTTACAGTTTGCATTCCAATGCTTGATGGCTGTTGGAACCTGTTTAATTCTTATTTTAAATTTAATTCTAATGTTAGCCGTAACCCAGATGGTTCACTGTGGGTTGGGTAAGGGAGGGTTTTCAAATTGTACTTAATGTTTCTAATAAAATCTTATAAAAATGTTTAAACTATAAGGAAACATTCTAATGTAGGGTCACCATACACTTCTGAAAGCAATTCAGGTATTTCTGTCAGAATTATGCCCCCTAAACTTGAACTTTTTTATTATTTGTATTGTATTAAAAGGCAATGTGCACTCGACTTGAGCATAAATGTTTGATTTTAATTAAACATCTTCAATACAACATGCTGTTACAGGTGGTCAGCCGTGTCAGGTTTATGAACGTCAAGCTTTCAGCCATTGTATACTCCATGGCCTTCTTCAGGATCTGAATGAAATGACTATACTGTTCTCTCTTCTCTACATGGGAACATCAGATTTACCATGGAAGTTGACATTGAAAATTTCCTTCCCTTCTTGGATGGCAGCTTAGGACACAAAGTATGTAGAATGCCAACACACACCAACCATTATTTGGATGCCTCAAGCCATCACCATCCTACTCAAAAGAAGAAGGCCGTCTCCACTTTGTTCCACTAAGCACTTGACATTGCAGATGAGGACCACACTGAACAAGAACTAGAACACCTGTGAGATATTTTGCTAAAGAATGGAAACAGCAATCATGACATCCAGGAGCCATGCAGGAAGGTAGAGCATAACAAGATGTGTAGTGGTTGTTCCTCATGAATCTCTTCCCACGATGTGATGTTATGTATCAGCATTCATGAAGTTGGATGTTCTCTCTCCTCCACATAGCGATGAGTTTAAAATATACCAGGTGTGTCACCTGCCCCTATTTGTTTTTGAATTTATGCAACATGCTAAGCAACATATGTGACTTATGCCCTTCTTGAATGCCTTCTAATGGATGATTTGCAGAATAGTTTATAGAGGAGGGATAGATAACTCAGTGCATAAGTGTTGTACGAGACAGAAAACAATCAGTTTGTATGTCGATTCCAAATACATAATATCCAGACACAGAGGATGCAGTAGTAATTTTAGTCGAGTTTACAAACTTTTATTCATTAGCGTACATTTGCACACACCTTTAAACACACCCCTCAAGGATCAGCCTATCACATACATCAGCTGACAATAACATCGGAACACAAAATGGAAGATCAACATAGTGGGACCAATTGAATTTAAATCTTCAGCGAACATGTAATTTCGTTTTACATCCATCTCAAAAAAATGCTAAGAATTAGCTAGATTGTTTTTGCTTGTCACAAATTATGACAGTTTTTAGCTCATACAGCAAATGCAATGGCAGATGCAGTTTTTTATTTGCGTTAAAACTACCAAAAGAGCTCAAAACACTGTATGAAGCTGTAAAAAGTGTGTCAAGATTTGAAGTGGAGATCAGAGGACTGCAGTTACTTATTCATATAGGAGCCTTCCCTCTCAAGTAAGCGTTATCTAAATGGTATTATCCAACTTACTTAAGCACTCTCCCACTTTAAGTCGGGTTCAAATCCTTTGTGTTCAGCTAAAAATTGTTATTATCCTTTGTTTTACCTCTTGGGGCCTGCAATTTGATATTATAATACAAATAACATTTTTATAACATTTATAGGTGCTTACAAAATACAATAATATCCAAGTTATCCACTGGCAGATAGTTATAAATGTATAGTTCGTAGTAGATATTTTATTATGGTCGGTATTGTCCTCCACACATTCGACAAAGTTTCAAACAGTTCACAAATGCAAAGTGAAAATAAGATTTAAGCATGAAACAAAAACTATTGAATTTAATGTCATTGACATGCTCCTAAAAATGAAAGCAGTACAGATTATAAGAGTCACAAAGTTAAACACGATCCCTAATTAAAGATAAAGATAGCCTATAGTTGCCCTTTAAAGGGCAAGGCTTCTCCTACCTGCTAATAGGGTGAACTCCCGCTACTTATATGGTGAGCTTATCCTTGTAGATTCCTAATTATTGAATTTTAATTCTTGTGTCTTCTAGAACTTTGATGTCTTCCAAGTTTAATTGAAAAAACTAATTGTATTTGGCTTTTTGGTACTTTGTCACTAACATTCTTCGAAGTTTATTTTATGCACATTCTCTATACAGTGTTTGGCCACTGCCAACTTATCCCTGACTTGGTTGATCCCTGTGAAGCCTTGATTAACATGCTTTTAGTTGATGAAGCTTCGAAGACTTGTAGAGAGAGGTGTAGAAAAGTAATCGGAAAAACTATTTGTAGTTGGTTTATTGACATTTCATCACTTATATTTTTATATTATCGAGGGAGCAGTTTTGGAAGCCATCACTTCCATTTTCAACCTCTCTACAACTGTTCTCCAACTAGTCCCTTGATAATTTAAAAATGTAACTGACAAAATGTAAATATACTGACTACATATAGTTTTTCAGATCAATTTTGGTGTCAGTGTTACTAAATTCCACCAATCACCCATATTAAAACTAACTTAAAAAATTGCATTATAGCATGCAAGTTCCTTAATTATTATCAAGCTAGCACTTACTTTTCTGGTTTAAGGTCTCGATATATAATACCCAAACTGTGTATGTGATCCAAAGCTAGTGCCAGTTCTGCCAAGTAGAATTTGACGTCTTCTTCTGTAAACATAACCTAGAAACAGAAATCAACAGTGTGTACATCACATCTTTAATTTTACAAATTTGGTTACATACCTTATACTTTATACCCAGAAGTAAAATATAATTATAATCTAAACCCTGTATTTAAATTCATCTGCTTTCTTCTCACTGTGTTTCAACCTAAAGGCAACATTATTAAACATTTATTTTTTATTGTTTCACATAGCATTTTAGATAAATACACATGTGATCTGATATGCACAGTTTAAATCCAAACAAATAAAGGTTCATCAGCTTTCTTTTGTGCTCATTATAACATTGGGTGACCATTTAAGTAGCCTCTAGTAAAATAGGTTCTAAAGCCGAATGATTTAATTTCTTGACTTAATGCAGTACTTAATCCGTTTTTAATATGTGTTTTACTTCTTTTTCTCCTTTATTTTTTCCTCATTAATAAATAATATTTTTCCATATCCCATGTATGAAATATATTAACTTACTCACTTATACATTATGTTTGTGCTATGTTACAATGTATTACACATGATTACTGCATGTTGTATCCTTACATCATAGTATAAAAGAGGCATGTGGAGCGAGGCATCAATATTTTCAGCATACATTAATGCTACACACTGTTAACAAAATGATTGGGTAAGGTCATTCTTTGCTAGGTTGAATCTGATGATACTGATGACAGTGATGAAGCAATAGGTCTACTTAGTGGAAGTGTTCCCAAGAGGTAATTCAAACTCCAGAAATTTATCAATGATGTCTCTCATCAAAGTCTAATTATGGCAGCATTTCAATTAATAGTAAAAAATATGGTATAAAGCATCATTATATGAACATTTTTTAATGAATAAACAGGATTAGTAAGTACATAAGTACTTTATAATGTATTATACTTTATATTTACTGCTTTCTTGTAGTAAATAAAAAAATAATTTCTTTGAGTAATAATCTAAATACATAGTTTCAGTAAATACTAGTTGGTACTAGTAATACATCATTTTAAAAAATCTCTTTAACATGTTTCAGGCACATATTGTCGCGAACACAATCGTGATAGCGCGACTTGTGTACACAAAAAGCCTGGAGATACGGAGTATGCCGGAAGAAATGATAGCCCGAGATAAAACACCTGCTGGCACCGATAGGGTTACGCTTCTGGAAGGTGATAGAACATTTGATTCCTTTTTGGTCCAGAAATATCTCAAATTCACAAAATAGGTATTTAAGGATGTGACGGCTCGCAAAGAGTTAGTGTGAAACAGTGTTGTGAACTGAGAGACAGCCAGCTGTGTTGTTGTAACGAGAGCTAAGGATGGAATTTGCTGTCACTGTTTGTTATTGTGATCGACCTTGGTAGACTGATGGTGTATGTAACGTAATGCTGCTGTAATCTATAAGAGTATTTCTACGAAAATAAAGGAGATTTTTAATTTCTGCAACTCGGCCTTTTAATTCTATGAACCCACAAAGTCACAATATGTTCCCAACTTCAGAACCCGTCCAACTGACCTGTGGTGTTATTTTTGTTGTTTTGATTTTTCTATAATGGCAGCATCATATGGTAGTGAAATGTACCTGCAGAGGTTACTTGGTGGTGGTAAATCAATATTCATTAACTGTCGTTTATGTTACAAAATGAACATCTTTTCCCATGTGTCTAATTCTGCTGTACGACTAGTAAGTTTGATTAGTGTAATGTTTGGTTTGACATTATGGTTGGTCATCCAGAGATGATGTGCAACTGCAGATTTATCCATTTGTTTGTACTTTTAGTATCTCATATGTTCCTTTAGTCTGGTTTTTAGATTTTTTTTTCTTCCCTATATATACTTTATTAACATCAGAGACATTTATTTTTTAAATTCCAGCTCTTTTGTGGTGTGGTACAGTGTTTTTATCTATTATAAAGTAATTTTTCTATGCTAAATTTGTTCTGTGAAGCTAGACTAATATTGTGTTTCATAAAAATCCTCTTAAATTTGTAAAATGTTTTCCTTCTTGGATGAGATTTGTGGTATCTTTGATATGTTTCAGTCGTTTAAATTTTGTGATTTTCTTGTTGATTGTTGCTCTGTTGAAGCCGTTATGTTTCACTGTGCACTTTTGTTTTCTCAAATACTAGTTATACATTAACTTAGTGTTCTCGGTTTGAAAAATGTATAACTGAGGTTATACTGTTAATATATAACACAAGTTCAGCCATCATATCCAAAAATACAGATTTAGTGCCACAAAGTTAACCATATTTAGTAAAATATGAGCCTGTAGATAAGTTAAAACCATTTTAACTCAGGACCATCTACTCACAGTAATGTCTTATTTTTAAATATTGATCCTTAAATGCAATAAGAATGTGACATTTAGATTACACACTTTTACCATCCTTATTTAATGTTGTGCGTGTTAAGTATGGATTGATTCACAGAACCACTCACTTGCCTACCTCCTTGGACAACCTGGAGAAAAGATCGCCTCCTCTTAGGAAGTCCAAAATCAGGTACAGCTTGCCCTCTGTTTGAAAAGCATAGTGCAATTTCACGATGAATGGGTGCTGCACATCCACCAGTATATTTCTTTCTGTTTTTGTTCTCATACGGTCTCTCACTGAAACAAACACAAGTAAGAGTCACATCATTGATACTACAAACTGCATGTCATTATTCTGTAAATTCACTACTACTTTTAATTTACTAGAAAGAAACTTTCTCTATGATTTTTTCTTTCTTTTCCATTTACCCCTGTTAGCTAGAGGTGGTACTGTATTCAACCGAAAATCTGATATTAAAATTCACTAAAAATACGTTTTCAAAATCATAAAAAGCACCTTTAAAAAAAGATCACACAGGAGGGAAAATGTATGTTTACTGTTCTCTACTGCCTTGAATTAATATGGAAAACAATGTAGCAACTACCAGCAATTTTAGTATTAATTATAGGTATATAAATATGCTAACAAGCATTATTTACTTCACTATTTAGGTTTTAAATGGTTTTAAAATGGTTATGTGAAGAAAAATTTAAGCAACATGAATGTGCAGTTCCTTAGAAAACTTCAGCCTTATTGATTTTATTGATAAAAATAATATTTAAATAGACACAACATTTACAACGTGTTTTTGTAATAAGTTCACACTAGAAAATGTACTTATTTCAACTCTCTAAAATGGCATAATGCACATTAACCAACAATTCATTAAAATAAGAACATTGAGAAAATTAATTTCTTACTAATTATATTCACAAATGCCAATATTATTAAGTAATAATAGATTCTGCAGCTCAATTTTAAAACCCTTATTTACACTGTTGTATAACAATATTAACTTTGCACAGACCTTATTACGCTTTAAAATGTCATGCCACTTTTTAACATTTCACACTGAAGCATTCAACGCAATTTATTTTCAAAGAGAACACAATGCTCAACAGCATCAAATGAGTTTCATGAATTACCATTACTTTTACCTTGGACTTGTAAGTACATATTTTATTAAAGTTCCATACCTTTCAGAGTTGCTTTTTTCAGCACCTTCATTGCATATAGTGTTCCACTGTCTTTCCCAACAACTTTGCGCACCAGGAACACCTGAAATAATTAATACATGAGTGTTCAAAAATGAATGATAATTAATGCAAGTGCATTAACAAAAGTTCACAATTTTGATATGTGAATGTCAATGTTCTGTAACAGTTCTTTTAAGCTTAAACCCCTCAAGACGTTGTTAATATTTTTATATTTGTTATTTTAAAGTTGTATTGAAAATTATTTATAAAATTACTTAAAAGTGATTATAAAAACGTTAACAAGATTAAAGAAAAAGTGGACCAATAGGAAAAAATGTAAAATCGCTGTAGCAACGGAAAAATAATTAATGAACTGGTGAGGAGCAAGAAGATAAGGTCCTTTTAGTACTGAACCACTGAATAAGTTACTTGTGTAAAAACTGTATGAAATCAACATAATTTGGTCTGATATTTCAATTGTACAGATAAAAATAATTTTATAACTACATTGTAAAATATCGTGTAATTTAAAGATAAAAGCGAACAAAAGAAAATGAAATTGTTCCAAAATTGAAGACTTCAATATATTATATATGCAAGTATTGAATCTATTTCGTCAGAATTCTACCCGAGACTAAAAGTGCAAGATAAGAGCTTCTCAGGAACCTACTGGAACTTCAAGATAATCCACGAGGATCAAGAATTTCCTAAAAAAAACTTGCAATATTTTATATATATATATATATATATATATATATATATATATATATATATATATATATATATATCTCACATACTAGGGCCCAAATGACCTTGTTGTCGACGGGCCCTAAAACACCACACACTCACTCACTCCATTTACTTACTCATTAGCAGGCACATACTTTTAGAAGTCAATTTCCAGGGGGGGGGGGGGGGGGTCCAAAAATCTATGTTGAATTATTTGCTTTTAATAAACAATTAATCAGGAATGTGTTTTTATCATGTTAGTAAAAAATAGAAACACATGTAATATATTATATTCACATGACTTTCTCCACCCAAGCATCTACAGATTGTTCTTAGGTAGAAAGGCCTTGCACATTGCACATTTTTTGTTCTTATACCTAGAATAAAGTGATATAAGCACTAATCAGATATTTAACAAGCGAACCACTGATTGATGCATTTAAGTATTAGTTCTCCTTGAATGAAAAAGGGAATAGGAACTTGGAAGTTAAAAATTACATACCTGGGAATTCTAATCAACATATTATAATATATCGGAATTGGTTAAATTTGCAATACATTATGGTAAATCACATTATTTGTGTATTTTGACGAGTTCTACAGCTGCTGTGCAGTAACTTTTTGCTTATCTCTTAAACAGCTTCATGTCTGCCTGACAGTGAATAGAGACGTTAGGATGAGAACCTTGAATAAACTTTTTCGATTTAAACTACGTATTATTTCAACTATTTATTAAAAGTTTGAAACGATACTTCATTTGGGGGGTGTCCAGACCCCCTGGACTCCCCCCTTAAAAACATCCCTGTTCATTAGGTATTTTCAATATTGATTTGAAGAATGTGTAGTGTTTAACGCCCGCTTTTACTACATATGGCACCACAGGCGGTGACACTGATGATACATGAGATGAAGATAGAGCACCGGTGGAATGAGATGGTGGGGGAAACCGGAGGTACCGGAGAAAACCCGCCCCAGCGCCGTGTTGATTTGCAGATGGTGCCATATTATTTTACATGGGTAAATGAATGAATGAACAGGAGCACTTCTGCTAGCATTCATAGATTAAGCGATAAGACCAAAGTGCCTGGGTAGGTTTACATGCTTACGATTCAGCTTCGTCAAAATGCAAATTGGGCTTAATCAATAATAGACACAACACCAAAATCTGCTCATTTTTTCTTTTTTCAAATTTCATATTAACTTTTCAGAACTATTCATTTTGTTTATTACTCTTCTTTTGGAATATTAAGGAAATATATTAGTATTTTATATCCTTTTGTGAAGAGATCTCTACATAATTTAAACTTAACAAGAAGTTTGATTTGCTCAAGGGTAGTCTGCTTTATGGATAAATTAGAGATTAATGTAAAGTGGGGAAAACTGTGCTAATATGACAACTGCATTAAAAAGAGCTGCAACATTTATTGTTTGAGTGCTAAACCTATTACACAAGGTACACAGCTACCCAGAGAAGTAATGCTTTAGTGTTAAATTGCTGCTCTCAAAATTCATTAAGCTGCTCTCTGCAATATGAGAGTATTCACTTAGAGATGTGACCCATCATCTTGAGAGCAATTTGACACATCCATAAATAGATGGATGTGACATAGTGACATATCTGCTCATTTTTTCTGGTTGCATTTTGTTCATCACTAGGGCTAGGAAGTTGAGGAAAAATACTTTTTTGTCCTTTTCTGTCTTTATAGCTAATTTTTTTTATTTATTTCAAGGTTTTTTTTTTTTTTTTTAGAAATTTTATTTGTCCTATTTCCCTTTTAGCTGTTTTTTTATTGAAGGTCCATTTTTTATAGCATTTGTGTTTTGTTAAAGTTTTCTTCTTCTTTTAGCATTTTTCAACTTCAGCTTATTTTGACTATATTTTTCCTATTTAGCAGAGTCTAGCTTAAATTCCAATTTCTAGCCTAAGACTCCTGAGACTGGCTAAAGCAGGAAACATGAGAGGACCCTATCTATCGTGTTCAAGACATTAGCATCAGCAGAGAACCTAGAAAAATGCATCTAAATATATGATTATTTTTGACCAGCATTGTGACAATGACCTCGACCAGGGGTTAGGAGTGTTTACGTTGGTTTCACTGCAGTTGCACAGATTATGAAAGAAATCCTGGCTGCAACATGCCAAAAACTAAGCATAGTAAAACATCTGTACGTCCTATTTTTCCCCTCCAATCTTTAGGTCTTTTTTTTTTTTTGGATATTTTTAAATATTATAAAGGTCCTTTTCACACTATTTATAGGACCTCAACTTCCTAACCCTATTTATCACCAAAAACAAGAGCAAAGTGTGACTGGTCTACGAAATTTGCTGCAAAGAACGCTGCCCTTAACCAGAAATGTCTTCTAGTTAATTTTACCATATATGGTATGTTCTTGGACAGGATTATCATCATCAGCATAATCAGCCAGTTTGGGGTTCCTTTCTCCACAGTTTAAGTTATTGTAAGATGGTCTGCCACAGAAACTGTAAATTTCTGGTAGTAAAATGGTGATGGCGATGGCGATAAGTAGCAACCTGTTCAGGATTCAACTTTACAAAATATATGCCTTTATAAAGATATTATCCACTTTCTTATATGACAGTCATGTTACGTGTGACTTTTACTGCTGTTCTCCTTGTTTCTCTCTCTGCTTCCTGTCTTAGGGGTAGTCAGGTTTTACGATAGTACTACAGTAACAGCTTCTTTGCATATTAAAGGAAACTGAGGTGGTCCGGCCCGTAGCGAACCACGTCAAGCTCTCCCTTGTGCTCAACGCCTCACAATTAAGGATCGGTGGCGTGAGGAGGTTAAGGAAAGGGAGATTGTAACCGGTTCGAGTTGACTTGTAGCTCCCGCGTGAGAATTCTCATCTGTCCTTCAGGAGTGGGTGCGTCCTGACTGGTTGTGGGTTGAATGATGACACCTCTAATCTGGTAGACAGACGTTTATTGTTGTCCTTAGGCTCCTTTGCTCGCCACCGTAAAGTCATCGTCGGTGTGGTTGCTGTGTTTAGCGTCACTGTTAATATTGTGATGTGAAGTACGGAGGCAGAGTCTGCGTAGTCGAATTGGATATATTTATCGTCTTCCCTATATATTACTCTTTGTGCTAACTCTCACTGGAGAGATTGTTAGATATTGCACTTTGTCTCTGTGCATGGCGCGAAGGTGTACTTTTTAGGCGGCGCTGAATACGCGTCCGTCTCGCGTAGGACTCATGACCGAAGTGTTCTTATTAGCAAAACCTACTTTCCGCCATCACTTTGAATTGCCCCCACTCTAGGTAAATTTTCAGTTTGCAAAATCACATGAACAAATATCAATTTTCTATTGGCTGCTAACTATCCCCACTTGAAATCAATGTTCAGAATTTACAGTTTGGGACCTGATATCAGAGACGCTTTCTCTAACGGTCCGCATGCAAAAGTTTATGCGAAGGCATGTGCTCTGCGCGTCGGTTAAAATCTTATAGCCTCTTGTCAGAAGCACGCATGGGATTTTAACAATGTGCTGGTTTCCGACTGGGCGGCGCCAAATTTTCCTTGAGGGCAAAACAGACAATAGAGTAGGGTTGTTTGTTTACAGGGATTGCAAAGGGAGTTTACTGACCTTCGCAGAGTGGCCTTGTCACTGAGGCGGTCTCCGGAGTATATGCTAGCATTATGACATATGTCTACTCTGGTATACGTCATTTATTTATATTTGTTTGTGTTAGTGTCTTTCTGATATCAAGTTATATGTCTTCTCAGTGTTCCTAGGTGACAGGGACTGCGTCAAAACCCTAGAACAGAACAGTGGATGGGGATTAAACTTATGTCTCCACACATCTCAACTCTTTTATGGCTTAAAGCGTTTTTGTTTCTTGTTTTTTTCCCCTCCAGGAAGAACATTGTTTTGCCGCCACTAGGAACACCACTTTCATACAAATTCCGAACAGTTCGACATTCTCTTTAACAACTTTGGCTTGTCATAAAAGCAGTGGCAAAACTGCCAATGGAAGGTCTTCTCACGGTTTTCATTATTCTACTGCTTAACCAAACTCCTTCCACTCCCCAACTTTTTCCATTGGTGCTGCAAGTATCCTCTATCCAGCTGCGCAGAAGACATTTTCGGCCACTTCAGCTATAATGACTTCGCGAATGAGAAGTAGGAATTATTTTCTTGCACCCTTTTTGTGATACGTTTGCGTTTTAGACAGATTAGCCAATCCTAAATTCGATTTATCCGAAATTTGGATTTCTTTTCTTCGGTTACCATAAGAACCATGAAGGTTGGCTATAAGTCCTGGGTCCCACACAATAATGGCCACTGGGCCAGTTTGACGGTTACCGTCATAGAGTTTAATTCTAGACACAGATTAATTCTAGACTAGCTTGTATCCAAGTTACAGGCCAATAGCCTGTTTAGTTTTTGAATAACTGCATTTTAAACAAGACAAGTGAAGAGGTTTCAAAAAATGGAGGATTTGGAAAAACGAGCAGTGATTAAATACTTCCATTTGAAAGGCATAACGCCCAAAGAAATGGACAGTACATTGAAAGACTCTGCTCCTTCATATACAATGATTAAAAGGTGGGTTGCAGAGATTAAAATGGGACGTACCAACACTAGTGATGAGCCTCCCTCTGGACGCCCTGTGGAATTCACAACTCCAGAAGACCAAAAGGTAGAAGTTGTAAATGAGTATGATTATTTAGGTGTGAGGATGTGTAGCAGTGGAGGATGGGCTGCACAAGCCAGAAAAGTGATAGCTAATGGCAGGGCGGCAATGTCAGGAGTAAGAATATGTAAACATAAACTGGAGATGTCAGTTAGATGGTTAGAAAGAATGTATGAAGCGATCGTTGAAGCCAGAACAATGTATGCAGTGGAGGTATGGGGCACATCAGAGATAGGAACACAATTAGACCAGATGTATGGATTGTTTTGCAAAGAACTACTAGGGCTGCCAAAATCGGCACCAAGAGAGGTGGCATTACTAGAGTTGGGTAATACAAAAAGGAGGGGAATAATAATAGAGAATATTGAAATTATGGTATAAGTGTATTAAAGGGCAGAAGGGATAATTATTGAATCTGTGCATCAAACAACAGAAAAGCATTAAAAATACAAATAGTTGGTGGTCGGAATTGGAAAGAATGATATTAAAGATAGGCATGGGAGATCTATGGAGAGGACAGGAGACAAATTATAGCGGTTTTCGGAAGGAAGTGAGAACTAGACTACAAGACATAGATAGCCAAGAGATATGAGAAAGTATAGAAGAAAAGAAATCTTTGAAATTTTATAAGCAATTAAAGACAGAATCGGGTAGGGAAAAACATATGACAAAACTGGAAGAGAAGGCATAGCATGGATGAGAGTAGAAATATTGGGTTGAGAAGTAATGAGGTAGGAATATGTGAATTTTGTGGAGAAGAAGAAAGCACTGTTCATTACCTGATGGAATGTAAGGAGTTAACAAATTACAGGAGGAAAATATGGGATAAGAAATGGGACAGTGTAGTAAAGAGATATTGGCGGTACGCATGCTAACGGGGATGGGAGAAAAGAAAAATAGATGTATAGGAGATTTCTTATATAGGATAAGAGAAAAGTGGATTAGGATAAAAGAAGCGAAGGTCAAGAAGGAATGACATCAAGCTGATCAGAAAAACCAAAGGCTTATGGCCAGGGGACCTGAGTCAGCAAATAAATCTTAGGTCAGCAAATTCATGTATTTGTACAGGATCTAATAATACAGCATGTTCTATGTTAAATTTTATTGTACTGAATTTGTAAGGGATACTGTACAAATAAATAAATATCAAATATCACAACTCCAGATATCATTGAAAAAAATCATAGTTTAGTACTGGAAGGCTGCAGATTAAATTTGTTTGAGATAGCAGAGGCTGTAAACATATCAAAAGAACGTGCAGCTAATATTTTAAGCAATGTTTTGGGTTTTCGCAGTCTGTGCAAGATGGGTGTCGCGTTTGATGACATCTGATCAAAAGTTGCAAAGAAAAACTGTTTCTGCTAAGAATTTGGAGCTCTACCATAAATATCCCAGTGAATTTTTAAGACGGCTTGTTACCATGGATGAAACCTGGATACTCACTACACTTTAGAAAGTAAAGCACAGTCAAAACCGTGCACTGCACCAGGTGAACCAACTCCAAAAAAGGCGAAGTCAATTTTCTTAGATAACACGGTTATGGCAGGTGTTTACTGGGATGCACAGGAAATTATTTTTATTGATTACTTGGAAAATGGTAAAAGTATCACTGGTGACTACTATGCAACCTTACTGCAACGTTTGAGTGATGAGGGGAAAAGAAAAAGACCTCATTTGGCAAAGAAAAAAAAATCATCTTCACGAGTATTCCGGCCCATCGTTCAGTCATTGCAATGGAAAAAATATACAAATTCAAGTTCGAATTGCTTGAACATCCACCCAATTCACCAGATATAGCACCCAGTGACTACCACCCGTTCCCGAAACTGACAAACTTTCTTGGAGGACGGAGATTCCACAGAAACGAAGATGTCATTGAAATGCGTAGTGTTTAACGTCCGCTTTTACTACATACGGCACCGCAGGCGATGACACTGATGATACATGAGATGAAGATGGAGCACCGGTGGAATGAGATGGCGGGGGGAACCGGAGATCCCGGAGAAAACCCTCTCCAGCGCCGTCTCACTTTGCGGTGGCCTGGGATCGAACCCGGGCCGCCTTGGGGAGAGCGGTCTAACCACTGAGCCACGGCGCGGCCCTTAGGATGTCATTGATGTGGTAAACACTATTTTGAGTACCATAAGAAATCGCACTATAGAGATGGTTTAATTAAATTAGAACACTGATATGACAAATGGATTAGCCTTTCTGGAGATTATGTTGAGTAGCTTGATTTTATTGTGAGTCCCGGGACTTATCCACCGACCCTCGTAATACCGTACACAACCCTTTCATGTCTTGAGTGGTGTCCATTGTTTAGGTGTTACTGTCACTAATAGATGACAGCCTACCATTGCTTCCTTTTCAGCCAGCTGCAAATGACAGCAATAGGTGGCACTTAAATGGGAATAGAAGCGCTTGCAGCGTTGAAAAGAATCAATCAACATTAAAAGGGATGTCTGAAGAGGGCGAAGGTCCAGTCGCTGAATATGAAGCAGCAGTAGCAGAACATTCAAATGATGGCAGATGTTGATTAAATAAGAGAACCTTACTTCATGTCAAATATTTCTTCCCTTGCATTGGTTAATTGTAGATTAATAAATGCTGGTAAATTGTCATCCATGAACCAATGAAAATTCCAGTGACTTTTTTCGCAGCGGAGTATTTTTCGCTTTCACGTGAAACGCGGCGTATTATAAACAATCGCAGCAGATGTTACCAGATAACTAACTACAGTGAAACCTCTCTAAAACGCAACGTGATCGTTCTGGCATTTATTTTCCGCTTACACAAGTTTCCGTCTCACAGAGGGTTGTTTGAATAAAGAGAAATGACAGAAGCTATATTCGCACAGGTTTACAGTGAAGAAATAATATGAAATGAAGAGTAAATAATATGCCGATATGTATTTTCAACTTACAATAATTGTAGTTTATCGTCTAGTTTCTCTGCCCGTTTTCAATTTTCTGCATATCCTCTTCATTTGCTTCACCTCACACAGCATTCAAAATAATATAATGGCAATGTTTGAAACTCCCAAGCCATCCACTGTGGAGCAAATAGAAGATGGTGGCGATCAAGGGTTACCACAGCTCCACGTTGTGCGCCAGTTTGAAGCAAAAATGATGATTGCTGAACGATGACAAATATGATTGGCGAGCAATGAGGTTTCTCTCAGGGTATGCGTGGATGGGTGTGAGGAGATTTTCACAACACTGGAATGCCCGTCTCCAAATTATTTATTCACTGCTTCTTTTCAAACATCGAAATGGAAGTTGCCGACCGAGGGTTACCAATCTCGGTTTAGAGTTACTGAATGCTAATTGTTTATTACTCCATAAATTTTGATGACCCGACAAATATTCAAGACAGAACAAGTTGACCGCTCTAATAGGCTTCACGTCTCAGACTCTTCTCATCGGCCTGACACCGAAGACTGCCCTGCTCGGCTTCAAGCCGAAGACTGTTTATAATGGCTTCCCAGCCGCGAACTAGCCACATCGGCCTCACGCCGAAGAGTGCCCTCTAACCACAGCTGCGCGTGTGTATCTCTAACTTTCACTCTCAAAATTCCTTTTCAACCAAAATCCCTTTGTGGCTGTTTTGTCGCCATTGTAAATGATCCAAAGAATCCCTATTCATACACGTCAAGCGACAATTCCTTTAGAAATCTGCTAAGGACACTGCTTCTTACATGGCTTTGTTATACACTTTCCCCAACTCAACTGGCCTTGCCCTCGTCGCAACAAAGAACCAACATTCCTTTGACATCTATCATGATTCTTTGCTTCTGGCAAACCTTAATTTCGGTATCAACTGGAAGTTCTGAAATGGTCTTTGCTGTCTCTAAAGCTTGAATCTGAAGCAATCGTCAAGAAATGGGAATTCCTTTACCCCGCGCACTAACAAACCACTCGAACACAGCAGGACTTAGCTCGTCATACTTACTCTGTAGATTTTATTATGTGTTTCACACGCCCAGCTGTTCCCTTTAATCACTCGTCTGTAATTATTATTTTGTGTTTTAAAACCTTATTAATCTGAGTTTTTCTCACTTTAAAAGACATAGCTGGCCGTTTGTTCTTTTCGTGTTCTTCAAAATCTTAAATTCTTCCCTCCAGTGTTAAAGTCTTATATCTGGAACTTATTTTACATAATTTGTATACATACAAACTATGTTTTTTAAAATCTCCAAAGTTCACAGATTTCTTCCACTCGTACTTGATCACTTGCAACAAGGAAACAGATTTTTTAAAATAATTTACGTCCTCCAACATTAAGTCATATCGGACGATGAATGGAATGGGTAAAATGATGCTCAAATGAGTCCGGGGTCCATAGAGCTTAGAATTACCCGACATTCGTCCTTCAGGATAAAGGAAAACCCTGGAAAAAACCTTATCCAGGTAACTCACCCTGACCGAGATTCGAACTCGGGATCTCTTGAACATGAGGTAGGCACGCTACCATCTACGCTACCGAGGCGGGTACATCCTTTATACCTGATTACTTGGAGCAGATCTGATTTCATGTTTAAAATTATTTTCCTCGTATAGACAAGCTCAATTTTTCCCCATTCTTCGATCTTCTTTTTTTTTATTCTTTTTATTATTTATTTGATCTTTGGAGGAGATAGGAGAATTTATTTCGCTCAATCCATAGAATCTCTATTGGGTTAAGATCTAGACTCTAAGATCGAATGTATTACTTTTGGGTGGTTATATAGCAACCACTCACTGACAGTAACTGGTGATAAAACTTAAAAACCACTTCTTGTTTCTAATTTCTCCGCAACCTGGTGGAAGTTTTCTCTGAGAATGTGAAGGTGCTGGTTTTTACCCATGGTGTTATCAATGAATACGAAATTTTCTACTCCACCTGTGATATGCACCCTCATACCATAATACTGCCACATTTATATTTCACTTTAGAGTGTACATTCCTTATATTCAGTTCTATATTGGCCTCGCGCCAAACACTAACCCTCTCTTCTGTATCAAATACAGAAAAGGGACTTTCATGAACAAAGATTACACCACCTCACTATTCTTGGTAATTTTCAAGAATCCTTTAGCAAACTGTAACCTCTTTGTCCTCGTCTTGCCGTTCTTCTATTGTAGGCTTTACAAGCAGTCAAACGCAATGGGTCGCCAGCTTTGGGGCTTTTTTTTAGGATTAAGTATTAGCTTCCTCATAAGTCTCTTCTCTCTTTGACTCAGCTTCTGTAGACGTCCTGTTTGTGGCAAAGATTCATTTCCCTCTTCTTTACCTATATCGTCGGATGGTGCCTCCAACAGTGCTCCGGTATATTTACCTTAGCAGCAGTTTCTCTATGCGTAAGACTTTTAGCATAGAAATATCACAAGCTGTAGCTGTTCAAATATTATTTTGTGCCCTTTGCGACCCATACAGGCTTCTCACTAACGGCAATGGGGGTGCGAATAACTTCTTTTCATAAATGTCTAAACAGATGACTACAACCCTAGCTAAGAGTAAACACATATTAAAGTGGTGGTTACATATCTCTGGAGTCAAACGCTACATGGCCGCTGTTATCTTTGTTGTTATAGTCCCGAGTGGCCGAATTTATTTAGCATTGTGTTTATGCTTTACATTCAACATAAAATTGCTAATAGAATTTCATAATTTCAAATTACTCTCCATTATACTAATGCCCGATTTCATCAACAGATGTTAAAACAGAGGTTAACAAATGTAACGTAACAATTGTCACAGCGCTAACAAAGCTGTTAAATTTCTTGCATTTCACCAACCTGTTTTCTGAAAAGGTTAACAAACCTGTGTTAACACCAAGAAACTTGTAAATACCTCAGCTATAGAAGGCTATGGATGAGCCGTATTATTTTCTGAACGTACTGCGATGCGCTTTTGTTTTAATTTTCGTATGCACAAGCTAAAAATGGCGGACGAACAAAATCATAAATAAAGCCGTTAGACAAATTTCTCATCGATGGAGAAAGAATTGTTAATTGAATTGGTGACGAAGTGTAAGGATATCGTGGAAAATAAGAGGACGGATGCGCTTAATGTAAAAGGTAAAGATGTCACGGGGAAAATATTGGAAACGAATTTAATTCAAATGCATGTGTCACTACTAGAAGCACCAAACAACTTGTCAGTATTACGTAAATTTAAAACGAGGTGCGAAGAAGAACAAGAGACTTAAACGTTTCAACACGGGAGGTGGACAATGTCCACATAATTCAGTGAATTATAAAATCGCAGTTATTAATACTTGAAGCTAAGGCGAGATCGGCATATTCCTTTCGATGCATGTTCTAACTCAGTATTACGTAAATTTAAAACGAGGAGCGAAGAAGGGCAAGTGACTTAAACGTTTCAAGACGGCAGGTGGACAATATTATCCACATAATTCACTGAATTATAAAATCGCAAAGTTATTAATACTTGAAGCTAAGGCGAGATCGGCATATTCCTTTCGATGCATGTCTAACTCATTATTACGTAAATTGAAAACGAGGAGCGAAGAAGGGCAAGTGACTTGAACGTTTCAAGACGGGAGGTGGACAGTATTATCCACATAATTCAGTGAATTATAAAATCGCAAGGTTATTAGTACTTGAAGCAAAGGCGTGATCGGCATATACCTTTCGATGCATGTTCTAACTCAGTATTACGTAAATTTAAAACGAGGAGCGAAGAAGGGCAAGTGACTTGAACGTTTCAAGACAGGAAGTGGACAATGTATTATCCACATAATTCAGTGAATTATAAAATCGCAAAGTTATTAGTACTTGAAGCTAAGGCGAGATCGGCATATTCCTTTCGATGCATGTTCTAACTCAGTATTACGTAAATCTAAAACGAGGAGCGAAGATGGGCAAGTGACTTGAACGTTTCAAGACGGCAGGTGGACAATGTATTATCCACATAATTCAGTGAATTATAAAATCGCAAAGTTATTAATACTTGAAGCAAAGGCAACATCGACATATTCCTTTCGATGCATGTTCTAACCTCTCTTGTACTTCCGCAGTAACCTACATAGCAACTTGTTTCGACAGTCTATACCTCCGTAAAATTTTTTCTTCGGATAGCTCCTCAAAATCATTTCTCCTCATAGGCCGTACTCTATTATGAATGCCATTTAGACGGTCTTAAATATAGCAAATCGACATCAACAGCTGAGTTCATGCTCGCCATCTTGACTATTTACAATTGTTAAGGACTTAATATCAGAAATTTGGCTTGTTAGTTTAACAAGAGATTTATCACGTGTGTTACGCTAACACTTGTTGGTGAAATGCAATTTTTGTTTTAACTATTGCTAAACTCGTGTTGTCTTAACATCTGTTGGTGAAATCGGGCATAAGTCTTATATGACCGAATATTTCTGTGAGAATCTGTACCTATAAAAATGGCAACAAAAGAAATTGTGATGGTTGGTAGTGCTTTTAGTGAACACCTCTTTTGTGGTGTACTGTTGGTGATCACTGTGTTTCACGTTCTCTGGCAATTGGCTGCTGTTTAAGTTTCAATGTATTGTAAATGACAACACACCGCATTAACTATACGCTTAATGCTTATTTGATTAATTTTAATTGCGATTGGTCCCCATATAACTGTGCTGATTTCATATTGTCATAAGTATATGAATTGGAACCTGTGTAGGAAGTTTAATTTGAAATTTTAATGCTGCGATCAGGATTTAATTGCATTTCGTTTTTATTATTAGTTTATTGTTTTACATCCAAAGGATGCAATTATTTTTTTGAAAAGTAATACTTTATAATTAGCGTATTTAATTGCATATTAATAAATCGCAGATTTCTCTAGCTTGGCTGCAAATAAATGTTACATGTGAGAGGGCAAATTTTTAATTAAAAAGTTATGCAGTATGAATATGCCCGTTAACAAAAAATTAATTTTATCATACTTTTAATTTTAAATGGAAATATACAGCAAAGTTTCACTCATTTAGCCGAAAAATAAATCGCAGGGAGCAATTTGAAAACGAGAATCATTTAACAAAAGCAATATGCAGTTAAATTATTTTTTTAAGATTTTTGAGGTTTCCCTCGGACAGCTTGTTTACTATAATATTGGAAAAACGCATCGTTTTACCACAATTTTATAGGCACAGGCAGCTGCATCATGCAACTGCAAAAGCTACATAGAATTTAGAAGATTTGTGGTGTTTGGCAATACTAAAATTCATATTTATGAATGGTGGCGATTTTCGGCCTCTCACTGTTGGGCACTTTTCCTTAAATTGCCCATAAAGCAAACAAAAACAAACACATTTGCACTCACGTTCACACACCAGATTCTGAGCATAGCAGAAGTTTAATTAGTTTAATAGCAGATGTTTCAAGTCCAACTACAGGAACAGAATCCAGAAGCCCTTGCACCTATTATAGGTATGCTCTGATCAGTCAGAATAACAAGTATAAAAAATAAAATAAGTACAAATCATATCATTAGAGAAAACATTTTTATTCCCGAGCGGGTTTGGAAGCTTATCGGTTAGTACTGCCTGGAAGAGGGGATCAAACTTCGACTACATGTTTCACGAAGCTATGGAAGACGTGTTTCGTTAATGAAACATGACTGACAAAAACGTAATTGCTACTAAATTCAAATTGTCTGTTCACTATGTGTTTAAGGGTATGTATGACTGAAATTTTCAAATTCTGAACTAATAATGCTAGCTTTTTCAAATTTACACCATAGGTGTAGTATAATGTAAACATGTTACAACCTAAACTTAAACCATTTTTCTCCAGTAGTTTAGAAATTATGATAAATTTTGTATATTTTTAGTTACGTCACTGAAAAAGTCCCTTGCGACAAAATGTTTTGAATTTTGGTCTAATATTTTAACGCTATGTTCATTATACACATACTTTTTGAAATTGCTCTGGGTTTTTCTGTGTCTCCTTTAGTTTAGGTCACAAAAATTTTTTAACTTACAAATATTCTTTTTTTGTCTAAAAAACTGTAAGTTTTGTGTTTGAAAATTAAAAATATATGCTTATATACATTTCACAATAAAACCTAGGGCAATTTCCATTCCTCATGATATTCTGAACCTGTGTAGGAAATTTCATGAATGTAGTACAAAAACTGCATCGCAAGGAGCATTTTACAGGAAGAAATATGCTGAAAATATGAACATTGAGAAAACAGCGATTAAAGATTTGATTGATAACTCACATTAAAATCCACCAGGCTGATAGGTTGGACCCTCAGATTTCTTTTTCCTCTCCTCTGTTGCTGCTTTTTCCACCTTTTTCTTCTTTAGATGTTGCTTTTCTTCTGCACAACTTCGCTTCTTGCTTTGCAGGATACGAGTCTGATCTCGCTGCACTGAAGTTTTCCTTGCTGATTGTACTATACTTTCACCTCTGATATTTCGCTGCAGCTCCAATGGCTTAAGACTACCCATGTTAAACTCACTGATGCTTTTAATAACAGCAAGATCCATTTTTTGTTTTGATATGAAAACTTCCTTTGGGCACTTATTCCATATGACATGATGCAAAGATTCATTGGCATTCTGTGTTTTTCCTGTTTTGCACCTCTCTAGTAATGTTGTAGAAGCCAGCCTCTGATATATTGGCAACATTTTAGGAACTATTTTGTCTGGAAGCCTTATTTTTCTTTTCTTGAATTGAAAATTTAAGAATGGAAAACAGACAAAGAATGTGGATGTAGGCAAAAGAGGGCGTGACTCTGACAGAGTTTAAACGCCACCGACATTTAAATAAGCATTTAAAAATGGCGTCCGGAGGCAAATTATGCATTTTTTACATTCGGGAATGTCTAAATTATTTTATAGAATTAAAATAAAAAAAAGTCGTTATTTTCACGATTTCCATGAAATTTCAGTCATACATACCCTTAAACATATAAACGCACTAACTAAAATAGTTAGTATTTTACTTAAAATATACTACAAGCACGAATGACGTGTAAATTAAAAAAGCAGGAATACAAACATGTTTCGCACACATGTACAGATATTCCAAAAAGTATTGGTCTAATCATAGCACATAGAATACTATAACAAGCACATTAAGAAAAATATAGATAGGAAACAAACAATAACTATTTCCTTACATCGGTTGATATCTAGATTTAAAAATAAAACACAATTTGAGTTCATGTATTGCTTAATTAGTGAACAGCTCTATGTTCTTTAAAGTCATATCCCATTTGATGTCAAACAAGTATTCGTCTAGTAAACAAGATCCCAGGTATGGTGCCTCGCTGACACACACCCCTTTCCTTTTCTTATGCAGTTGTGTTTCATCCTGACAGTTCCATCTATGTTTCAAAGCCGTTGACTGCTATTTAAGTAATACGGGTCGGAAACGTCGTGAAACTACAAAAGAAGAGAGAGAAATTTGCATCAGGTTATTTAAAAAAGAAAAATCTTTTCAAGAAATTGGAGAAACCATTGAAAGAGCTACCAGTACAGTGAAGACTATTATATACAGGTTTGATCAGAAAAAACTTACGAATATCAATCAAGAAGCGGTCGTCCTGCAGTAGATGCCAGATGGAGAAATGACAGTTACTTAGAGAAGTCAAGAAAAATCCTAAACTAAGTGCTTCAAAACTTCCTATTGCAGTTCAAAAACACACAGCAAAGTCCGTTTTAGCACAAACTATAAGAAGCGTGCTTAATGAAGCCGAGTATGTAGGCCGAACAGCCCGTAGAAAACCATACATCAGTAAAATCAACAGAGAGAAGGTAGTTGCTTTTGCAAAAGAACATAAATACGATGGGTTTGATTTCTGGAAAAAGGTTGTATTTACCGATAAGAGTCAATTTGAATTCTGTAAGTCAAAAGAGCGAGTAATAGTGCATAATAAAAAGAATTGTGAGCTTGAGAAAAATATAACAGCTTCAGTTAAACATGGAGGCGGTTCAGTACTTGTCTGGGACTACATGAGTGCAAATGACGTGGGAGATTTGTGTTTTATTACTGTAATTATGAAGCATAAGGTTTATATAAACATCGTAAAAACACATCTGTCCAGAAGTGTGAATAATATGAGTCTTTATGAGGATTATATTCTCACACAAGTTAATGATCCAAAACACACAGCTCTAGATGCAAGGCTATGGTTGTTGTGTAACACTCCACGATGGATGCCAACACCACCGCCGTACCCAGACATGAATCCAATGCAGAATTTGTGGAGCATACGGGGCAAAACATATTATTAATCATCATATATCTAATATAAAGGATCTAAGGAACGCTCTACTAGAGGAATGTCGTAAAATTACATTGGAAACAACACAATTTTTGGTGAAATCCATTCCAAGGGGAATGCACGAGATTATAAAGAGGAATGAAGGGCCTACTAAGTACTAACCGTAACATTCAGGTTTTTAGATTCTTGTCTAGTTTAGAGTTTAGGATTTGGTGAACGAAATTTTTAGTAGGTTTTGATTATTGGTTTTTATGTACGTGTATTTTTAATACGTTTTGTTACATTTGTATAGTTTTTAGAAAGTTTTATATCTGGCTTTTGCCATGACTAGTTTTTTAAAGGGCGCTGATGACCGCCGTAGTTGAGCACCCTTATATATCATCATCATCATCATCATCATCATCATCATCACACACCAGTTCAGTATGCAGACGAATACTTATTTTGCACCCTACATTGCACATCTTCACTCGTGAATGTAATGTTTCTTTATTGTATACTCTTTTTCACTAATCAATAAGACAGTGTCCCTGCTGTACTTTATTCTGATTATTTTCCATTATCCATACATCCTTAAACGCAAACTAATGCATTAGACGAATACATTTTGGAGTAACTGTCAGGCACGTATTTAGAAGTCAATTTCCGGGGGGGGGGGGGGGGGTTGGTCCAAAAGGTCTATGTAGAACAGGCACGTATTTAGAAGTGAATTTCAGGGGGGGTCCAAAAATCTATGCTGAATTATTTGCTTTTAATAAATAAATAATTAATCAGGGATGTGTTTTTATCATGTTCGTAAAAAAATTAAAAACACGTGTAATATATTATATTCACATGACTTTCTCCACCCAAGCTTCCACAAATTGTTCTTAGAAAAGTTTGTTTTTGTCTTGTTTCTTTGAATAAAGTCTGCAGAAAGGCCTTGCACATTGCACATTTTTGGTTCTTATACCTACCTAAGATAAAGTGATATAAGCAGTAATCAGATATTTGAAAAGCGAACCACTGATTGATGCATTTGAAGTATTAGTTCTCCTTGAATGAAAAAGGGGAAGAGGAACTTAGAAGTTAAAAATTACATACCTTTAAGTACGTACCCGGGAACTCTAATCAACAAATTATAATATATCGGAATTGGTTAACTTCGCAGTACATTATTGTAATTGACATTATTTGTGTATTTTAACGAGTTCTACAGCTGCTGTGCCATAAATTTTCATTTATCTCTTAAATAGCTCTATGTCTGCCTGACAGTGAATAGAGACGTTAAGATAACAAGCTTGAATAAACTTTTTCGATTTATTTTAAACTAAGTTTTATTTCAACTATTTATTAAAATAGTTTGAAATGATAATTTATTTGGGGGGAGGGTCCGGACCCCCTAGACACCCCCTTAAATACGTCCCTGGAAACTATATCTATAATATAACTTTGTATATTGAATAACTGACATAGTAGTACTTATACTCGGTCACAACGAGGTAAACTATTTCCACTTGCAGTTGTAAATGCACAACAAACTACTCGATCAGCTACACGTTCGGGGACAAAAATGCTCTCTCTACATATCATTAAGTTCAAAAAATATTGCCTATGTGCAATTAAATTCATTAAAGTATTAGATGTTAAAAGTTTTGACTTCGCAGGAAAGAACTATTCCCCTTTTTGGTGCACTATGCAAGAAATATTTAACAATCCATACGAGGGAAAATTTCAACATTAATATGAACCGAGAGAGGTTGATATGACAGACAACTCCTACCTTCCCAAACGATCCTTGGCCAAGCACCTTGAGAAGCTCGAACTGCCCTGGATCGGCTTTCTCGTGCCCCTCTTTGGTCACATCCTTCACTTCAAATTCGTGCGTCTCGTTGCAGTCATGATGGTCCTTGTTGTTTTGTTGATTTTGGTGTTGGTTATACGTATTGTGCTGATGGTTCTGAAACAAATGAAAGTATGGAAATGTAATTGCAAGACAACATTCACGAAAATTTCACAAAAACATTGACTGATAAACAAATGTACCAAATTATAGGCTTTATGATATTAAGTAGATTACCTATTATGAACATGCAATTTAAACATTATAGTTTTATTACGCACTGAACCAGCCGGCTTTTTATACTTAATTATTCATGCAGTCCGCTACTGTTCGTTTGGCCCACAGAAAACCTTCCCCTAACTTTATCTCACCCTAGGGAGTCTACAACTGAACGAATATCTCATGGGGTTTTCCATTAGTGGTGCATATTTTTTATATTTTCCCCCTAAAGGTAATAAGATGGAAATGGATACGCCACTTGCGCGCGTCAACCCTTGGAAGAAGACTAGTGAAACCTCAATAAGGGCGACAATGTCTAGCCATCTTCTACCAGCTCTCTAGGTTGTTGCAGGAGGATATTTAAGCATCTTGTAACTTCGCCTGGATCGCTCATGGGTTTCAAGAATTACTCTCCACCGAGCCCAACCCAATTCGAACTCTCGTCACAGAGGCTCAATCATTACTTTATCCGTACCCATGGGTTGACCGGAAATATTAAGTTAAATATATTAAGCTATTGCTACTTTTACAGCAAAACGTTTCTTCCCTCATTATGACGCCTCCTTAAAAAGTGCTCTCTAAATGCTATAAACAACTGAATATCAAAATAAGACCGAAGCTTTCCTGGCGACGAATATGCTCAAGTCGTTCTCGGGGAGCAAGCCAGGTGAAAAGTGGTTATAACATTTAATAAATATCCCGATGGTGGGAGAGATGCACACTCCCGAAACGTCGACTTCTAATCGTCTTTTCACACGGCTTGCTTCCCAAGAACAACTTGAGCAACGAAATATCCTCTGAATACTAATAAATATGTTCTACACAGATACATTCAATTCCCTACGTTGTCTTCTACATCTACAATTATGTCTCATGTCAGTGGATTACATGATAATCGAGTAGGCCGCGACTCCGATAACATCAAAATATTTAAGCTCTGCAATTTTATTTGACTACAAGAAGTTAATATCATTACTAGCTTACTGTGTATATATAGGTATTTATAAATGTAATTATCTACCTAATGCAATTATTTATCTATTATTTCAGATATATACACATTAGTTACAATTTAATGAGACTGTAGGTTACGTTTTAGGGTAATAGCCAACTTTTGCTGCACCAAGACTGAAGGCACGCTTGCCACAGGACATTTTACTTCTATAATGTTTATTTATTCTGTAATGAAGAAGTTATTTAATTTATACTCACACTAATCAGACCAGTTTGCTTGAGGACTCTAATATGAGTATCCTCTTTCCCTGTATACTTTAATTTTATTATGTATATTATGTATATAACTCCACAATTTGTATAGCAATAACTGTGCTGAGCAATTGAAATAAATAATTTAAAAAAAGGGATTACATATACCGTTAGGAGAGCAGGGGGAATACTGCATCTACAGGTAAAGAGAGTCCAATGGAAATCGTTCTTTCACACTAGCCGTGTGTAGGCGATGATTTGGGTGGGTAGAGTCAGATTGTAAAATTCAATACCGTAGGCGGGATTTGAACCACGGATCTCTCGGTCTACGTCCGGTTGCTCTTAACCATTAAGCTGCTATGGCCAACTTGCCAGCAATTAAATTCTGCATCTGACTCGTATGTTTCCCGGTAAACCACTACGGGTTCTCATATACAACGAGATACACACCGTGTGTGGCGATTTACTAAATAAATTCAAAACAAATTCAAAACAAATTCAAAACTAGAAAATGTGTATTCCATCTATAACAGTTTTCTCTGAAAGACTATTTAGCACAGTAGGACTCATATTTGACAGAAAAAGTATACTTGACCCAAAATAATAAAAAGGCTGGTATTTTTGTGGAAAACAAACTATAAAAGTGAACTGTTTCAAGAACGCATTATGCTTTTAAATGTCTAATGTAGAGTTTAAAAATAAGTTCACTGATGGTTTTAAATTCTTACTCATAAAATATGTACACACCGTTCGACTCTGCCAGGCGACCGCAGAGTGAGATTTGTTGTGGACAACACGGCACTGGGGCGGATTTTCTCCGGGATCTCCAGTTTCCCCCGCCATAATTCCACTAATTTCTCCATCACCTTTCCTATCATCCATCTCGCCCTCATCCTGTCATCCACTTCTCTCACTCTCATAACATACTTCGGACTTATGCATACCTAATTAACTTTATTGGCGCTACACAGTTCTCCCCACATTCTATTTTGTATTGAAACTAGAAGTAGAAATGACGGTATCGAGTACTGAAGTATCGGGTAGCGTGGAAAATATCGTGATCGGTATCGAGTATCCAGAAATACTAGTGTCGGCCCCGCCGTGGATCAGTGGTTAGACCGCTTGGCTCTAACTAAGGCGGCCCGGGTTCGATCCCAGGCGATCACAAGTGAGATTTGTAGTGCACAACACGGCGCTGGGGCGGGTTTTCTCCGAGATCTCCGGTTTCCCCCACCATCTCATGCCACCGGTGCTCCATCTTCATCTCATGTATCATCAGTGCCATCGCCTGCGGTGCCGTATGTAGTAAAAGCGGGCGTTAAACACTACACATTTATTTCATTTAGTATCGGCCCAACCTTACCAGAGATTATTCTCCAACAACTCAAGATTCATAATTTACTACTAATCGATAGACGAGTTTAGCAAAAACCATTACATGTTTTGAAAAAAAAAAAAAAAAAAAAAAGTCGAATCATTTTTCATGTAAAGAGTAGTTTGAAATGGGATTTTTTTTAAAAAAAAATCTTCGTAACGAGTCTTTGGAAAATATTGAGCTTGAGTACCAATTTAAGATAGGTCAGCTCCACAAGCATGAACGCACGCACGCGCAAACACACAGAAAATAGATATTTTACAAAAACTGTTACAACTATTATTTTCTATTTGGGGGCTATTATCGGTGAAACGGAATATACCTCCCCTTACCGAAAATAGCTGGTACTTATATAACACGAAAATCTGTTGTAAGAGTGTTAGACATCAGTTTATCGACCTACGCTGTAGCAGGCACGCTAACAATGTTTGTCAAGCTGCCTAAAAACTTGAGGAGCCTAAATGTGCATGCTATATTAAGAGAATGATGCTTCCTCGACATTTTCCTGGCTAAACAAACCCCATGTCATGACCCAATATAAACTCCAGGCCCGGATCGACGCCTGGCAGTTTTTCTTCTTTTCAACACTTACAACATTTCACGCGATCCTTGCCCTTTTTCTTTCGCGCGACGTGTCGAGAGCTTTACGACGCTGGGAGGGAACAAGCTCATAGATGCAAAGAACCGCTCTCTGCTCTTTCTCAGAACACGTATAATGTTGTTTACTTCATCAAGCGAACAATGTGCTTGAAAAGTAACTGTATGAAACGTGCTATCTACTTGAGTTCATCCTATCATCTAAAAGGTAATCTGAATGTGTAACCAGTTTTGGAGCGAGTAAATGTAAATTGAGTGTTCAAATTTGTTTTTCTCTCTTGAAAACGTAAATGGAGCTTTGTTCTAAAAGTGGTCGGTGCACTTTACTTTATTATCAGAGCCTGAAACCGTTGAGATGGCTGAGAGGGTATTGTCTGTGGTCCGGATTCGGGAGGTCCGGGTTCGCTTCCCGTGGCGGCCTACCTGATCCATGGATTTTTCCACGGATTTCTCGTGTCGCCAGGGGAATGCTGGGTAGGTTAATTACATCCCCGAATTTCCTATCACTCCATTATCATTTCACATCATCCGGTGGTCTCTTTCAGGGTAGGAAGTGTCAGCGGGAGTCTCGGTGCTGCATGGCATGATGATATACTCCTGGTAAACACTTCCTCCTCCGGTAGGACGGTCTCTGTTCTCCGGGTCGCTCTAGTAGGCCCTTTCAGGACCTCGGTAGGTGGTTGTACTAGCCTTCTGTGGAGTTTCTAGCTGGCCAGTGGTAGAGATCCTGCCCTCTGCACTGTCGTGACTATACGGGTCAACCACGTATCTCCTCTCGCCTCATCCTTCTTATCCTATCAGAGCCTGAACGTGTATAGTAGTAATCAAATAGAACAATATGCATCCAAATAGAACCTCAATATGCAAAAAGAAATGAACGAAAATCAAATAAACCATTTGTTTTAAGTGCAAACTTGGCCAGTATGAAGAGTTTTATAATTCGTCATCATAGTTAGATCGCTCTGTTGATTAGGTACTGGCCTACTGATCCCAAGATCAAATCCAGTGTGCTTAAAAGCGACAGTTCCATACCAAAAAGGATGCTGACATATAAAACAACTACTAAGGGACGATATTCTGGCACACCGGCAGTGGTGATATGATCCTGGCAGTTCAGATCGCCGTTAACAAAAAAAAAATATATATATATATTTATTAGTGCATAGTCGTGAGGCCGTAGCAAGCTATATGTGGATAACTTAATGGTAGGATCTATTACGGTGGTAGGATTGCGGAAGGCAATAAATGAAATCCAGAAATTCTGAAAAGAGTGAGGAATAAAAATAAACATAAATAAGTCGAAGGTTATGGTCTTCAAGAAGGAAGTTAAACTAAAAAAAGATGAAAAGTGGGTACTAAATGGCAAAAGGGTAGAAGTGGTCAATAAATTTGAATACTTAGGAGTAAGGTTAAATAACAATGGAAAGTGGGCAGCACACAGGAGAAAACTTGAAGCAAAAGGAAGGGCGGCAATGAATGGAATAAGAATACGCAAATATAAGCTAGAAATGACAACCAAGTGGTTAGAAAGAATGAATGAAGCACTAATTGAATCTAAAATGTTGTATCCAGTGGAGATATTGGGGGCGGGGGCACAGAGGTAAACAAAACGGTGGACCAAAACTACACAAGGTTTTGTAAAGAGCTACTAGGCTTACCAAGATCAGCACCTAGGGAAGTAGCTTTAGTAGAATTAGGAAAGACATGAAGAAACGGAATATTAATGGAAAGAATAATACAATTTTGGTATAGGTGTTTGGCCAAAGAAGAAGGGGAAATTATGGATTATGCATGCGACAACAAAAAAGATTAGCGAACTCAAATAGTTGGTGGGCAGAGATAGGAGGAATTAAGGAAAAAAATAGGAATGGGGGCTATATGGAGATTAGAGGAGATGTGGGTAAATTAGTAAAATGCAGAACAGAAGATATAGAAAGACAGGAAATATGGGTAGGTCTACAAAATATGAAATCATTACAATTTTACAAGCACATAAAAAGAAATTGGGAACGAAAAGCACATGTAGATTACTGCAATAGGTAAGGGAGAGAAGGATTAGCTTGGATGCGAACAGGAACAATATTTCTAAGAGGGATAAGAGGTAGGGAAAAGGGAATTTGTGAATTGCGTGTGTGTGTGTGGGGGGGGGGGGGGGAGCATAGAACACTATGTAGCAGAATGCGAGGAGGTCGTAATTTGGAGAAAAAAGGTTTGGGAGGAAAAATGGGAGAAAGTAGAGAAGAGGATAGTAGCTATCAAAATGTTAACGGGCAGGGAGGAAAAGATTAGCACACTGACGTGGCACTATTTGCGGGAATACCAATAAATTATAATTTTCGACAGGGATTGCAACTCAATCCTAAAGATATCCAACAAATTATACTCAGATACGCTTAAATATGTTACATTATAGCTTTAGTTAGATGACTACTTATATATAATGCATGTAAACCAAACTAACAATTTGACGCCAGAATCAGAGTCGCTCCCGGCCTGATATCTTAAACTTAATTAGAAGTGCTAACGACTAATGACATCGTCCTTCTGTTCTAGGATCTCACAGTAAAATAGCAGAAGACGCCTCTGTCCGGAGGGCAAGACCTAGAGACTAATAAGCCCCACCATCCGGTCCTGTGGACTCAAGACGGGATGGAAGTGGATACGCCACTTACACGCGCCAACTCCAAAATGGGAAGGCCACCGATATGACCTCGGTGGGCCTGCCTGGTGATCTAGCACACCTTCTACTAGCTATGCTAGCTAGTACGCGGGAATATTAATGACTTCCCTCAACCCCGTCCGGAGACGTACCCGATCTCCCATGGGTATCGGGAACCACTGCTCGCTCGAGTCCAACCCAATCCAAACAACTCCCTATCAGGGAGGGGCTCGAATGTTTGGCCCGAGGTTCCTTTAGTAACGTCAGAGGGGCACAGCAAGAATACCTAAGCAGATTCCACTCCTGAATATCCAAGGTCGCAAGTAGGACCTCGGTCATGCTTGTTTCCTGGCACCCTTCTCACACCTGGTCAGGCACCGGCCTGGCCAATATATCCTCACCTTGAATCCGCAGGTGCAACAGCGGTACTGCTGCACTACCTCTCTTGAATAATCACCGGTGGAGGTTTTTTTTTTTAGTGGGTAGGGCTGACAGTGCACCCCGCCAGAAGAGTCCCACACTCCAATCCCAGGGTTAGTGCATAAATGCATTTTTCCTCCACTCGAAAAAAGAGGAAAAGAAGGTAAGAAGTATTGGCGAGTTCTTACATAAAGTAAAAGAAAAATGGGCCAGAAATATAAAAAAAATATAAGGAAGATGAGGGGGAAGAATGGGACTAGTTAAGTAACAAGGAGGCATGGAGGTTAAGAGCTACATGGCAGAGCAAAAGACCAGGGTGTCATGTAAGCCAAGACAGCAACAAGGTAACGACAAATAAAGTGTAGCCAAAAGTTTTGAATTGTAAAATTTTGGAATATGCACAATAAATCTAATTTTTATTTTTAATTTACATCCGCCCCAACGTTAAGTTATATCGGACGGTGAATGAATTGGGTGAAATGATGCTCAATGAGTCCAGGATCCATGGAGCTTAGAGTTATCCGACAGTCGTCTCGAAGGATAAGGGAAAACCCCGGAAAAACCTTATCTAGGTAACTCACCCTGACGAGATTCGAAACGCGAGGCAGACATGCTACCATCTACACTACCGAGGCGGGCTATCTAATTAATCAAAATTAAAAAAATGAACTAAATTAAAAAAGTTTAAATATATCAAATGTCAGTAAGACACTAAATTTCCTCCCACCAGTCAGCGTTCTGTTACAGTATCCCTGTCTCTTTCTTCCCTTCCAATGTTTAGAACATGATCGCTCTTTATTTTTTAGTATATAGTATGATACTAAAGCAGCAGAGGCTGTCAAGCTGGCAGAGGGCGGGGCTACAATTTGTCATAACCAACAATATAGCATTCTATTGTGGAACGCATACAAGTATGTGTACTAAACATAGTAACAACATGAATGAATGAACATCCCTGCTGATGAGCATTTGTTACTAAACCAAAGCTGTCCAAGTGACCTTTGAGGTTAAAAGGCGAGCTAGAGGAAACATTCATTTTTATACTTTACTTTCTTGTAAGGTAATTATGAAAGTCTTTCTGGCAGTTCTAACATTCAAAGAAAAGTGCCGTGATTATTGAAAAAGCTGCAACTTTCATTAAAAGACGCGTTTTCCTATGGTTGTCAGAGTTAATTGCGAGTTCCATTAGGGTTTCCGGGAAACGCCGCACAGCCCCAAGGATCGTATAGCCGTTATGTGTGGAATGTAATTCACTTCAGGTACACCGTTCCGGATCAACAAATACTCCATGATTCTTGGAGTTCAAACCTCCCTCGGGTGTTATACCAAAGTCAAGGTTAGAACACGGAATTTATGTTTAAGAGCATGGCCTAACTGTTGGAGCATTCAGAACATCAGCGCTTCGGAAGGAAATAAAAGAAATTCACAAACTCTGGCTAGAATGGGGATAAAATAAATTTAATCAATACAATGTGGTGTTTAATAACCTAATGGTGCACTCACATTACCATTTCTATTCATTCTTACACAAAATGTTCTTTAAAACGCTTATTCCTCTACCGTCATATTTATCGAGATAATCGTTTGTAAAAATGGTCTAATAACATATTTTCCTTAGAGGCAAAATGAGAATACGAGAATAGAGTAAGACTTAAATGAATAACCAGAGCTTTTAAGAACTGGTTGATTTGTGGTAGATTTGACGTCCAAGCAAGAATGACTTCCTATTTGAGAAAAATATAAATACGAGGGCTGTTCAATAAAGAATGATCATAATTTTTTACGGTCATTTTTAGCACTAAAATTCAAGCTTATTATATTCTGTTAGCTTACTGTGAAACAAAGACGCCGTAGTAGTTTCATTGTTGGTACTCCTGGTTCCCGCCTGTGAGAACCAGGCAAATTCAGACATGTTCAGTATGGCCTACCGCTGCAATGGAAGTAACATGCAGTTAAAGTTGATGTTAGAGAAAGATCCGGAGTTTCTTTCAAACGTAATCACTGCTGATGAAACTTGGCTACATCACTTTGAGCCTGAGAGCAAACAGCAAAGCTCAATGTGGTTGCGTCTGCTGGGAAAGTTATGGTCATCTCATTCTTTGATACTCATGGAATGGTTTATCAGCATGTTGTACCTGTACACACATCAGTAACTGGACAATACTACAGGGATGTCCTGAAAACATTGCAAGTCCATATCAGGCGCAAAAAACCACATTTCCGTGAAGCAGACTGGATGCTGCACCACGATAGTGCGCGGCCGCTTATTGCCAATGTTGTTGCTGAATATTTTGCAAAAATCAACGTGAAGTGCATCCCTCGCCATCCCTATAGTCCGGATTTAGCCCCTGTGACTTTTTTCTATTCCCTAACTTAAAGAAACGCCTTCGTGGAAGGCATTACCCATCATCAGAAGCAGTGGTGAAGGCTGCGGAGATGATTTTGAAGGATGTTTCAAAAATGGTTTCCAGCATGTGTTTGAAGACTGACAGAAACGCTGGGACAAGTGCCTGGCATTCAGGGGAGACTATTTTGAGAATGACCATCAAAATTATGAGGATGAGTAAAGGTACGTTGTCAAAAAGAAAAAAAAAAGGATCATTCTTTATTGAACAGCCCTCGTATTAAGTTCAGTATTTAACCGAAATATTGTTTTTGAGTTATGCTGCACATCTTTTTCCATTTTTTTTTTATTCAGGGGATCTCAAAACATGTATTTCGGTGATATCTCGGTATTTAATTTTTTAGTGGAATGCAATACTTCCCCTACTTATACCTACTTAGTTGAGAAAATGAAAAATGAAACATTAAATAAAGAAGAGAAATGGTATTTGTAAGTCTTAAAAACGAAGATGGGAATGGAAGATTTTCCACTACACCAGGGCTCAGAAGTCCGGATAATCATTATCCACCAAAGATGAGAATGTTCTGAAAATGTCTAATGTGTCGTACTCACATGTGTTTCTCCACTCACTCTTAAGCAAATTATTCTTAGAAATGCTTGTTCTTCTATATAGGTACTGTATGTTAATCCAGATAGAAAAGAATTCATTACATATTTCCTTTTAGGAATAATGGAAATATTCGAATATACCAGGCTTAAGCGAAGCTCAAAATATTTTAATAACTGGTTGCTATTGTAGGCTTTATTATTCCCTTCTCTTTGAATGAACAAAAGAAGAATTGTGTCATTTAAAAACAACTGCATTTTTTTCAAGAGTAAGACTGGAGTATATCACTTACGGTTTACCAGTTATGCAGAAGTCGCTCAGAATGAACACTTCAGGGAGTACCAGAAAATTAAAAACGTACATTTTATGATTGTTCTTTTGCTATTTGTAGCAAGTCAGGCATAAAGAAAACGTAACGCAAGGGTAGGGTGGAATCTAGTGTTACTTAAATAAATTGGAAACTTTGAGAGGAGAAAAAAGAAGCACTAGTGCAATCGAGGGGAATACGTCACTTTTCAACTCCCAAGTGTACCCCAAAGGTTAGCATTATACAATTAGCTCCAGGATTATATTCCTCTGCTTTACCCTACAACTGGTAGTAGGATCAAAGAGGGCAACTTCCAGGGTAACACCCGTTTAGACTCACCCCTTTACAGTACTAGTCCCTGCTGCAATTCCAAACAGAATTGCTTTATTTTCCTTATTTTTATCACTTAGGAAAACGCAAATTTGATTCTTAAAAAAGAAGTTGAACTTAAACTCGACTACCATTACAATTTAGAATAGTTACATACTTCGTTCCTTAGTTTAGATTCATGAACTTTGCACGCATATATACTTCAAGTTTAATGGAGCAAAATATGCTAATTTTACAGCACATTAATTGTCTGTTTTCAGTACGCCATTTTGCAGCTTAAGGGGACATATTTTTAAGTGTGCAGTGGCATATTTTATCAATCAAGGCAATTTACTTGAATAATTACATTATTTTATTTATGTCATAGTAATATATTGTAATAATCTATAATTATTTATTAATATGGCGTTAAATACTTAAGTAAATTAATATTTCGCGCTTTCAACCAAAGAGGTACTATTAACAATATGCAATAATATTATCAGAATTAATAACACTTATGTGGCCTTAGTTTAAATTTTTTTGACTGGAAATCTCTTGGTGTTCATAAATTAACAAGGCATTCCATATATTCTCCATACATCTCACCTAATCTATAATAACACTGACCTAACGCTATGAAAAAGAATCGAACGCTATGGAAAAATCTGAACTGTAAATGAACTATAAATAATAACTATACAGAACTATGCTAGACCTTATTACGAATGAAACTATTAATGAAAATATCGCGAAAATATACAGAAAACAGCTAATAAAAGGTTAAAACAAGACGCCTGATGCTACGACATGTGTTTGGTTTTCCAGTTAATTACACATTCTAAACACAAGATAGCGTTGCAAACAAGGTAAAATCCTAGTGGAAAATATTGCCAACGATTCACATTCCACCATAATGCACAGGGTAACTAACCTACAGGTACATCGAGTTCGTAATACGAGGCACTGAACCTAACCAATAGTTATTGATAACTGAAAGGTAACAAACTTCGGCCAGTAACCGGAGATGGTAACACAGGCCCTGAGGAAGTTTGTAATGAATTTTCCTTTTTATTTTTATGTTTGATTAATGAGTCACTATGTTTACACTCAAACTTCACTTACTTGTTGTTGTATAATTGAAACGTTTTCAAGATCATTCGATCTCATCCTCAGCTGTTTGGTGACTAAATGAACCTTCCTCTTCTTCCACTACTACGGAGCTCCGATCACTCTGCCATCTGGTGTTAGGGGCACTAAGTTTTAATACTTCATTTAATGCCGAGATTTCAAAATTTATAACTTTATCACGGTTTTTGTTTATGAATATTTTTTCCCAAATATCCAATTCTATGAGTGTACTTAAAGATTTTAACAGTTTAATGTTGTGGCCAATGTTGTGGTTTTCTGTCCAAAAATGGTGTGAAACTGCAGATTTTTCTGTTTGTTTCAACTTAATGTTCCTCTGGTGTTCTTTTTGCCTGGTTAACAAGTTTCTCTTAGTTTTTCCTATGTAGCTTTTTTCACAGGTTTCACAATTAATCTGATAAATTCCTGATTTCAAATTGTTGGGGATTGTATTTTTCAGTGGTTTATTTAGCAGGTTCCTCAGACTGAATTTGTTTTGGGGTGCTAGTTTTAAGTTTAGTCTTTTGAAGATTCGTTCAAATTTTCTAAAAGCCCATGGATGGTAGGTGAATTTTCTATATTGCCAATTTTCCTTTTCCTGTTGTCACAGTTGTTTACTGATCTTAAAACACTTGACTTACCTATTTCATTGCAAACGCAACAAGAACCTCTTTAACAATAGCAGCTAACAGACTGAATAACAATTACGAATGGACATGGATTTGCAAATCCTATTCCAGAGAGTAATTACTTGAAAACTAAGAGTAGGATTCACCATAAAATATAGATAGCATTAAGAATGCCAATTAACGATATCAAGTTTATGCTCTAGACTTTTAACTTATGTTCATACACTTCATATATTATGATATACAATAGGAATATTTGATAATTGGGGTTTCTACTCTGTTCTGCCACGTCAAAATGTGTTTTTAGCTCTTTACTATGACTGAGAGTGCCTAATTTACTGCCTATTGTAGTCCTTTTTGGCGACTATTGCGGGAGTTCTTATTATGACTATGTTCCATAAAGCTTGTGTTTCATCGTAATAAACGACACTTAAAATAATTCACTACATCACTTTCTTTGACATACATCCGTAATGGGTCTTTCCTGGCATATAAGAAGGCTAATCAAGCGTGCTGCGTCAACTTTTCCTAGAAGACAACTGTTCACCAAAAGTATCACGTCCTCTGACTCACCTATTATTGAATATCCGTTTCTCACTTTGAAGGCTATGTAGGCCAATGGTGTACAACTTGTGCTTATAAAGGGTTGCTAGAATTAAACGCAGGTGAACATTCTAAATTCTGCAGTATTTTTACAAGCTAATTTTAATCTATACAACATAAGAGATATGTCCCGGCAAAGGCAGTCTACAAATCTATATTTACTATAATTGGTTTACAACACCTCTTGCAAATTTTGATTTTATGTGCCCCCCCCCCATCTATGTGATTTTAAAATTACACTCATATTTTTCGTGTACGCCCTTAGGCCCACATTCAAGATTAACTACTCTATTGAGCGACGTGGCTGAGGCGTTGAAACTCGCATTCAGGGGAAGTCGGGTTCGATTCCTGCTGGATCGGCCATCCCACCTTGATGATAATTTCTTTCTCCCCCTCCCCCTATGTGGACGAAGTACTGGAGAGCGTTATAAACAGCCAGAAATATTCCTCATTCTCACTTCCTTTTATCTTGCAGCATTAGAGTGGGCAATGATGTGCAGCGCATATGCTTCGAGGTGAGAATTGTTTCTTGGCACACATGGTTCTGAGCGAATCTGTAAATAAAGTTTGGGTAGGGGGCATCGAAGGGATAGCCGGGAGTATTTATTCAAAAAAGAAACATTACGGGCAGGTAGTGCAGTCTCTCATCCTTCCCCCCCCCCCCCGATGTTTAAGTGAATTACTTAGCAGATAAGCAAGATCGCATTTATTTTTCGTTACGATTTTTTCTCGTGCTTAATAATAATGAAAAATTAAATAGCTACTAATTCTAAACCATTTATATTATACTTTCCTTTAATTTAAAAGCATCACATATCTGATTAGAAATTGCCTTAAGTATTCCATGAAGCTGCTCACTTCAAGTGGAACGACAGAAACATTTAAGTCTTACATTAAAGCAAATACTTTTGAATACAACGTACCAAAACTCAAATGAAAGAATGTACGAGGGCTGTTCAATAAAGAATGATCCCAATTTTTTTGACAACGTACCTTTACTCATCCTCATAATTTTGATGGTCCTTCTCAAAATAGTCTCCGCTGAATGCGATGCACTTGTTCCAGCATTTCTGCCAGTCTTCAAAGACATGCTGGAAACCATTTTTTTAGAGATCCTTAAAAATCGCCTCCACAGCCTTCACCACTGCTTCTGATGATGGGCAATGCCTCCCAAGAAGGCATTTCTTCAAGTTAGGTAATAGAAAAAAGTCACATGGAGCTAAATCTGGACTATTGGGAGGGTGAGGGATGCACTTCACGTTGATTTTTGCAAGATATTCAGCAACAACATTGCAATATGCGGCCGCGCATTAATTTAGTGCAGCATCCAGCCTGCTAAACGGAAATGTGGTCTTTTACGCCTGATATGGACTTGCAATGTTTTCAGGACATCCCTGTAGTATTGTCCAGTTACTGATGTGTGTGCAGGTACAACATGCTGATAAACCATTCCATGAATATCAAAGAATGAGATGACTATAATTTTCCCAGCAGAAGCACCACTTTTGCTTTGTTGGTGTTGGTGATGAAGGAGATTTCCACACTGAGCTTTGCTGTTTGCTCTCAGAATCAAAATGATGTAGCCAAGTTTCATCAGCAGTGATTACGTTTGAAAGAAACTCCGGATCTTCCTCTAACATCAACTTTAACTGCATGTTACCTCCATTGCATAGGCCGGAACCAGGAGTACCAACAATGAAACTACTACGTTGTGTTTAGCCCTCGAATTAACTTGATTAGGCGAGAAAAAATTACATATGAACAGAGGAAGCGACAAATATCTATGGATTACCGGAATAAGATTGTAAGCCACAAGTACCAGACCAACTTGGTCCATCTGGTTATATAGCTTTTGCGTTAATTTGAAGAATTACAATTTTGTGGGGTTTGAACATCAAAAAAGCAATTAATAGTGGTTGACACGATACTTTCTGGAAAAGCTTTTTTAGGAGGTTAATGATTTACGTGCACATGACCTACGTATGTACAATTTGAAACAGGCCATATTGAAAGATTTATACAAGGTTTCTTTATACAAGGTTATTAGACAACTACGTGAGGCGGGGTTAAAGTGCAAATAATTGTACTGCACTGCTCGTGAAAGTAAAGGTAACTTTGCAGCTATTTTATTTAATAGCACGTTGATGAAATGTAAGCATAACACCAATTATTTTTTATGGTAAGGTTAATGCTGTGAATGACATGAACTCGCCTTACTTCAATCCTTTTAATTAGACTGTTCAAATTACATTGCTAAGCTTCTTGCAGTCTTAAAAGGCTCCGAATTTTTGAACTGCTCAGTTAGATTTATGAAAATCGGTCCAAGAATACACCTATCGTAGCTTGAGGCTAAGTATTCAAACGTCAATTAATTAAACACTTCAGATCAACACTTTATAAATTCCTTAACTTTGAACATCTCTGCAAAAGTAACCCATGCATACAAATTATGTATAGTATCTGCCGTCAGCCCAAAATGTGTGGACTAAAACATTCTAGAACGAACACCATGAGGCAAAACTCAAGATTTACGTATCAGCTGCTGCATTTGTATCCTGCTGCCCATATTATTATCTGCCATCACCCCTTTATCAACAAATGATGAACTGTTCATCTCTATCTGTGCACAAAACGAGCAAACTGTAAGTTCACGAGTCGCTACATTCCGCCAGTTTCATTAGAGCATCGCAATTCTCAGTGCATGACCTACTATGATAACAAACATAATGGAAAACAAAGCCATATGTTCAACTGTTCCACCAGCGCTTCATCCAAAATAGAAGCAAAACACATTTCCCTCGCACGGTATAAATGGATATTCCATTGCTTTGGTAGCACTACAAATGGAATCAATAACTCTATTATCTTTCATTAAAATTCACATAGCATTTTTTGTCTCTTCTTCGCCAGCCACCATACAGCTTATGAGCTTTATCTGGATCAACCATCATGAAATAAAATTGTGTAGTACAGGAAAAACATGCTTGGGGCGCTATTAAAAATATAATTATCGTTAAAGAATAATTACTAGACAGAGTTAAACTAACAGAACGTGTTTAACTAAAACCTTGAGTTACACAATCTAACCGCGATTCTACAGACTATACTTAAAATAGCTCCACCCTCCCCCCATTTGGTAAAACTGATCCAGATAAACACTTTTAAAAATATGTTGTGGCAGGTACCACGGGTATGCTGTAGTCTGAAGACACAGTTACATCTTTCAAGAGTAAATCACTCTATATGCTGACTTTGAAAGTACATGCTCTTTGCATGACATCGCGAATAAAACAATTGAATGGCGATTTCAACAAATGACAAAGTACTGAGAAATCTGAGACGTTGCACTCTCATGAATCTCTGCTATTACACAAACGATTCTTATAAATTCATAATCCTCCACCTTAATCGAAATACACATTGCCAATTTTCTTGTATAAGATTCCTTTCTCTTTGCATAGTCAAGAAATAAAAAAAAAAAAATGAATAATGAGAAAAGTATAGCTACCGGAAAATTCAGAAAAATAATGAATACCCGTATTGAAATTGCTTCATTTCGAAAAAAAAAAGTAAAATTTGTCCGTCTCTTCCGGATTACCAGTTATGTAAAGTCATCCAGAATAAAAGGACATCTGACGACACAAAAAAATCAAGGTATCCATTTCATTTATCACAAAAATATCTTAACATACGACATTTTAATCAAATTCCTTACAGCTATTTTTGAGAAAATAAACATTTTCGAAAAAAAAAATGTTTCCTGCGAAAAGCAGCCTGTTAAGGCATTTTCTTGAAAATCTTGTGTGGCATATTTGGAACACTGATCTTTTGTTTTTGATTTGTGTTGTTCCAATATTTGAGTTTTTGTGTACTGCTATTCGTTTTGAGTTATGTGCGCGGACCTTTATCAACAATGCTTTTATAAATTCAGCGTTCCGAAACACGTATTTTAGGTAAAACGTAGACCTAGACGTTTTGGGTGGAATGCAACTCTTACCATACAGAGAAGAAAAAGAAAAAAGCTCGAACAATAAAAATACTCAGAAGTGGCTGAACACAAAACAAACTATTAGAAATTAATTATGTTTTAAGCAGCTCTACAATTTTGCACAGTGAAATTTTGTCTAGCTAGTATGGTTTCTTCCAGTTAAAATAAGTAAATACGAACAATGAAAATGTCGTGATATAGGCAGTAAATTCAAAATTTACGTTTAATTATGGGTATAAATATGTTAGGCAAAGCTATTTTAATAGCACTTTTAGGAACAAAGTTCCAGCAGTTTACTCGTACCAATTATATCAGCTACACAAGGTTAAAACCTGTTCCTATTAGTGGTGATGGTAGTGGCGGTGGTGGTGCTGGCATACTGGGATGTCGTCGGTGATGAATACTGCTGTATTTTTGGGTGGTGGTGATAAATTAACACGTATGGTTTGTTCAATCTTGTTTTGCAGACGTCAGTTCTAATGGCAGTTCTCCGACGTGATGCTTCATGTATTCAATTATGACGGGCTGTAATTACGAGCCGTACATCACGCTTGCTTCCTTCCTGATCACAATCGTTCATCTGGCTTGACCTAGCTCTGCTTCAAGCAAACCACGTAGTGAAAGTAAATTTGATCACGGTCAACTGCTTAGCAAATGTCAGCTACGACCAATTTAGAGAGCACGGAGCAACCGAACGTGTTTGAGATCGAAGACAGATGACTTTTGGGTCCTATGCATGGGTCCTACGTGTGGTTCCCGGAATGCTCCGGGTTCGATGCCACCTATAAGGAGTGTATTTTCAGTCCGAGTATGGGACCGGTGTCATCCAGTTCAGGACACTATGATAGGAAGCGATGCTGGTCTCAAAAGCCAATAATGTGGTTGAGGGATGCATAATACTGGCCACTTAATCTCCAAATATCGGCTGGATAATTATCCGGTTTTAAGTTTAAGGCCGTCAGTGGAGTTGGTACAAGGTCCCAAAATGGGCACCACGATATTATTACCATTATTACTATTAATTTTATTATTACTGCATTAGTGTTATTAATGTCCTATTATTATTATTATTATTATTATTATTATTATTATTATTATTATTATTATTATTATTATTATTATTATTATTATTATTATTATTATTATTATTATTATTATTATTATTATTATTATTATTATTATTATTATTATTATTATTATTATTATTATTATTATTATTATTATTATTATTATTATTATTATTATTATTATTATTATTATTATTATTATTATTATTATTATTATTATTATTAGGGGAGATGCGCCCAGGACCGCACAGTGCCCAGTACCGTACGGTGTCAGTATCTCGTAGTTGCCAATAGATAGTAGAAGCTCATGGTGTATATTTAGACAAACAACTATCTTTGTTACCAAAGGAAAGTTTTCCCTCCTCTTTGACCGTTAAATCAGAAGTTATTGTTCAGAGAAGTCGTATAGTGAACTGGAGCTGTGCGGTTAAGAGCCTACTGACATTGCTGCTGCCTTGTTCGCTGAAGAACTAAGTATTTGTACTCATATTATTTGGTATTAAGTCGACTACACAGACACAAAATACAGTGTCGGTTTAAAAGAATCTGGCCGTGCTATGACGTTATATATACGTACGTGTGAGTTGCTCAGTACCGTACGATAGCAATTTTCCCAGTACCGTACGCGAAGGTATGTTTATCCCCCTGAACTTGCACTGACGTTAGATTGCAGGCATTCCTGTCAACGTGGTGGCCAAAAAGAAAGGAAAATGGTTAGAATAAAATACGAAACAAGCAATAAAAATTGTGATATCAATGAGCCTGGAAGTAGCAATATATATTGCTGAAACATTAACATCGCCTCTGGATAAGTTGATGTTGCAGGAAAAGGCACAAAAACAGAAGAACAAACCAATAACAAGACTAACATTAATAAAATAAAATAAATTAATAAAACTATAAATAGCGAATCTAACTCTAACTCTGTGTCAGCAGAAACCGGAAATAGTGAAGAGCCTTCGAAGACTAAAAGAAAATTAAATTTTGGAACCAAAACCAGTGTCGATTGAAGTGTTCTGAGTGTATCATTTGCTTAGAAATCACAGAAGAGCTTGGGTTCAACGTGTATCGTGCAAGAGTTGGACACATATTGAATGTACAGTGCAAGAGAACATTGACTTTTATAGATGTGATCACTGTGTTTAAAAAATGTTTCATTAGTTCTAAGACATTTTTACTTTGTTGTGATAAGCTCTAGAGAACGTTTTGAAAAATATATTATGTTATCGTGTTCTGTTTTTATCTCAAAAATAAATAATTATGATAAGAATAATTATCTTGCGATTTATTATGCAGTTCCTTTTCCTTTATTTAGAGATATGTATTTATTTACGTCTGTCCGTTACTGGGAAACCTTTTTGAGATGCGCAGTTATCATTAATATTTACTTCTGTTTTTAACAGTCAACATGACTCGTGTTCATGAATGTTCATTACTAATGCTGTTTCTGTATGTTATTAGCTTCATGGTAATAGTAACACGGTACGTGTTCTCCATTGCATTTTCTTTGAATTTAGAAAAAAAGCTTAGGTGTGCGGTACTGGGCGCATCTCCCCTACTATTATATATTTTCGGATGTCACCATCATCATAAGCATTGTCCTTGAATATTAGAATATTAGAATTTCACTTCAAAGTTAAATAAAAATGTAAAAAATACTTGAACTTTACTTGCCACTACGAATGTTCAGATCTTGAGTGTCTCGTAAAGAATGCTACGATGGCTTCGAGATGGAAACTTCCCCTACTGCGAGTCGTATCGCCGCGTGAGTGGGGCTCAACTCACATGAACATTTTCGGTATTTCAAAATCCGAAAGATTAGAAAGCAGATTATTGGCCACGAGAGGAACAAAAGGTTTCTTTGGTGATAACCGTAGCTGACAGCTTAGGCCTTCTGGTTTCCTCATTAACATGTTTAATGTCTTCAACTAGTCATTTTGATAGTTTGTGCTTTTGTTTAATATTTTTATTAAAAAAATTGTACTTATAAAGTGTATTTGTGCGTATCGGGTGCATGCGTGCCTCTCAAAAAATTAATCTGATTCCAGTATTTCTTTTGCCTTAAAAAATCACTTATTTTTTTAAAGGGCATAGGTTATAATATAAATCCAATTCCAAATCCCAAATGATCGAACCACTAAACAAGATTTACAATGCCTGGATTAAAATGCGAACAATCTGGAGTCATCAAACACGCTGCAAAGACGCTTTGATTTTTCGTCGAGATATATAGCGAGAAAATAGTCTATGCTATTGTTACTATATAGAAAATAACATGTAAAATAACAGACATGTATTTCACTGCAAGCAGTATGCATAATAATAATTTAGCCATTAAACTGATAAAGCAACATAATGTAACAAAGCTTGTGGATGGCAAAACATTTTAATAGATTCTATATAAGAGTTTCAGTTGTCTTTCAGCTCGTTGTAGGCTATTGGGGCGCAGGTTCAGTTTCCAGTAGAGGCATGTGGATTTACTCATTTTGAGAGACCTGATCCCTGCTCTCATCCTAGTCATATCTGAGATCCCTGTGGGCCATTTGAGGAGCTCCTTCAGGGAAGAGTAGCGGCTCTGGTTTGCAAAGGCCGTATTCACTGGCCGGGATGGACGCGGGGTTCCCTTCCCAGTACTGTACTCCAATCATGACGTTTATGGGTAATATGCCAGCCTCTGGTTGCCGAGGTCGCAGGTTCAAACCCGGCGGAGGGCGATGGGCTTTATCAGACGTAAAAATCCCTGCACGGCTTCATTCAGAAGGGAAATAAAGCCTATTTGCAGATTTACGGCATGTTAACTTTAGTCTGATAAAGGACCTCTGGGAAAAACTGAGCGGTATTTCACACCCAATATATGTGTAGAATGTGACGTTGAAAAGCAAAGCACTTAAAAAACTCAATTTCAGTTTTCCCACTTACGACAGCCGAACATCGGGTTGTCGGGCCGGGGAAGTATGAGGTTTCTCTCCATTTCTCCATTTTTAGAACGTAGAAAGTATGATGCTAACTAGAATTTGCTAAATAAGTATATATAACTGATCAATGCAACACCAGGAACTATTCAATCGATATTTTCAATTTACTTCTTATCCTTCTTTACCTTATCCCTAGTCAGGGGATTCTCGTTCCTCTAGACCTTGGAATCGGATCTGAGGAACCGAAGCTTTCGATCCGATACAGAACCAAGATGAACGATCAGCCTTATGCCTGGTGTGAAGGTGAAGGAAGTGGATGATAGTATGCGGGCGAGATAAATGATAGGGAAGATGGTGCTGGAACAACTGGTGGAATGCTGACGGGGAAAACCGACGAGCCTGGATAAAACCCACCCCAGCACCATGTTGTCCACCACTAATCTCACTTTGCGGTCGCCTGGGATACAACACGGGTCGCCTATGTGAGAGTTGAGACGTCCAGCCACTCAACCACGGCGCGGCCATTTTCAATTAACAATTAAGAATATTAGATTTATTGGTGGCCACAAAATATGTTCATTACTAAAATGAATAATTCATGATGCAGTGATGAATACTGCATACTGATGTCGGAATATTGTGCGGAAACTATAGGGACTTTGTGGGACCAAAGAAAGAGTACAAAGCATTAATATGACTCAATTCGCTCCTAACATACACGCGTGTTTCCAGATATTTCAAGCTTATTGGGGAGGTTAAGGAAATCAGAAATATAACATACCTGATATTTTATAGCTATCTTTGTAAATGTTAGGGGATTTTTCGTCCGCCATTGGAAATATCACTGCTCTAACAACTAAAGATTCACGCAAAAGGTCCTTGGCCACTATATAGCATTTTGCTAAAGATCAGAGGATTTAAATGAAATTAATTCGTCTTTCGAGTCAAGGCCACTCGTGCACCATTTGTAACAGAACTCTGAATGTTACACTTACGTGACTTTCCAAAATCTACATCGTTCATTAAGCTTATATGAACTATATTTACAATTTTTATGCCAATTTCATTTTAGTGAAACAAACCTTAGCAGAAACAGTCATATAAAATATTCCATTATAAACAGGCAATAACGATGTCCAAGTATTTAAGAACTACACGCTATGCATTGGCCTTAAAAGTTTCATGTTCCGCGAGAAACGACTAATTATTTAACAATTTAAACCATTGACAAGAATATTGCACAAATGGTTTCCTGCACAAATTAAAATATTTAAAATAAACCGCGTGTTTTAGAGATCCATCATTTTTATTTATTACCATTTCCTCTATTGCTTCATTATGAATTATTGGAACACACAATACTTATTTCAAATGAAGAGGACTTTAAAGGTTATTCACAGAAAATTCAAGGCATGCATATTAATTGTCATTAAATACAAGGGGCGTCCAGAAAGTAAGTTCTGTTTCAATTTATCTCTGCTGTAGCGCTGCGATCGCAGTTCCGCACATACGCGGTAGACGCTCTGTATGAAGGAGAAGAAACGTTTGCCATTGTGAGATCGCTGCCAGCCACGTACGCTTTGTTGTGCTTGTTTACAATGTCGGTGTTGATTGAAAATCCCGCCGCTTGTGAAATAAGCGCCGAGGAATGCTGTCAAAAGGTGTTATGTTTCTTCACGACAACGCACGACCACACACTGCAAATTCTTCTTCTTTTTCACTCCAAGGGCTAGGCAATGCTGCCTGTTCCGGCTTAAAACATGTCTGACCATCGTTTTCGTGGTCTTCCTGGATGTCTCTATCCTGTAGGTTTATAGATTATAACTCTTATTGGGATCCTATCTCTAGGCATTCTCTCAATATGCTCTCTCCATCTTAGTCGTTGTCCATCCGGCTCATTACCTTTAAGCTTTTTAGAAAGAAAATCTTGCTTGACAGAGTTACAAGCCCTATGCAAACACAGTCTGATAGTGGGGTTGCCACCTTACTGCCTTCAGACTCGCAGGATTTTTAATCGAAGTTTTCTCCCCTAGAGAAGCTGCCTTCGCTTAGCTATCGGATCTTCTCTGTCCGTCTTCACCCTTGACCCTGGGCAGGGCCCTCCATATTTATATCACCTGGAGAGAGGGTGTCCCAGCATTTTAAAGCCCCCAGGAACTGGGCTCCTTGTTGGTCCACGGGTCCTTATTCTGGAGTATTCGCCACCCGATATGGGTTATAAGGTCCCACACGGGCAAATGCAACGAAAAACATCTGACAGGGATTTGGCTGGGACATGTTTGATCACCCCCCGTATAACCCTTACCTCGCTCCTAGCGACTTTCATCTGTTTTTCCATCTCAAATCTTTCCTTGGCGGTCAACACTTCAACAATGACGAAGAGCTGAAAGAAAATGTTTCCAACAGGTTGAAGACACAGGCGGCAAACTTCTATGAAGAAGGTGTACAAAAACTTGTGCCTCGCTATTACAAATGCCTGCAAAACTTCGGCAGTTATGTGGAAAAGTAGTTTAAGAGTTGTAGAATTTTCTGCAATAAATAATTTTTCTGTATCTGTAAGCAATTTAGTTTTATTACCAAACAGAACTTACTTTCTGGACGTACTTCGTATATCTGATATATATTTATGACAAATATGAAAATTTCGAAAATCTTTCACGAAAAGGATAGTTGGCGTGGGGGAGAGCTCATCCTGAAAATATTCGTTGCCAAAATGCTGAAAGATACTAAACATAAAACCAAGTTGTATACGTAACCATTTGGTTTTGAGCTGTAAAGTTCTCATACACATACCTACACACAAGAAAGACTTTTTTACTCAGGAATCTCGCAAATTTTATCTCTGATGGAATTTCGATATTGTATTTTTCTTTGGAATGCAACGCTTCTTAAATAAACAGTTGAGAAAGAAAAAAAAGAGGCAGTGTATTTTCAAATGAAATAGTTTTGTATTTTTCTCTTTTGGAGTACTACAGCTTCAAGGGTGGGCGTACACTGGGATAAAACCGCATTGTCTGTTACCTCAAAGGAACATCCTTTAATATGAATTTCAGCTTTATGCACTATTAAATTCGAGTGGGCGTCGGTCAGTGATAAAGCACTAGAACTTGACTGTGTTTAACGTCTCCATGTGTACCAACATATTTCTGTGGGAGAAACATATACCCGCAGGGATATGCGTTATAGTTTCATTAACCTGACGACGTGTACGTTATTTGTTCGCGGTACAAAAACCTATGTTTACTCACCAGCTAACGCAAACATTTACTCTTGTGTTGGTTACGGCTGACCCTCTATGTAGCCAATAGTGTTACAAGATCATATTATACTTCCTATTATCCGCTACAACAGTTTACGCTTGAAGCAAGGTTAAATTAAATTTGCAGCGCAATAAAGGCCTAAATGGAGGTTCACCTGTGCATGGTTTCGCTTTAAAGTATGTATTTCGTTGGAGAATAGAGAACACAAGGTAACCAATAAAGAAGATTTACGAGAGTGGGTCAAAAAGTATTGCTTCCTATTTTTGTCTCTCTCACTCCTTTAATAGCCAAGAAAATTGAATCCAATTTACATAGCTTGAAAACTACAACAATGACGATTAATTTGTCACTATTCAATATAATCTCCGTCCTTTTCCACAGTTTTGGTACAGCTTTTAACTAGGGCATGCATTTCAGTGTGGTAAACAATAGTCTTGCTTCCTAAGCCATTGACACACGGACTTTTCACAGCCTCCTCCTCTTCAAAATGAATCCCACAATGAGCTTCCTTTAGTGGCCCGAACAGATGGAAGTCTGATGGTGCCAGATCAGGGTTAAATGGGGGGGTGAGGTAAGACTTGCCATCCCAATTTCTCAATTTCTGCAGTGGTGTAACGGCTGGTGTGTGGTCTTGCACTGTCATGCAAAAGAAGAACATCCGCCATAGTTTTTGTTGGGCGAACTCGGCGAAGACGCGCTTTCAGCTTTTTGAGAGTTCTGACGTATTGAACAGAATTTATTGTGCATCCCTGCTCCAAAAAATCAATCATAAGCACACACTATGCATCCCAAAACATTCGCCATAACTTTCCCTGCCGACCGCTAAGTTTTGAATGTTTTTCTTTTCTTCGGTGACGTTGTGTGATGCCATTCCATTGACTGCCTCTTTGATTCAGGTTCAAGAAAATGAGCCCACGTTTTGTCCGCAGTAATAATTTTTTCCAGAAACTCCTCTCCCTACAAATTGAAGCTCTGCAAGTGTCCGGAGGCTATTGTTTTCCTTGTTTCTTTGTTTCGGGCGGTTAACATTCTAAGTACCCAACGTGAGCAAACTTTTGAGTAACCCATTTGCTGAATAATCATCATCACACTGCCTTTACTGAGGGAGGTAATGCGACACAATTCACCTGTTGTTACCCAGCGATCACCACGAATGATGTCATCGACTCGCTGAATGTTGCATGGAGTCACTGCGGTCACCGACCTGCCGCTTCGCTTTTCATCTGTCAATGGTGTTTGCCCTTCAGCTTCGTTACAGCGACGAACCCACCGTCTAACAGTGCTGACATCCACCGTTACCTCACCATACACATTTTTTAGCCTTTCGTGAATGCGACTTGGCGTTTCACCTTCCGCAGTCAAAAATTCAACCACAGAACGCTGTCTAATACGAATGTCGATGTCAGCCATTTTGCAAGAGGATGCAGTGCTGCCACCTGTTGACGTAGGAAGTTACAACTGCAGGGGATTGGAGAAGAAGGTTTGAGGAATCGCGCAAAATACAAAGTTTTCACATAACTTACTTATTTAAGGGGGGAAAACAGGAGGCATTTCTTCTTGACCCACCTTCGTAAAACTAGACATTTTTACTACTTTTATGTATGTTAAGAAATAACTTTTTGGATGACAAATTACCAAAGTAATATGAAGGTTTACGTTAATCCTATATTCGAGACTTACGTAAAATTGCAGTTTAAGATATATATATATATATAGTGACTTTGTGGGTCCGTGAAATGAAAAGTCCAATTTCACCACTCAAAAATGTTCTTTATTTCCACCGACTTACAGTTAAACACTTGCCAATTACATAAAATTACGTAATGCACACAATTACGAATCACCAGTTCGTCCGTTACAATTTCACTTGCACTCGTACGGTCTTCTCACTAGCACTGCGTCCTTACACCAAGAACTGACTGACTGACTGTCTCTCTGAAACCCCTTTTTTATAGGAATGTCACTGTTTTTCTAGAAGTCTCTGGTTTCCCGCAAATCACCCGAACGTTCCAGACCACAGAAGGAGGGGAGAGAAACGTCGAGGGACAGGTGACACTTCCCTAACCACCCCTCAGTTAGTGACAGAGACTAATGGGAGGCGTGGTTCGGTGGCCTTTGGTTTCCTCACAGCTGTGGGCCTCAAGCCTACCGCTAATTGGGTGACACTGCTCCCTCCTCAAAGCTGGTCGTCCCGAACAGCACCATCGTAGCGGGCTAGTCGATCCAGGTGTACCACCAACATCTTTCCTCGGGGAACCTTCTGGATGCGGTAGACCACGTCGTTAATCCTCTTCACCACCCGGTACGGTCCTTGCCATGGCTGCTGGAGCTTCGGGCAGCGTCCCTTGGTCCGGGTAGGACGGTACAACCAGACCAGGTCACCTTGCTGGAACCCTTGGCTGTTGGCTTGCCTGTCATACCTGGTCTTCATGCGGTCGCTCGCCTTCTGGATGTTCTGGCGAGCCATCTCGTGCATGTCGTGGAGATGGTCCACCAAGTTCTCCACATACTCGGTCGCTGGCTGTTTCGCTTCCGGAGGGCTTCCAAAAGCCAGGTCACAAGGGAGGCGTAACTCTCGGCCGAACATTAAGCTGGCTGGCGTCATCCCAGTTGTGTCGTGTGTAGACGTGCGATAGGCCAGCAAGAACAGTGGCACCTTGACGTCCCAGTCTCGCTGATGGCTGGCCACGACTTTCCTCAGGTGTTCCTCTAAGGTCTTGATGTACCTTTCGACCATGCCATCCGATTGGGGATGTAGAGGCGTAGTGCGAGTCTTGTTCACCCCAAGCCTTTGTAGTGCCTCCTTCATTAGGTTGGACTCAAAGTTGGTACCCTGGTCACTGTGTAGCTCTAACGGCACCCCAAATCGACAGAACACTTGCTCCACGAGGCAGTCTGTGATTGTCTTTGCCTCTTGGTTTGGGATGGCATACACCTCCGGCCACTTGGTGAAGTAGTCCACGACCACCATCAGGTACTTGTTGCCTCGGTCGGAAACTGGGAACGGTCCAGCAATGTCAACGGCGATCCGTTCGAATGGCGCTCCGACGTTGTGCTGCTGCATGCGACCCCGTCTCCTAGTCTGGGGGCCACGACTCGCCGCGCACACGTGACACTGACGGCACCATCTCTCAGCATCTGCTTGGAGTCTCAGCCAGTAGTAGCACTGCCGTAGTTTGTCAATCGTTCGGTTCGCTCCCAGGTGTCCTCCCGAAGTACCGGCGTGCACTTCCTCCAGGACTTCCGGGACCTTACTCCGGGGAAGTACCAACTGCTCTCTCTGCGTCTTCCCATCGGGTGATTCCCATACCCGGAACAGCACGCCCTCTCTGGTCTTCAACGAGTCCCATTGGGCCCAGTACGACTTGTAGGTGGCGCTCCTCGGTGCGATGTCCTCCCAGGTTGGTCTCATCCCTGCCTCCACTTCCCTCAAGAGTGGCCCCAAGTCTGCGTCCGCCAGCTGCTCCCTCCTCAGGCCTGCGCTATCCCAGCCTTCAGCAGGCACTGCCACAACTACTCGGACTGCTGCGGCACGCTCCTTCTCTTCCACTCTTGTGCACTGGCCGCACTCTTCTGGACAGGGTCTTCGGGACATGGCGTCTGCGTTACCGTGGCTCTTCCCTCTACGATGTTCCGAGGTGAAGTCGTACTCCTGCAGCCTCTGGACCCAACGTGCCGTCTGGCCTTCCAGGTTCTTAAAGCTCAATAGCCAGGTTAGGGCGGAATGGTCAGTCCTCAGGTGGAATGGCTGACCGTACAGGTACTTGTGGAAGTGCTCCAAGGTCTTTACTACCGCCAATAATTCTCGTCGGGTGACGCAGTAGTTCTTCTCTGCCTTGGATAGCGTCTTGCTGTAGTAGGCTATCACCCACTCATGGCCGTCCTGGATCTGCGATAGGACACCTCCAATGTAATGGTCGCTAGCGTCGGTGTCCATTCCGGTTGTGGGAAACCCAAAATTGGAGCACTGCACAGGGTCTCCTTCGGATGCTGGAAAGCGTCTTCGGCGTCCTCCGTCCACACATAAGGCCGGTTTTCCTCCGTCAGGCGGGTGAGGGGTTTTGCGATGTTGTCGGCCTTTTCCTCTAAATCATTAAGGCGGTCGTCTACTTGACCCTTCCGCTTGCCCAGATGCGTGACGTCATCCCTCACGCCGGCCAACCGTTCCTCAAACTTTGCGGCGAGAGCCTCGTTCGCCGCCTTCATTTCCGTGGCCAGACTGCCGTTCGCTGCTCTCATTTCTGTGGTTAACTCGGCCTTCATTTCTTCCATCTTCTCGGTGATGTTGTCGTTGGCCGTCTTCATTTGTTTCAACTCGGCGGTGATGTTGTCGTTGGCCGTCTTCATTTGTTTCAACTCGGCGGTGATGTCGTTGGCCGTCTTCATTTGTTTCAGTTCCGCGGCCAGGTAGTTATTTGCCGCTCTAATGGGAGGCGTGGCTCGGTGGCCTTTGGTTTCCTCACAGCTGTGGGCCTCAAGCCTACCGCTAATTGGGTGACAATATATATATAGGAGACTTCAGAATCTGAGATAAGACGTGATACTCTTTCATTGAAAACACTTGAAGACGCTGAGTAACACAGAAAATATTTCAAGTAACTAAAGCATTTAAGTACTTTCAGTACTTTTTAAGTCCTTTTACGTGGTATATTGATTTCACAAAAATTGGTTACAGGTTTAAAGATTTTAATAAACTTTAAATTCGAACATCTTTGCATTTCTATAATCATTCTGAGGTTTATGATTAGTAGCAATTTATGAATCCTTTGATTAGTAAGCTAAAACCATGTTTATTGGCGAATCAAATATTTAAACAATTATTTTCTCTCAAAATATTTAGTAAATAAACTTCAACATGTGCCCGCCCCAGTAGCGTAGTAGCCTGTCTGCCTGACTTTCAAGAGGTCCCGAGTTCGTATCTCGGACAGGATGAGTTACCTGGATAAGGTTTTTCCGGGGTGTTCCCTTATCCTTCAAGTCGAATATCGGGTAACTAAGCTCCATGGACCCTGGACTCCTTTGTGCATCATTTCACCCAATTCATTCACCGTCCGATATGACTTAACGTTGGAGGACGTAAACTAAAAAAAAAAAAAGGTAGTAATGTGCATTGTGTAGAAAAAAAAGCCATCCAAAGCACTTTATTAAAGGTTTCAGTGTACTTTCTGAGTAATACTTTTTTTTTCTAAAATCGTCAATTACTTTCTAAGAATGGCATTTTATCTAACAAAAATTATCTTAAATTTTAAAGTTATTTGGAATTTAAAATGTATTTAAATAGAATCTCCAATTTATCTGTGAAGAAAGGCAGCAATCTCAACATTACTCTTTGTCAAGTAGCAAAGTAATTCGTGAGAAATAATTTTTATCTCAGGTAAGATGCTTCTATGCAAGTGTCACTCCCGGTAAATGTCCCGCAATTGTATTCTACTGACTCTCAGATTATAATGACTTTTTCTTACGCATTTGTGTTTCAAAGCAATTAAAACAAAACAGATGTAATACATAAATATTGCACTGTATTCCACGCTATAGGCAAAAAAAGGCTACGAAATAAATTCAGTGCCCGAGAGTTTAGAGCTCTGATAAAAAATAAATGACTTTTTGTTGACGGCAAACGATGCAATTAATTTCCATGACTTAATACATTTCACGAGAGATGAAACAAACTTCTACCACCCGCTTGTTTGTTATTCCGTTTGCTGCTGTTCCTCCTCTAAATTGTCTTTTTGTATGAAGTAAAAAACACGACGAGAGGCTTGCAATCATGTTCATAGACAGGATGTTCAAATAACTGTGTTTCAATGTCTTTGTCTTTGTTCTAACTTCGCCAACTTAGTTTTGTCTATCAACTTCATCCACACAACTTTGCAGAAAAAGAAATCCTATGGCCACTCCCCTTATTATATAATAATAGTCTTTAAGTAACTTTCTAAATATCGAACGACGTTTTAAGTAATTCAATTTACTTTCTACAGTATCCCTAATGAGGTGCCTCATATTTCTACGATATAAACTATTTTTACCTCCCCATACTCTTTAGAATTGTAAATAGCGTCAAGTCCCATTATAAGTTAACATTTGATAGGTTAATAAAGAATGAATGGGGAAGAGAAAGATATATAGACCAATGTAACAGACCGGAAAGGGAAGGAATGGCTTCGATTAGAACAGGATCAATGTTTCACCACTGGTGCGACAGCCCTTAGAGGGTCAAGGTCTACCAACCCGACTGCCGGCCTCACGCCCACTTACGCACGGTAGAGGTGGGCGATCATCCAACCGATGCGGGGAGGAGATGTGGTCAGCAGCTTGGCATCCCCCAGCCGGAATGTTGGTTTCCGTGACCAGGGCCGCTTACCTAGAGTAAGCTCATCGCTTCCCTCACGATGCTGAGTGGGCACCGGTCCTATACCCGGAACTTAAAATCCGCAACCCATGAGTGGGATCGAACCAGAGCCGCTTTCCGTTGCCAGGAGCCAAAGCATGCTGCCCGCTACGCCACGGCGCAGGACGATCAATGTTCTTAAGGGGACTTATAAGTAGCAGGGTAGAAATATGCGAATTATATGGAGAAACCGAAAGTACTGTCCATATTCTGATAGAGTTAATGCCAGAGGTTCTACTCCCATTAGTCCTGTACCCGAAGGACCAAGGACCCGGGCCTCCTTCGACCAGGGAGTTACCGAGCTGTCCCAAAAGGGCGCCCAGCGCCTCCGTGGGCTTTCCATTGGGCAAACCTAGAGACTAACAAGCCCCCCGCGCCATCTGGTCCTGTGGGCTCAAGACGGGATGAAAGTGGATACGCCACTTACGCGCGCCAACTCCAAAATGGGGAGGCCGCCTGGAGGGGCCGCCTGGTAATCTAACACACCTACTAGCTACGCGGGAATATTAATGACTTCCCTCAACCCCGTCCGAAGACGTACCCGATCTCCCACGGGTATCGGGAACCACAGCCCCCTTGAGTCCAACCCAATCCGAACAACTCCGTATCAGAGCGGGGCTCGAATGTTCAGCCCAAGGTTCCCCTAGTAACGTCAGAGGTATTCTGATAGAGTGTAGAAAGCTAACAGTGTGCATACAGAAAGCATGGGAGAAAAATGAGATAAGATGAAAAGCAAGTCAATACCCACAAAAATGGTTGCGGGGAAAAAATGAAAGCAGAAATAGAAATATAGGGAACTTGTTTTGGAAAGCTACAGAAAAATGTCTGAGAAAATTAAAAAGTGGAAAAGAAAATATGCTGGGAAAAGGTAAAAAAGACTGAGCCAAGCAGGCTGAGCTAGCAAGGTTAATAAGGAAAACGGTACCAATATTTATAGATACAACTAGAATAAGAAATATGCATGTATTGCAGATAAAAATATTGTAAATAACAAGTTATATACATAAATTCAATTCAATTATAAGTTAACGAAAAATCCTCAACAATTCTCGTATAATACAGGAACTCCTAACATCAATTTACATTCAAGAAAGGGTGAAATTGGTGAATACGAAGAAATTGTTTAATCCCTTTGTCATAAATTTAAAATTTTTTGAAAATGATAAAAGCTCTTTGAGAAATTATAGAAATCGTAACAGCAGTTACATGCTGGACGCAATTTTCTCTTGTTCTCATAAGCGGGTTCTCTTGAAACTGCTTATAATGTGTAGGGAAAATACAATAAAACTTTCCTACTCAAAGGATGCTGAATTAATGAGTTAAAAAGCTTCACTACTTTCATCTCTCGAATTAAAGTAACATTTGCAAATATGTTTTAATGCGAAGCTCCCTCATGTGAATAAAATGCTGATATAAAGAAATAATTTGCATACAAATACAGTAGCATTATAAGTAGAGCTGGGATATTTTTGTATCATTTATGCAGCAAGATACGAGGGCTATCCAGAAAGTAGATTACGTTTTGGAATAAAAAGTAAACAAAGTATAGGAAACAAATTTTATTATATACAGATGAAAGCCACACTCAAATACTACTTTTCGACATAGTCACCATTCAAATTAAGGCATTTATCGTAGCGATGTACGAGCTTGGAAATTCCTTCGTCGAAAAATTCGGCCGCCTGCGCCTTCAACCACTTCGTTACCTCTTCTTGCAGCTGTGCGTCGTCATCAAAACGCTGCATAGCCAGCCACTTCTTCATTGCTGGGAATAGGTGGAAGTCGCTCGGTGCCAGGTCGGGACTGTACGGCGGATGAGGAAACAACTCCCACTTAAAAGATTCAAGAAATTCACGAGTGACATTTGCCGTGTGGGGCCGGGCGTTGTCGTGAATCAACAAGATCTTAGAGCTCAACATTCCTCTGCGCTTGTTTTGAATGGCTCTTCTGAGTTTTTGGAGAGTTTGGCAATACCTTTGAGAGTTTATTGTAGTGCCTCTTTCCAGGAAGTCCACCAAAATCACACCTTTTCTGTCCCAAAAAACAGTCGTCATCATCTTCCTTGCCGACATTGTTTGCATGCATTTCTTGGGTTTTTGGGGAGAACTTGTGTGCCCCCATTGCATTGATTGCAATTTCGTTTCACAGTTCGCGTGTTTCACCCGTTTCGTCACCAGTAACGATGCGATCGAGTAAAGTCACCATCCTTATGGTAAACGTCCAAAAAGTTCAACGCTGCAGCCATTCGCTGATTTTTGTGGTCCTCTGTCAAGATTTTTGGAATCCATCTTGCACAAAACTTGTGGTAACCAAGGTTTTCGCTGATGATTTCGTGCAACAAACTTCGCGAAATTTGTGGAAAACTCAAAGAAAGTTCCGTTATTGTGAACCTTCGATTTTCACGGACTTTAGCATCGACTTTTTCGACAAGTTCGGCAGTCACTATGCTGGGTCTCCCACTTCGATCTTCGTCGTGAACATTGGTTCGGCCATTTTTAAATCTGATGACCCACTGACGCACTCCACCTTCAATGATAATGTTGTCCCCATACACTTCACAAAGCTGCCGATAGATTTCTATAGGTTTACAGTTTTTTGCAGTCAGAAACCTTATTACTGCACGCACCTCGTAGCTCGCGGGATTTTCAATTAACGCAGACATTTCAAACCGTCACTGATCTGAACGGAGCACAGCACGAACCTCTCACTAGCACGGCTAGATGCCGACTGAGCTGCGCAACGCTCTGACCCCAAGATGGCCGCGCTAGCCCCGCCCCTAGCGGAAACAGACGAAAACGTAATCCACTTTCTGGATAGCCCTCGTATATAGGTATGTGGTAAGAAGCAGTGGAATATGTTGCAAAATACGCATGGAGAAAATGTGTAATAAAATATTTAATATTAACCACTTAATCATTTGCAAGTTACAACACTCAACACAACTCTACTTATGTTAAGCACAGTGAATAATTATGTATTTTTTAATATTTTCTGGGAACATTGAAAGAGATTTGGCCCTTTAATGTTCTTATGTGCAGAGATACGTCTTTCCATGTCACATTATGTAACTCGGGATCATTCTAGGAAAGCTATATTTTCTGGAGAAATATCTTCAGGTTAATTAACGTCATCTCCATTCAGAATTAGGCACAGGCATGAAATGCTGAATAACCACGATTCCTCCTCTGCAACTTATACACCAGCTAATCCAGACGAGCGCAGTCCTCGAGTTTTTCAACAGATACTCTATACAGAAAAAAAAAATCTTAAAGAGGCACTTTGCCGTTTCTATAAGTTTGATGCCCTGTGAAAGGCAGTCTAAGTTGACCCTAATGCAGGTAAAGAGGACCATAGATCGATAAAGCCAGTCTGGGATTCACAAATAGATGCAACAATATCAAAATAAAAAGAATCTATCACAGTATTTTTAACTTTTAGATGCCCACTAGAAATTAACTGCTACTATCCGTGTTCCAGGACCGTCCTCCAGAGTCTAGGGGTAACAGGCTAGCCGCATCAGTTCAATTATAATAACCCTAACTTAGTGGTTGTAAACACAGGGGCGGCTTCTACGGCACCATCATGACACCCTCTGTATGAAAACGAAAGAAAGAGAAGTGTATAGGAATTGCGCAAATAAATATTGTTTCTGAGTATCTGCTCCCTCGTGTGAATATGTGCGTTAAACGCAAGCGCTCTGTCCTGACTGTTTTCCGTGGCTTGGTGCCGATTCCAGAACGGCACCACCTACGTTCATAAGCGCCTGTGTTAACGGCTAGGATGTCTGCCAATACAAGGCTTCTTATGGGAGAAGGTGGTGCTGAGATTTCTCTGGCACATAACTTACGCTTTATCCGCTAGAGTGCAGTAAAGCACGGGACTTAAGATAGCTGTCTCTCTGTCGCGAAATCCTATATGAACGCTTCGTACCACATTCTACAGGAATTGTATTATCAAACTTTTACTGTGCTCGTTACACTTGTGCGTAACAAAAGTACGGATGTAATAAATATCTATTTCCCTTTCCCTGTATGTTCTGTTTGTTACAGTATATTATAAAATAGGATGGATTATTGATAAGATTATCTAAATCTTTCGAAATTGGTACACATATTTATATTTTAACAACCCTTATTTATTTTTTATTTATTTATTATTCATTCATTTATGGCACCACCAATACAATGCTTCACCGGCCGCCCCTGTGTAAACATGTAACATTTCCCAGCTCTATACAACAAAGAACAAATTCTCTAATGCCACAGAACTCCAGCTCTAACTACTGACGGATCTAAGGTGTTCGGAATGGTGGACAAGTTTCCAGTGATGTGATGAAGCTGTCGTTGGGAAGTGCATTCCTTGCATCTGCAAGGCGGGTGTTGCAGACTTAACATTGCGATGGCTGGCCTTTGCTAAGAAGGTATGAGTGGGTTATCATTGTATGATCAATGCAGAGACGTGAGATGATCACCTGCTCTTCTCTAAGAGGTGGTTTCAAGTTTTGAAAGTGCATTACATAGAGATTAAAATTTTCTTCTTCAAAATATTAACGTAAATATTGTATGTGACTCGGTGCTATGCAAAACAGACGAGAAAAAGCAATTACCTCTATCAGGTGGAGCTAGGTGATTATTTTCTGCGAAGAGAAAATATCTACCTATAAACATAAGTAAATAGAATACAACCTCTGGTCAAAATATCTCCAAATTTACTGTTAAATCAGGTTGATGTCATGCAAGATGAACATCCTGCAGCTATTGGAATGAGTTATCCTATAAAGCAAGGAAATATAAACACGCTGTCACAAGGATGGGTAAATGATAAGTCACGAAAATAGAACCCTAACCTTGTGAGAGTGACAAAGATAGATTCCAATCTATTTATTATCCAAGAGGTACTACTTTCACTTTCACAACGTCGCACCCGCCAAGGCTACCTGAAAGCAAGAGCAACAGAATATATTTTCAACTTGTGATGTTCCTCACTTTGAATGCAGTAAACGTCAGTCAGATATCAAACCGCTCTCTAGGTTACGCAATAATATATACTGCTTCATCTAACCTGGAAAAGTGTCCACAGAGGAAGAAGCTCTTTTAAAAAAGGAAGTTGTGGCCTAGTAATCCTGAATCAGCAACATCTTAGGAGTATCACAAACGTCTTAATGAGGCACTGGATTCGATTAATGCAAATGTTCAGTCTGATGCCATAACATTATGGTAGGCTCAATACCTTGTATTATTTTTTTTAACATCTGCTTGCCATTTGTGCAGTCCAAGGTAAAACGAGATTAGCTTCGCAACGTCTGTGACATTCGTGAAATAAAAGCTTTTCGAATCTATCAAATGTGAATTTCATATATGTCAAAATCTTTGATGATGCAAAAACAACTCTAAATTATATCACGGGTTGCAATCCCAGAGCGTAATCTGGCATGCTCACATAGGATTCAACAAGTGCTTCCGGGGGTACTTGCATCCTGGAAGAAGTCATCTTTCAGTACACATGCCGCATTTACAACATGAAAGCTTCTCAAAGCGTGGTATGCCTTACATGAACCAGCTGCATCCTAACATTTCTCGCTCAAGTATCGAGAGACATAACGGTTCGAGTGCGGATGACTTTCCACGAAGACTTTAATTTTGTGATTAGATTGACTCTTGTGACAGAGTCAATTTTACTAAGCAATAAGATGTTTAAAGGTAGAAAGTTTCCAACAGTGGAATTAGCGCTACAGCACGTCCTTTCTGCATTTCACCACCACCAAACACCATTAATTTTTCGATGAACATTTGCGCCGTTATTGTGATCACTTTATTGAACGATAACTCCTATCACCACATTAGAATTCGAAGAGATACATGAACTTCCTACAAGAAGTCTTCGAAAAGTGTTAAAGAGTCTGCACAAGCTATCGTGTGTGGTCAGACGCGGATACAACTACATGGAGCACCGAAATACGTGGCATAGACAGTTAAATACACTTATCTGTGACGCTGGAATGGAAAGGAAGGTCCAATTGTATGGGCCCCTACTCTAATATATCAAAAGCCTCATTAACGTAACCACACTTTCAGACCAAGAGACATTTCTCGCCAAAGCATTTGCAACGTTTGTGGAGCTTTATGGGCTGAGTAGAAGTTTATTATACCTACTCATGCTCCTTGACGGGAATGTCATTTAAAGTAAGATTATGTAACATTATGTACATTTAGAAAATATGTTTCAAATAATATCCGTTAAGGCGTTGGAGGAATATATGACCCGCGACAAAATATTTCAAGAAATGTAAGTACATTTCAATCTATGTGAAAAGAATATAACTTAAAAAATCATCGGAGGGAAATAGGACCAAGAGAATCTGAAGATACAGATTACCAGACCTGAAGACCTGATTTAAGACGCCAATTATGGACGTCAGAAAGAAGACAGAGAGTACCAGGAGAGAGAAGACATATATATATGGAGAGTACCAGAGCGGACAGACACAACTGATTATGCAGAAGCGGAGAGATGACTAGCCGGATGTCTGGAACTGATGAATCAGCTCCATCTACTGATGCCAGTTCCTTTAGGAGATGGATACCAGTAGGAGGAAGCTTTGGATACCAGTTACAGAAGAGAAGATTTTAAAACTGTAGGAAACAGTCTTTCGTAGCTTGTTATAAGAATTAACGCTGTAGTAGAAATGTAGATTTGATTTATATTGTTGAAGTAGAAGTAAAGTAGAAAAAAGGCTGTTTTAGATAGATTATATTTGTAAGGTTACTGGAATCCAGGGATCTTTAGGTTTAGTTAGTTCGTTAAGGTAGAAAGTACATTATATCTGCAACATTTGAAAATGGTTTTGTGAAATCTGATTCAGAAGTTAATAAAGTTAAAAATGAAGTTTACATAATAAAACCTGATATAGATTCCAGAAACCGGGCTACTAGATATGCAGATTTTTTTATTTTTATTTTAAGTAAGAGTTGTGAATCTTCGCAATTCTTCTTCTGGGTCGAGGTTCTAAAGAATATTCAAAAATGGAGTTCCAATCTTTTATTTTGGTTGATGTTGAACCTTTTAATACGAAGCATTTATTTAATTACTGCAAGAGATTGAAGTTCATCCATTTTCAGAAGAAACCTCAACGTTTCATTTTGCAGCACTATAACAAAACAAATGAAAGTAGGGATATTTTGAAATGACAGGTTGTGCCGTCTAAAGGGCGGTACTCCAAAACTATCCTTACTATTTGATACTGTAGGTGGCATCACTGACAATTTAAAAATATTCCAATCCGCTAACGTATCTTACATAAAACCCAAATGGGGGCCCTGCCTAGTCTTATACCATTGATGTTTTCCTATTGTTCACAATATAAACGGTATCACGCAATTACTGAATGTATTTTCCGATTACAATCCATTATATATTATAATTACTATACACCGGTCACTCATCGATCCCATCTGTTTGAATACTGCTTATAGCTAGAGTTCGGATTTATATGTACTACAATTCTGCTAAACCTGCTCTAAAAATCGTATAATATGCACTTTAAGTACAATTTCACCATTCTCATATTTATTACTCTTGAAGTAATCAAATAATAAATTATTAAACAGAGGCAGTAATTAGTTAATATTTATTAGTATCTCTTTCAATTTATTTTAGTATTAGTCGTTTACTGCAATAAACACATTTTTTTCACCATTTTTGTAGATGTCCCGTAAACCTTTTTTTTTCAAAGCACCTTATAACAAAGGAGCATCAATCACCGTCCTGAATGTATAGAATTAAAAAAAAAAAAAAATTAACACATTTGGCACAGTATATTTCCATCTGTTGTTAAAAGCAGGATTTCCATTAATCCATCATTCAATTTCCATCAAGCTAAATGACCTTTACTGCTCTTCTCCTTTGCATCGTAATATTCCATTCCCTACTGCTCACGCTTCAGTAATTCCTATTATTGCACATTGGGAAAAGGATAATGGTTAACCGAAATGACACTTTGATTATTGGTGATGTTATCGTTGCTTCGTTTGCAATATTAATACAAAGCATATCATGTTTTAACCAGCAATCACAGACCAAAGACATGATACAATTAGCCACAAGTTTAAAATGGAAATGGGCAGGCCACGTAGCGAGATTACACGACGGGTGGACGTACAAGGCCACCATGTGGGATCCTAGAATAGGAAAATGACTACAAGGAAGCCCGAGACGCTGATGGGCAGACATCTTCAATGAACATGCAGGTCAGCAAGAGAAAGAAGGGTCTCGAAATCCCTGGAGATGCATCTGTGTACGGACTAATTGTGAAAAATGTGTTAATACAGAACGGTGTGGTCAAATAGTGATTAGTGTAAATACGGAGTAGCAGTGACTAAATGGTGAAAAGTGTATATATAGAATAGTAACGGCGAAATAGTGAGTAATGCAAATACTGGATAGTAGTGACTAAAGAGGGAAAGTATAAGCACTAAATAGCGTTATTACTAGGCAATGACTAAATAATGCATCACATAATCAGACAAAAGTGACAATAAACACATCCAACGTCTAAAGTGGAATATTTCACCACGTTAAAATAGATTATCTTTCCCTATCTCGTAGGAGGTCTTTGCCCTTCACGGGACATTTTAGGCTATTTTGGTTTTCATTTCATTTTATAATTTAGAAACATGATACCTAAGTCCTACACAAACGGAGCAGTAAAATAGAAATAATCTCGTATCCTTCTCTTCTTCTTGAAGTATCGGAGTGAAATACATGTACGAATCATTGCTGTAAAAATAAAATGTATGCACTAACCCCTTAAATATGCAATTATATGCACCAGGGCGAGAACTTCAGACACCGAAACTAGTAAGTTTGCTACGCCGAAACCACAGAATTAGGTTTGTTTACAAAGAACTGTGGGTGAGAGAATGACGTCTGTAGAGCACGCTACACCTAATTCCGACCTTGTGTACGTACTACAAAGAGAGGCTATTGACTAAGCGCGTATATATGAATAATATGAGAAAGTCCCTAAGCTTATTCATTCTCTTTTGAGAAATAACAGGCCTAGTGAAATAACATTGTTTAAATTTTAATTATGGTCATTAATTTTATTGCAATGTATCACTACGTACATTCGTAAATTCTCAAATTTGAAACTTGTTCTATTGTCCGACATTATTTTTATTTTGAGAGATTGTTCTCTCTACAACGCATGGGCTTGGCGAACCCGGGGTCCCGAGCCAACAGTCTCCCTCAAGTGGGCTCCTCTTCGTGGTTGAGGGAGATGGTCAACAGGCCCACCCACGTGTAGGCCGTGCGTGGAGACCCGTGTCGGTGGAAAGGTTTGTCCTGGTGGTTGAGGGGTGCGCATCTGAGCTCGTTCCAGTATTTTTCTGAATTCGGGGAGGGTGCGCATTGCTAATACACCACTTTGGCTACTGCTCCGCCTAAACGGGAGGCTAGGGACTAACCCACCCCTAGTCAATCGGCCAGGACAAGGTGTTACACTGAACTCCAGGGTGAGTGGTACGGCGCGCCCGCTATATCCCCTGTATAGCCCTGTCATCCCAGTGGGATGACCCCTTGTTGGGCTCCGTGGTGGGTGGGGAGTACTGGGGGATGAAATTTACTTTTAGCTACTTATGGCTACACTCACTCCAAAAAAACGTAAACAAGTAATTGATGAAAAAGAGGTACACGTGTCGTCATCTGCGCGTTACCTAGTAATACACCGTACCGAAGAGGGTCAGTCCTTCCTTAAGGTAAATCCGTTTATCATTCAGTCGGGTCTAGATAAAATCGCCGGTCCAGTTAAATCCTGTACTCGCCTACGTTCCGGTTCCCTCTTAGTCGAGAGTTACAGTGCCACGCAGTTCGAGAAGTTAACGAAGGCAAAACTCCTACACGGATACCCCATCCGTGTAGAGAAACACAGGAGCCTCAACTCTTCGAAGGGCGTCATCACCAGCCCCCTGCTAGACGGTATGCCGGAGGAGGAGATACAAGGGTATCTGGCTGACCAGGGTGTCACGGATGTTTACCGTGTTCGAGTCAAGCGTGACGGCGTACTGGTTCCCAGCCGCACGCTCTTCATTACTTTTGATCGGCTCGACCTGCCTCAAAAGATCAAGGCAGGCTATGAAGTTATCCCTGTGCGACCGTATATTCCGCGACCAATGCGTTGTTACCAGTGCCAACGTTATGGCCATACTAAAACCTCCTGTAAGTCTGCTGTCGCGGTGTGTGTTACCTGTGGTAAGGACGGTCATGATGGAGCGTGTCAAACTACTCCCAGTTGCGTGAACTGCCAAGGTGAACATCCGGCGAACTCCCGAAATTGTCCGCGATACCAGGACGAGAAGGCCATCCAGGAGCTGCGGGTGAAGGAGCGTCTATCCTTCTCTGAAGCCCGCAAACGCCATCAAGCTCGACAGCCTTCTCTCCTGAAGTTCGGTACTTTTAGTTCCGTCGTATCAAAACCAGTACCGAAGCGCGATGTGGGCACTCAAACTTGCCCTATACCGTCCACCATGGCTACTCCTCGCGTCGCTGTGCCTACTACCGATACCATTGGCTCCAAAACCGTAACTGTAAGTACTGAGACCCGCAAATTTAAAACGACGCCTAAGAGAGCAGACTTCCTCAAAAACCCTCCGGCGTCTACCAGTGGCAAGTGTTCAGTTCCGGCCAGTTCTCCTTCACCTCCTCGTCGCTCTCGCTCCCAGGATACTAGGGGGCGTAGTCGCATGAAGGGGCTTTCTCCTCCACCCTTAAGTATCGGAAACAGTTATTTGCCCCTGACCTCGATCTCCAGCGACCCTGACCCTCTTCCAGATGAGGAGCCTATGGAGCACGAGACAAGTGCTCCCAAAAGCACGAGTCCCATGCGTAACCATAAAGGCAAATTGAAGCGTCAGCCGCCAGCTAAGTGAACTAAGCGACCAGCTTTCGCCATCTAAACCTGGATGTCCATCCTCCAGTGGAATGCGCGTGGCGTGCGCAGGCGTAAACCTGAACTCCAACTCTTGGCAAATTCGCTGTCCCCCAGTATCTTCTGCTTGCAGGAGACGAAACTTCACGAGCAGGATACCTTCACCTTTCCTGGTTTTACTCCGGTGCGATTTGACCTCCCACCGGAGCCCGGTTCTCCTGCACATGGGGGTGTTATGCTTTTAATCCGGGATGACGTTTTCTTTCAACCTCTTCCTCTCGCTAGTACGCTGCAAGCTGTAGCTATTACTCTTAGATTTCCTGGCTTTTCATTTACTCTATGTTCTGTTTATCTACCGCCGTCTTCTCCCTTCGCCATTGCGGACCTCTCAGATCTAATGTCCCAGCTCCCGACACCCTTCTTGTTGTTGGGAGACTTCAATGCCCATCACCCTCTTTGGGGATCTCCTAGGGCTTGCGTAAGGGGGAAGCACCTAGCTGAATTCTTTCTTCAGAATCACCTCTCTCTTCTCAACACAGGCGAACCTACATTTATCTCTGATTCAACCAGCACTCTCTCTCACCTGGACCTATCTGTTTGCTCGCCACAGCTTGCTCATCGTTTTGAGTGGAACGTCGTCTCGGACACATTCTCCAGCGATCACCTCCCCTGCCTGATAAGCCTGCTCTCGAACTATACACCATCGTCCCGTGTACCCACCTGGCAGCTACACAAAGCAAACTGGCCTCTTTTTTGTAGCCTGGCTATTTTCGACTCCCGTGTATCGGAAGACGTTGACGAGATGGTAGAGCACGTTACATCTGTGATCACCTCTGCCGCCGAACGTGCTATACCTCGCTCGTCAGGCCAACCTCGGCGTTTACCCGTTCCCTGGTGGACCGACGAATGCCGGGTGGCGGTGCGTGCACGCCGGGCAGCACTGCGGGCATTTAAGCGCCATCCTACTCTAGATAACTTGGTCACCTTTAAGCGCTTACGAGCCAAAGCCCGTCGCGTCATTCAGGCTAGCAAGAGGACATCCTGGCAGCGCTTTGTGGAGACATTTAACCGCTTCACACCATCATCAGTGATCTGGAACAAGCTGCGACGCGTGGCCGGCAAAGTTTCTCGTGTTGCCGTGGCTGGCCTGCGGGTTAACAACGACATCGTAGTTTCCCCTAGAGCGGTCGCTGATGCCCTGGGAGGCGCCTTTGCTGAGGTCTCTCGCTCCTCCCACTATTCCGCGGACTTTCTACCCATTAAACACCGGGCTGAGACCCATGAACTCTCCTTCCACTCCTTGAACCCTGAGTGTTATAACGCCTTCTTCACCATGCAAGAGCTGGAGCGGGCCCTGGTCTGTTCCAGGCCCTCCGCACCGGGGCCGGATGGAATACACATCCTAATGCTGCAGCGCCTGTCTTCGGCAGGTAAGCATTTTCTTTTGCAAGTATATAACCTAATCTGGCGCACAGCAACTTTTCCGTCCGCTTGGCGCGAGGCCACCGTTGTCCCTATCTTAAAACCTGGAAAGGATCCCCATCTCCCTTCCAGCTATCGTCCGATCTCCCTCACCAGTTGCCTTTGCAAGGTGATGGAGCGTATGATAAACGGGCGATTGACATGGTGGCTAGAATCACAACACCTTCTATCTAACGTTCAGTGTGGTTTTCGTCGCTACCGTTCAACGGTCGACCACCTAGTCTCGTTGTCAACGCAAATCATGGATGGCTTTCTACGTAAGAGCCAAACGGTAGCTGTGTTCTTTGACCTGGAGAAGGCTTATGACACTTGCTGGAGATACGGAATTCTCCGTACCCTCCATAAATGGGGCATTCGTGGAAGACTGCCGCTTTTTATTCGAGAGTTTATGCGAGATAGGGTGTTTCGGGTACGTGTGGGTTCGGTTTTATCTCGTGCTTTTAGCCAAGAGAACGGAGTACCGCAGGGCTCGGTACTTAGTGTCACACTATTTGCTATTGCTATCGATCCCATTGCGGAGTGCGTCCCGTCGGGCATTTCTTCTTCCTTGTTTGTGGACGACTTCGCCATTTACAGTAGTTCTCGGCGGACTTCACTCCTCCAACGCCGCCTCCAACTGTGCCTTGATCGCCTCTTCACCTGGAGTGTGGAAAACGGCTTTAAGTTCTCCGCCGAGAAGACCGTCTGCGTAAACTTCTGGCGCCGGAAAGTATTTCCGTCACCTCCTCTGCATCTCGGAGCCGATGCCCTTCCTTACGCAGACGAGACAAAATTCTTGGGATTGGTCCTCGATAGGAAGCTTAGTTGGTCTTCTCATATCTCGTATTTAAAGGCCAGGTGTGAACGTTCTCTTAGTGTTTTACGTGTTTTATGTGGCACATCCTGGGGAGCAGATCGGACAGTTCTTTTAAGACTCTATCGCTCTTTTATCCGATCCAAACTAGACTACGGCTGTATTGTGTATTCGTCTGCTCGACCTTCGATTTTAAAACGTCTAGACCCTGTTCACCACCGTGGTATCCGTTTGAGTATTGGCGCCTTTCCAACAAGTCCAGTCATGAGCCTTTGTGCGGAAGCCGCTGAACCTCCGCTTCGCTATCGGCGTGATGTACTCCTGTGTAGTTACGCTTGCCGGCTTCATAGTTTGCCGGAACATCCGTCGTTTAGCTCGTTCTTTGATGATTCTCTGGACCGTCAATACTCAGCGCGCTCCCTGGCCCTCCTTCCTCCTGGCGTTCGATTTCGCTCTCTGCTTCGGCTGTTGGACGTCCATTTGCCTGTGCCATTCCGCAAAGGAGAAACTCGATTTCCCCCATGGCTCCGCTCCGAGATCCAGGTAAATTTAAGCCTGCTGTCCATGCCGAAATTGTCGACGCCAGATTCCATCCTTCGTTCGGGTTTTTTAGAAGTTCAGGCGCAGTACCGACCCTGTAGTTTTATTTACACTGATGGTTCGAAGGATAATACGGGAGTGGGATGTGCTTTTATTCACGGTCGGAAGAGTTTTAGTTTTCGTCTTTTACCGCAGTGCTCGATTTTTACGGCAGAGCTGTTTGGTATTTACCAAGCTCTTTTATATGTTCGTCGGCAAGCATTACAGTCTTGGGTTATCTGCTCCGATTCCCTGAGTGCCCTCCAGAGCCTACGGATGCTGTACACCTATCATCCACTCGTACAGCGGATCCAGGACTGCCTTCACACTCTCGCCAGTGCAGGCACTTGCGTCTCCTTTGTGTGGGTACCTAGACACGTAGGCATATCTGGAAACGAGGCTGCCGACGCTGCCGCGAAAGCAGCCGTTTTAGCTCCCAGATGTTTTAGGTCTAGTGTTCCCTCAGATGATTTTAACTCCTATTTACGTCGCGCCATCCTGTCAATGTGGAGCAGGCATTGGCAAGCCCGTCGGGGGAACAAACTTAGGGCGGTGAAGCCCCTCCCGATCATCTGGAGCACTTCGTCGCGCACCTCTCGTCGCGAAGAGGTTATTTTAGCACGACTGCGTATCGGGCACTGCCGTTTTAGCCATGGTCACCTTTTATCTTCAGATGCTGCACCGCTCTGTTCGCATTGTCATGAGCCCATGTCGGTGCGGCATGTTTTAGTTCAGTGCCAGTTCTTAACCCAGCTGCGTGTGTCCTTGGACCTGCCGACGACCCTGCCCGAAGTGCTGGCAGACACTTCACGTGCAGTGGATCGTGTTTTACGTTTTATTGACCGCAGTGGACTGGGCACCCGTATATGACCTCCATAATTGAACTTTTAACTGACTGTTCGCCTTTTAAACGGGTCGTTTTATCAGTTTTATTGTCTCGTATTAATACAGTATTTGGCACTGTATTGGTGACCTTTTTTACTATTTTAAAGTTTTTAGTCTTTTAGCTGAGACATCCGTTTCAACCTTTTAACGTTATTGTTTTTTAATGGGCGCTAATGACCATAGCAGTTGTGCGCCCTAAAGCCCCACCACTACTACTACTCTACAACGCATGGACGTGATTGGAGATAACTTGGAACAGTTTATATTTGGATCTGTGTTGCTATTTAAACAATTTTGCACTTCACACAGTTTCGAACATGATGCATTGTTTTTAGGAACACGTTGAAGATTTTGTTTAACACAATTACTATTAGTATCATGAGGGACTTCGTTTATTTGATCACAAACTTTTTCCACCTCCCCTAAAGCAGGACACATTTCAGTATTCGAAGTCTCACCTCAGACCCTTCCTCGGAACGCGACTGTAGATCAGAACAGCAGTGCATCGCCAGGTTCCATAGGTCAGTATCTCGCCACCTGCAGCCATCTCGTTCCAATGTTTTGATGTCCAAAGTTCCTGCCCTGATATGCACTTAAAACTTCAGTATAAATTTTAGTTAATTGATGGAAATTAATCATTTCTTCACACTAGCCGTATATAGGCTAAGGTTTTTGATGGATAGTCAACATGAAAAATTCAATGCCATGGCCGGGATTTGAACCACGGATCTCCTGGTTTCCGTCCAGTCGCTCTAACCCATTGAGTTACCCTGGCCAACGTGCCGTCCTGACATTAAATTCTCCATTTGACTCGTATTTTCCCTCTGATTATCCTGATGCTTATACCTCATGAAATATTTTATCATCAACAGGATCTATTATTTCATTAATTGCCGTTATTATATTTATTTTCATTCTATGAGAAAGAATAAGATCAAGTCGTTCAGTATTGTTTTCAACCCAAATAAATAGATCTATTCAATGAGCTCATGTAAACCACTAGGGGCTCTCGCATCCGAGATACACCGTTTGTGGCAACTTACTATCGTAAGTACTTGAGTTCCAGGCTTCATCATTTAACTCTTATTATTTTAGTTAATTGATGGAAATTAATCATTTCTTCACACTAGCCGTATATAGGCTAAGGTTTTTTATGGACAAATCTTTAAAAGTGTGGAATAAACGTATTACTTACATAAATATTTGTAACTATCCAGGAATAAAGCATACAAAAATGCAACAATCCAAGCCCTACTTATAACGTAGGTATATAATCCTGCTGCTCGGATGGTTACCCTGGCTTTATTTTTGTTAGTAGAAAGCTCTCAAATAACGCACTGATTATTTTTGTAAGAGTGAGAGGGGAACTGCCGCCACACTTCTCGGCCCTGTGCTAAACATCAATGAACGCATCACTTCACCCAATGGAATGCACAGGAATCGCATATGACAGATGTTATGTCCATGTGGAGTAATCACGAAGATAAAACTACGGCAACCATTCGAGCAGCACAATTACAATTTGATACGCCAGAGAACAGCACCACACAGTAATCGCCTCCTTTTTCTGCCTCAGATAAGCAACACACTCCAGAGCAGCCGTAAATCAAGCAAAACATCGAGTGTAGCAGAAATCTGAACCGTGAACACCCCAGTGGCAAATAAGAGAAGCTGTAATTGGAAATGAAAGTTCCTCTCAGCGTGTGATGCGACAAACGACATCTGTAATGGCGGTCAGGGTAGCCTTCCCTTGGGAAATCTTGCAGGTCAGACAGTGCACAAAATATTACACCCGCCGTCTTTGCTTCACATCTTTCTCTCCTTCTACCAGGCGTTATATCCCTGTCGTATTACTCGGTTAAAGGTATAGTAATAGCTCCGGCAAAAAATTCCATATATGTTAATAACTACATTTAAGTAATTATTTCTTCAGCAACTATGGGGGCTATTATGTCGAAACTGGTTACAACTTATTTGCTAGGGATAGGTCAATATCAGTTTTTTCAGATATTCGATACACAAACTTCGATGCTCGATTAGTCATTTCTACTTCTAGTTGCAGGACAAAATAGAATGCTGGGATAACTGTGTAATGCTAAAGAAACTAATTAGGTGCAAAGATTTACTGATACAAAATTTTAATGTGCACTTAATTTTAAACCCTACATCAGAAATTTAAACTCAAAATGCGTACTTTAAACACTTTTATAAGCTTTTGTTTTAAAAAAAGTACTAGTATTCTCACTATTTCGGGGTCAAGTCTACTTCATTTTCTGTCACACGAGTCCTGCTGTGTTAAGTAATCTTTCAGAGAAAACTGTTGCATGTGGAATGCAAAAATATTTACCGGATAATTGCTTAAATTCTGGTAATGTTGAATTTGTTTTTCAGTAATCCAGTGCACTAGAAAGAGGTAACAAATCGTGGAGATATGCAATGATTTCCTCTTGGGTACTGTTAACTGGCAGTAAATCTTACACACGATTATTTTCTGTGTAATGTTACTGTATAGGTACCACATTCATAGCAATTTCTCGGGCTTTGCCGTAGGTGACACTTAAAATAAAGAAAAGTTTGTAAATTGGTCGATTTTTAAGGATATGTGGGAGGAGAGAACAGAAAGTCAAATTCCATTCAGTGCTGGTGTCTGGTGTAGGATTAGGATTTCACTACGGAGGGGATTCTGCACGTAGGTCACCATGCTGGGCCCATTGTGCGTATGCCCCCAAGTGGGGACATCCCCAGGAAGAAGGATGAGGCGAGAGGAGACAGAGGGTGGCTGACCCAAGGAGCCACGACAGTGCAGAGAGCAGACCCTCCAGTCTACTTAGAGACTTCCCCCGACAGGCCAGGACAACGGACACGCCCCCCTACTGCGGGAAGGCATCGAGGCGCAGCAGCCGAGCCCCAAAGGTCAGTGGCTGGCGGTCCCTTAATGGTCCCACCAGAGGCGCGGAGGCCGGCGACCGACCTACAGGAGGAGGAAGTGGTTTACCTTAGAGCATATAATCCCACCATACACCGCCGAGACACCCGCCGACACTTCTACCCTGAAAGAGATCAACAGATGAGAGATGATGTAAAGTGATAATGGAGATGAAATGAAGGACAGGACATTTGGGGGATGTAACTAACCTACCCAGCATTCGCCTAGCAACCTGACAACCCCCCGAAAAACCCCATGGGTCAGATGGGTCAGTCACCGGAATCGAAGCCGGGCCTCCCGAATGTGGACCACAGATGAAACATCCTGAGCCATCTCGCTCGGTGTGTCAGGTGTAACTGCCAGCAATAGACTGAAAGCTTTCGGGGAGAGAGTGTCATACATTTGTTGCCTTCTGATTGGTTAACATTTTTCTCTGATTATGTACAGCTTTTTAAAACTGTACTTACGGCAATAATATCTTGTAATTTTAAAATAAAATAAAAATTACATAATCATCACCGAAGTATCCAAAAGGTACCCAGCGAATTTTCTGACTATCGTATCCAGGACTCTTCCCTATTAATTACTTACTTTTAAGGATATAAGGATTCAGAAAAATTACCATTTTCTCGAATACGACGACTTAAATGTTTAAATATAATAGCCAAATTAAAAAGAAAACAACTGAAGCTAATTTACATTTACAGCTTGCAGATGCCATTAACTTAATTTGGTGGTCGCCCTACCTAAACAGAAGACTGTGTCCAATTTCTTTTTCTTTCTTTCTCATCCCTCATGCTCTCTGCCTCGATCTTAGTCTCTCTTTAAAGTACGAAGTTTTGCAAATTTATAATAAAACTAAATTTACTATTTAAACATAATACACAAATTAAAGTTTATATATACATTCTTGTGTCTAATCCTTACCCTTTTATGCGATTGGAATTGTATTGTTCATTACAGTAACGACTTATGGACATTAATATTAGTAGCTAATGCTGGAATTAATTACATTGTTGCTTTCTCTATTTTCTTATAATAGGTAAATAGAGGAAGTATTGTACTTCCACCTGCCCAAAAATAGGATGTCCAAATTTCATAGGAAATGTACGTTTTGAAATCTCGTGATTATAATAAATTCTTGTTTAGAAATCAGTCTGCACTACGACTGTGAAAGGAAAAGTCAGATGAATACTGAACGTATTTCAAATAAGGGACACTAAGATTTTAAAGAAAGTTCTCCACCACGAACTACAGCTTATGTATAAAATGTTTATTTTCTACAAGAAAATAATGATTTGGAATAAATCTATAACAAAACTTTGTCTAATTTTCTGCCAATAACCTGAGAAGTCCGCTTCGTTCTGTAAAATCTTGAATAAATGGGAGTACATATTTTGCTACACAAAAGAAAAAATACACATATCTCTTTAATATGCAATTTATTTCAAATAACTTTGTATGAAACATTTACCATGTTAAATATCTTATCAGTTTTGCTTATGTCTTGGCAAGATTACGAAATTTTAAAGTTACACGATCATTTTCACCGTCACTTTAACCTTCTATATCTCACTGCAACGAAATGTATAAAGAAATTGGAAAGGTCTATCTCAAAACGTGAAATAGTTAGAAATATAAGCTTTATAATCCAGTTTGCAGAAGAAGGGAATGGAGAAAGTAATGTGAATTATCATTTCAACCTACGGTATCTCTTTCTTATTGCTGCTGACAAGGGTTGTATTTTATTTCTTTTCTTTGATTATAAGAACAGTTTGATTTTGCAGTTTTTTTTTTTTTTTTTTTTTTTTAAAGAAGGCATGAGAGTCACGAACGTTAGGATAGAGCAGATTTGCTTCCCAATTATCATCTGATTCCATATATTAGCAAGTGTTATCGTCCGTTTCGTATACAGAAAGACAGGGATAAACACTACACCTAATAATTCAGTTTGCAAATGGCAGAATTACACACACTGCAAACCCAAAATCTACAAACATATGACTATTGAAATGGTATATCATAATCCTGATGTTTGAGAAACATGAAAACTAGTAAAATGAAACTCAAAACAAAAATATTACATTTATATGTCAACTATGTGATATGATCTACCTTTACAAATGATGTAGCCCAGGAAGTGGTACTGGAGGTGAATGACGAAATCCAACTGAAACAGCTATTCATTTATAGAATATCTGGATGAGAAGTGAGTCTCCATAACCCAGAGCCAGAGCGAAGTGTGCAGCTGGAGGACGTCACGGCGCGATTCTTTTCCATTCTTACTGATTGACTATCAACGGGCAAATGACTACATTTCCGTTTACCAAGAGAGCTCGCCCTCTCTCTCTGCAATTGCAGAGGCCAACGAGCATCCTAAAGCGTGATTCACACTTACCTTTGGTGCCAGTTAGAGTACAACAAAAATGGCAACCGTCAAAAGAATTCAACATCCCTATATGCATTTAACATTCCCTTGGCTTCCACCTATTTTAACATATAAACAAACTTACGATTATGTGTTTCAAATGGGAAAAGTTCTGGAGTCCAGCTAATCAGATACCCTATCACACTCAGCGTTGCCAGCTTGTTACCCCACTCCTTTTATATTTCCCTCTCTCTTGCACACTCATACAACATGCAGGACTGCTTGGCGCAGACGTCAGGGTAAGCAAATTATATTTTACAAACTTGCCAAAATCATAAATGGAAAGAGCATTTTCGAAAATTATGTATATTTTTGAATACTATAACCATGACTATAGTTTATGAATTACCTGTTTCTCTATTTCAATGGAACTGCCAGTGCCTCATCCATATCGCTGCTAATGTCACTTCCGTTAAGAGACAATTCGTCATTGTCACCGTCTTCATCGTTTGAGTATTGCAAATATATGATTATAGGTTCCAAAATCTCGTCAGTGCTATTTATTTTTTAAAATCGTCTACTTGAAGGTTTTCTGCATGCTTTACGCAGTTTTCCCAGTCCTGTTGTGTTACCTCGTCAATTTCTTCGTGAACAAATCGTTCAACGTCCGTCAGTTTAAAATTATTATTTCTGTTTGCAACCTCCCTTTTTATTTGAGCCCACACCAACTCAATTGGATTATATTGCCAGTGGTAAGGTGGGAGGCGTATTACCTCGTGTCCCATTTCCATTACAAGTTGATCCAGCTGATACACTTTTTCCGAGTTTTTAAACGGAAGTACTCTTGCAGTAAATCATTTTTATTTTCTGTTCCCAAAATTTTTTTGAAGAACGTGTACACCTTAAAAATAATACTTCGAGCCTGACTTCGTAATACCTGTCTTTTAGACTCGTCACTAATTTCACCGCAAGAAGCCATTGCACTATTTAACTCTTACTCTACTCTTGTGTAAAGAACAACTGAATGAAATTCATTTGAACTCTCCAGAGTAAATAAACACTTCTTCTCCAACATTCATTAATAATCATAAGTATGCAGCATTCCACAGGCTAACAGGAAATGAAGTGTTTGCTCTTTCTCGAATGTAACACCTTGACTTATTCACAGTAGTTCTTTTATGACGTCATGCAGTAGTTTAAATTTCAATTCTGACTAATCATAAGTATATGTACATACATACACACCAACCACTCTAGAGTAAATAACGATTACGAACCATTCATAAACAAAGATATAATGTGACCAGACACGTCTTGCCAGGACAGCAGGAAATTTATTGTTTCCTCTCGCTCGAATTAGCTTATTCAAAGTAATTCTTTTATCACGTCATGTCAAACTTTACGTTTCAGTTCTGAATAATTACAAATATACGTACAAGCATACATGCCAACCAATAATGATATTCATACAGTGCTTACGTCGCGATTTATCGTTATAATACAGGTAATAATGGTTTATTTGTATTAGAAAAACTATTTGAGCTAAAAATATGGGGTTTTCGTGGTTATGTTAGATACATTACTCTCCACCTTCCACAAGGACCAGTTTTGACAAAATCTGAATTTTTGTCTTAGCGCGAATAGTATTTCATACAGATTGATTAGGTTGGCGCTCCTCACACATCACTTAGCGGGAATGCAATACGACAACACCGCAGGACTCCGATTGGTTGCTCACCTAGTAGCGCTCAAGGATAAACGCCTTCACATTTGAAACACATAATAGTCGAGTCGGGCTTACAAATTTGGTCCACTAAGTTTAGAATTTAGAAACAATCATAAGAGCACCAAATATAATGACCAATATTCTCCATGTCCTCAATACTTAAAAGTAATCTGTAAGAAACACCAGAACTGAGACAATTACCGAACTACAAGCTGTCCGAAGAACCAATGCAGACGGCCCACAGTGGAAGATTGCATAAAAACAGATAAGCAGTATTGCGTCACCGTCCCCTGTACCGTACGGCAATACTGAAATGCAGCAGTCGAGTTTCTTACAGTGGATAGTTTCCAATCAAAACGAAATGCATACACTGCCACGCGAAGTCATACGTTCATAAAAAGAAAATTAATACTCAACGTGTTACATTTTGGGAAGGAAAAAGAACACAAAAATCTAAATATTCTTTTTAAAAAAGAAAACAATTACGACCCCCAAAGTTTAAGTTCACGATGCATGAAATGGGTGAAATGATGTTCAAATGAGTCCAGGGTCCATAAAGCTTAGGGTTACCTGACATTTTTCATTTATGATCAGGGGAAACCCCGGAAAAACCTTACCCAGGTAACTCACCCTGACTGAAATCCGAACTCGGGACCTGTTGAACCTATGGCAGACACGCTACCTTCTACGCTACCGAGGTGGGTGAACGAACTGTGCAACATATAGTAAAAGAGTTCAAACACAAACCGTACGGAAAAAAAAGAAAAAAAAACTTTCCACACCTGTAACATACCCACATCTAAACAGATTCGAACTCGAGGAGTTTGAAAAAATTCTTGCGCGCAGAACCTTCTCGAGTTTTAGGAACAGAAAAGGGAAATTCCTCCATTATGTAATATTATGAATGCTGTGAAAGGATAGATCCCTTTTGAAGGTAGAAGGCCAATTTCCGGAGAATACAAGGTTAGGAGATCGATTTGATAGGAAAAAGAATATGCGGCGTGCTTTGTACGCTGTAATAGACTATTGGTGTTCAGACTACTGCATTATATTCCTACCTTCTCTGATCTCTCTCAACCGAGCCATGCTATACCAGCGACTACCTAAACAACTGCATTCATTCGTCACACAGTTAAATAACTGTAGGACCAAATGAGAACAGCTAGCCCTGTATAAATAAGGGGGGGGGGGCAGGATACTCGAACACTCGCTTACATTAGCCTTTTACCTAGTTTTTAGCGGTCAATCTTAACAACACATGGCAATACAGGCGGAGGAAACTGGCACACATTGCATTACACATACAATGCACTGACACGTGGAAACAAACATTACAGGCATAGATTTAGAGTAACTCCCCAGGATTAGCACAAAAAGTAAGTGGGATATTAACTCCGAACCATACGTTCACGAACTCTTGTCCCAACGGCGTCAGCTACCTATATTGGCACAGTTTATATTTGTCACAGAAATGAATGCAAGCTTCCAACAGACGACACCTGCCAATTTTCATTATGTTGGTTTGTACAACGTACGATTTAATTTACTCCGAAGATAAAATTAAATATTGAATCAGATTTCAAAACATAAGGTACTGCATGATTTCCCACAGCTGGAAATCCCCGCAATCAACCACCTCAACCAGCTCAAAAAGGCAAATCAGTGTTTTTCAAGGCAGCGCCTTTCAATTAACTTTTCCACCATTTTGACTAATTTTCTGCTTTAGGTACTTCGATGAACGTTTAATCGAAATTTTAGTTGCTATAGAAAGTATTCATGTTAAGTTCTAAACAACTTCTAGCAATTCACGAAAAGAATGTTCACAATTTTAGTGGCAAAAAGAAAACAACAAATTACAGATTAGATAGCATATCAGTTTTCATACTTTATTCATACTTTAAGTGATCGATTTTTCCAGTATTCTTTATTTTTCCAGGTATAGTGCTCAAAAAACAATTTAATGTGCATTTTGTAGAACGAAAGGAATATCTGTATCAGTTCAAAAGAAAAAAAATCTTGCAATCAAACTATTACCGAAAACTTTCATGTTTAATAAGAAAATAAACAAAGTTTAGAGGTGTATTTTGGAGTTTTTTTAGACTTTCCATCCGACGAGTTTTTTAACCTTTTGAATGCATTTTTCCAATAGTTTTTTTTTCCGCAAAATCATTTTATATGCATTAGAATAATAAATGCTCTCTAATATCTGAACTTGCAGTGAAAAGGGGTCTTCATCTGTGTGTGAGAGAGAGAGAGAGAGAGAGAGAGAGAGAGAGAGAGAGAGAGAGAGAGAAAGAGAGTAATGCCAAGTATACGATTCTAAATGTTTTTGAAAAATTTATTATTTTTTATTAATGTCCTCTAACGTTGTCATATGAAAAGATGAATGAAATGGGTGAAATGATGTTCAAATGAGCCCAGGGTACACAGAGCTTAGAGTTACTAACATTCGTCT